>JAOQMR010000213.1:31102604-31118180 GCA_027563865.1 Erythroxylum pelleterianum
TGGACCCTTATTAGACATTATCAATTCATTTTCGTTCTTGTAACATTCCAAAAATTCACTCACAATTTGTTCAATGGCTAGAGGGTTCCGTGAACAAAACGACGAAACCGAAGTTTACGTCGTGAATCGAAACGAGTCCATTCTCAGATCTCGTGGGCCACAAGCGGGCAGCTGGGATAAGGCTTTGGCATCGACGTGCACGTGACTCGAAACGGTTCCTCTCACGCCCAAAATAAAGCACATAATCCAATTCAAATGTTCATATAACAAAATGCCATGATTTCATTCAATGGCATACAATCACATCCAAATGTCAAGCATTCATTCATGCATAACATGGCATAATCACATTTCTATGGTTTAATCATCATGCTATACATCATATCAACATAACAATTATTCGAACAAGTCACATACAATGCATAGACAAGCATTTGCTCATTTTGCAAAAAAATCATAAATAATTTACCCACCTTAAACTTGTAAAATTCCAAAATCAATGGCTTCCTTCCCTTTGCTCTTGGATAGCCTCTTGATTGCCTAAACACAAACAAAATGTCATGAATTCAACTCATTTGGGAAAAATCCCCAAATTCCCCTAATCAACTTCAATCTAATCTATTCATAAATCAAATGGGTTAAAAACTCTAACCCTAGCTTAATAACCCTAAAAACATAAAGATTCCATCATCTTCTTCTTCCTCACTAACCCCTTTCTCTCTCTAGGTTTTCTCCATTTCAACAAAACCACACTCAAATCTCAATCAAAGCATGAAGAAGATGATGAAAACTTACCTTAAAGCTTGATTCTTCTTCTTTTCCACAATTTTTCTTCTCTTTCTCCTTGGATTTTCGACCCTTCCTCCTTGTTCCCCTCTCTTCTTCTTTTTCTTCTCCTCTCTCTCAAGCTTCCACGACAATCCTCCTCCCCCTTCTTCTAATTTTTTCTTTTATTTTCCTCCTTGCTTTCCCATAATGCCCCTCACTTAAAGCCCCTTTCTAACTATGCCCTTGGTTGGCTTCTAATGACTCCAACTGGCTTAGTTCAATTCTAACCTCAACTAACTCTTCTTTTTAATTCAAATTTCAAATCTTTCCCTCAATCCTAATTAAAGGCCCAATTCTAACATTAAAAAAAATTTAAACCAAATAAATAAACTGTTTATGTAAATTATGCAAATTAAAAAAAAAAACAAGGTCTAACATTAAAAAGATATCTTCTTAAGTTCACACAGAGGAATCCACAAAAAAAGAATCTAGAGCAAATAACTTACCAGAAGCCATTGTTCTATAAAAAGGAAGGAGTTTCCAAATTGGGTTTGTTGTTAATACGACGTAAAATAAATTGGTTTAATAGAACCTAAATGAACTTGATATGCTCTTCTTTAAAATTAGTATTTTAAGAAGAAACATAACTATTTATCAACTCTAAATAAGAAGACACTTAAAAGCACTAAGGTTTAAACCAAGGGTCTCCTCAACCAAACAAACAAAATCTTCCTCATTTACAAACAATCTAGTAAGAAAGAAACATCTTTCAATGAGATTGAATCATGACCAAAAGGAAATATAAAGGAGTTATATAAAGGTCTCTAAAATTTCAAAATAGTAGATAAAACGTTGGGTTGATATTATATGGAATTCTTGAAAGAGCTATTAACTATAAAAGGCCCTACTTCTTTCAAGCTGAATGAGATGAAAGTTGTACCTATCCACCCACTTATCCCATTGATTTACATTTTCTGGCCACATTTTTAAGGATTCAAGAGCTTAAAATAAAGCGAATTTTATAGGGAAGTTAGATTTACTTACTTCTTCCAAATAGGGTAGGGATGAGTGAGAAGAATCAATAGGTGAAGGAATTCTAATAGTGAGAGGCAGACCATGTTAATGATCAAAATTGGAAAATCCTTCTACAATGCTAAAAAAGGAATTCAAATGCTAGAATAAGTAGTCAAAAAGAAGATTTAGAGTAAGAATTTCTTTACCTAATTTTTATGAAGATTAGAAGAGGCTTAGCCAGAATAAAAACCACTTTAAGCTTTACAGCCTACGTGACGAAGTAAATTTAAAGATAAACTGAAAGAATTTTGGAAGAAAGTATAGGAATTAAAGACGCATATATGTAGCATTCATTTCAGCAAAGTCTGTTGAAGTGTAGGAAGATACAAGATGAGACGAAGCCATAGTCATAGAAAAGTTTGAGTGAATTTGCAAACAGAAGTCAAAGTAGAGGAAAGAGATTATTTGAAATTTGAGATGAAAAGGGAAGAAGCAATGAGAAGAATTTATAATGAAAAAGGTCAATTCTTAAGGGAATAGCAAGTGGTTGAAATTTAAACAAAAGAGATTTCTATCCTCCCTAATAAATGGAAAGGCAGGGATTTCAAACTTGAAAGATCTTTATATGATCTTTGGGCCTTACTCTCTCTATATATAAAATATTGTTTAGGATTTAGGAAGATCCTCGTAATGACATCACTAGGCTTTAATTCTAAATTCCTTATAGTTCTTGTAAGCCCAATTTATAGAATAACAAGAGGATTTCTATGTCATATGTTTGGTTTGCAAACATATGTGGGGATAATTGTTAATAGCTTAAAATAATTTAGCCTATTTAACCTAAGAAGCAATTCAACCAATAAATGGAAGTAACCCAGAAATGGAAA
This sequence comes from Erythroxylum pelleterianum, assembly GCA_027563865.1. Lineage (NCBI taxonomy): Eukaryota > Viridiplantae > Streptophyta > Magnoliopsida > Malpighiales > Erythroxylaceae > Erythroxylum > Erythroxylum pelleterianum. The sequence goes on from JAOQMR010000213.1 coordinate 31,105,274, forward strand.
CTGAGTATATGTTTAGCTAGAGAATTCATTGGAAATAAAAAAAACCAGGAATATAGGAAGAAATATGTTGAATTCATGAAAGTCCAGAATGAGGAAGTTAAGCAATGGTAGTAAACAGTTAATGAGAACATGGTCAAGTGTTCCAAAGAAGCTGAGTAGTTATAAGAACTCCAGAATGTGGAAGATAAGGTGATAGCGGCATGTAGTTAGCTAAAATGTAGGGAACTGGGTGGTTATAGCAAAAAATTGCTTAAGATCGAGAGGATTATAAATTCCCAGCACTTGGATGAAAAGGAGGACACACCTTCGATCAAAATATTTAACACAATAAAACCAATCTCCAAAAAGAACAATCAGTCTACCTAAAAAATTCTTCGTTATTTTTTAGCTTTCTTTACATTGTGAATTCATTTTTATTATTTCGTATCTCTTTTATAATTTGTGATTCTTTTTTTGTATCAATTACTTTCTTTACTTTAGATCTCACTTCATCATATTTTAGCATTTTTGTAAGCTTAGAACTCCACTTTCTAAGTTTATAGAAGTGCACTTATATTGTCGACAAGAAGTTGGGTACAAATTCTAGGACAATTCCTCCCACAATTCCTTCCCAGCATGTCCGAATTTCAGATTGACACCAAAACATAAGCAATAAAATTTTGAAACAACTTCGTGTTATTTTATAAGAGGGTTGAACTTGTCCCAAGCAAACTTACAACTGTACCTAATTATAACATTGTACTCTGCTTCTAGAAATATGATTTTATTGTAATATTTCTCTAAGCAATGGCGTTTTGGTCTATAAATTCAAGGTATTTAAGATCAAAACATCATAGTTTTGAATAACTTAAGTTATCAAATTTTTGACCAAGTTTGAGCCATCTAATAAGAGGATTGATAATTCAAAAATGAATTTAATTAAGAAAATATTAAGAAGAATTCATAGTCTAATTATTAATTAGATTATAAATAATATATTAAAACTCCCACATCAAACTATACTCAGACAACCAGAAGAACATTGTTACATTACAATATTTTGCTAAACAATGTTATTTCAATTTGTAAATTTAAGATATTTAAGATTAAAATAATATTATTTTGAGTAATCTGAATGATTGAATTTTAGATCAAGTTTAGATTGTAATATAAAAGAGTTGAACTCGCCTAGCTTATTACCATACTTAATCTTAGCATTGTATTCTCCTTTTAATATTTCAAATTTAATATATCAAATAACACATTTGATAAGTTAGAAATGAATTTGGTTGAAAAATATTTAGGAAAATTAATCAAACTAATTAGTAATTGCATTATAAATACTGTATTTAAACTCCCAAATCAAACTAACACAAAACTACCCGAGGACCATAGTTTCATTGTAGCCACTAAAGGCAGATCTATTCTTTAAATCTGGCTTGTGCTCCCAAGAGAACAAAAGAAAATCTTATCAAACCAATCACTAGACATGGGTGTTTGAATAAAAAATTCCGCCTTAAAAGATTCAGAATTGACAAGTCCAATTTACTCCCATTATTACTGGGACCAAGTTGGCCGAAATTTCTGGTTGAAGTCTTCTAATCACTGCGTGAATGGAAAATTGGAAATAGAACACGACTGTCATGTGTGGTTGAGTTTCTAGAATGACACTCTAAGCAAAATGTCCCGTTAAAGTTTCATTCATTTTTTAAAAAATTATTTATTTTTAACAAATATATGATTAATAATCTTTAATATTTATAATAAATATTATAAAATATTAAAATAAAATTCATTGCTTTATTAATAAAATTATTTTTATAACTTATTTAATATTTTATTATTAATACCAACTTATGTTTTCATCTTGTTTAGAAAGCATTGGAACCGACACATATTGCCATTATGTCGTGAAAATAAAATAATAAATTCAGACTAGAGATGCACGCGGTTGCTCCGCAGAAAATTCAAACAATTCAGGACAAAGGGTAGTGCTTCCAAGTTCCAACATTATATAAGGCTAGATATACAGGAATCGAGTTTCAGTATCCACTCACCAAAATCCACAGGTAAAATGATTTGGACCCTGATAAAAGTTTTTCATGTTCTAATGAAACTTGCGGGTCTCAGACCCCTAAACGTGGAGGTCGATCCTGGAACCACCTTACACTTTTGGGTCCCGAAGCAAACCCTAAACAAAACAAATAGTGGCCAAGACAAGCATATGCCACCAAGCAAGCCTGTAGTAGTACTTATTCATGGATTTGCTGAAGATGGTGTGATAACATGGATTCCTCAAGTGTTAGCTCTCTACAGAAAATATGCAGTTTATGTACCCGACTTACTGTTTTTTGGTGGCTCAACCAGCGTCGGTAACAACAGGACATTGGAGTTTCAAGCTCAGTGTATGATGAAGGCTTTGGAGAAGCTAGGAGTTGCTAGGTGCACTTTGGTAGGGTTTAGCTATGGTGGTTTCGTGTCCATTAAGATTGCCGAGTCACAGCCCGAGTTGGTTCAGGGCTTGGTGCTTTGCAACTCGATCCCACTTGTGAGCGTGACAACGAGTAGTGGAATCCTACAGAGACTAGAAATCAAGTCATGGTCTGAGGTGCTGCTACCGACTACTGTCCAGGAGGCTAAAACATCATTTCGTATTGTTTGCAATAGAAGGCCTCCTATTCCACGATGCTTATATGAACAATATTTAAAGGTTCAGTATCATTTATAGCCTTACCCTCTACAATTATATAAATCTTGACAATTTTTTTTACTATTGTGATAACTCTTTAACATGAAATTTGGTATTATCGATTTCACGACTCTTTTATTTCTCATCTTCACTTCAAATGGTATATAGTACAGAAAAACTTGAGATTTACTTGGTTCTATAAAGTGTAATTCAATTGAATATTGTTGAAATATACGTTAAAACCCATATCTAGTGGTACCTAAAGGTAAATACTACTTGGTCAATGCATACAATTAGCAAGAAGTGTATTCAAAAGTGTATGAAATTAATTAACCATATACTACTGTTCTTTACCACAGACGATGTATAATAATAGGAAAGAGAAAGCTGAGCTCTTGCAGGCTGCAATCATCAAGGATGCGGATTATAAAAGTCCCAAAATATCTGTGGTGAGTGAAAGTCTTCTATGCCTGGGACCATATGTATAAATTACACTATCCCCACAGTAGTTGTCAGTTACTGTATTAATTTAAATTTTGGTGAGGATCCAACTGTCCTCATTAATTAGTTAATTTTGTGACATGTTCCTGGTGAAATTCTGTCAAAAAAATCCTAGTCAATTAGAAAGCCTTTGTATCAAGAAGGCAGGAAGCATACTCTCTAGGAGATCTCCAATTCAAGTAAGCACGTGAAAGAGAAATAATGCTGAAATGATGCTTTATTTTTCTCATTTGGATGGTGTTCCCTGCTAGTGCAGAAGGTATATTTCTTGGCAGGAGACTCTGACAAAATTTTCAGCCCTCGTGACATTGAGAAATCCATGAAAATGTATGTCCACTCATCAACCCCATTTACATCTTAGATGGATTTCACCTGCATTAATTGATGATCATCTAGCTGTATATATGTGTTCACAGGGATTTGGAGGACAATGCAGAAGTGCACTACATTAAGAAGGGAGGGCACTACGCTCAACTTGAACGACCCTGTGCCTATAATAAGACCCTTATGAAGATCCTTGCAACTCTGCATCAAGATGGTTCAGACTCATGAGAAACTACGTCGGGATTTGATCCTAGCCGTAACAGAATAATTATGAAACTTTTTTGCAACTTTTTCTTTTTCAAAAATTAAGATCTCTTTTATTCTATTAAATGATTAACACAAATCATAATAAAGTGAAAACTTAGAAGCTGTTTGGTTCTATTTTTGTTTTTTTGTTGTGGTTTTCAATTTTATTTTTATTTTTGTTTTCAGTTTTTGTTTTTGTTTTTCTTTCAAATAAAAACAAAAACCTATGTAGTTATATCAATTATGCCCAAATAGGATTCAATATCTCATATTGATCTTTATTTATTAAATATCTCATATTTAATTATAAAATTTCTCAAATTTTATAATCAAGTCTAACTTGGTTAAATTAACTTTGCTCTCTTCAACTCATTCTATATGTGAGACCTATTAGGTTCCCAAAAATGTTGGCGATAATTATAAAATATAATTCTAATTCATAATTAAAATTAGATAAATTAAAACTCTTTTTAATTTATCTATAATTCTCTAATTAAATAATTTATAATCATAGATCAAGATTGACGTATAACAATACATCATAACCACCAAAATATTTAGGAATGTCAAAATAGTTTTGACTAAGTTTTCCATACATGATTTTTTTCGCATAATTCAGTCATTTCATCATACAATATTTTGATTAGACATAGAGCATGAAATTAATGTATACTCTACTTTAAGTCCAATCATATTAGTTCTCCGCCATTAGCTATCAGTTCAGTTAATGACATTTGTAAACTATTTATAAAACGTCATTCCACCTTGATAAAGGATTTCTCAAATCAATACTAATTGAGAATAACAAAAAATTCTCCTTAATTACTTTAGGGTGATGAATCATATCTTGATCACACAACTACCTCCGTATAGTTCATGCTACATCCAATGACTACTGACTAAATGACCCATGATTAAATAGGTCATAAGTAATATCAAAATATAGCAATCCCTATATAAGATAACTTTGATGACCTTAAGTCAAAGGATCACTTATACAATCATCACAATGAAAATTTCATAAACATACAGGTAATGTTTCAAATAAATTTCTCATGTTGGGTCCGTTCAGTGAACTTGTTCTCTAACAAGCACCCACACATTTCTTTAAGTATCTCTATACTTTAGCCTATGAGATCGACTAATTCCTTCATAAGAAAAAACATAACGTATGTTAGTCTTTTTATGTTCCATTAATGTCCAGTGTTAATAAAACAATGACTAGGAACAATTTAGGGATAATACATAAAGCCAATATGAGTATCATAATTATATTCTCATTATAATTTCATTTATAATATACTACTATCCCATGAACTTTATCATATACATTTAAATATGTACAAGATAAAGAATGTCTTTAAATAATTTGTCACTAAACCACAACCAAAGTGATTGGCTATAGGGCATAATCCAACACAGATAACATTCAAATTTATTCTTAAAATTAGGACCTTATGACCTAAGGTTTTAAAATGCGATTATGGATAATCGAGTTGCAATTTTTTTATGTTTTAATAAGAGAACCATAGCTCTCTTTTAATTACTTGTTATTTTCTTTATCCAATCAGTTCACTTTTGTTTCACATAGGATTCATAGTTATAAATACAAATCTAATCTTAACTATTTGAAATGAAAGCTATTTAATTTTAACTTTAAATTGATAAAAATTATTTAATTTTAATTTTAACTTCACATTACTTTTGATGCGATTAATAATTTGTCAACTAATTATGTTAATATTAACGTCATATTTTTATTTATATTATTCAAGAGTCATTTTCATTTAAAATTAATAATTTATTATTAAAAATATTTAATTTTAATTAAACATGTAATTAAATTAACTCTAAATAATCTAAATTTGTTAGAATTCCTAAATTCCTCTAAAAAATCCTTAAAATTAATCTTCTTTATTTTCTTCCTCCTACCCACATTTTGCTTATTTCCTCGTTCAAGTGTCATGCTTTCAACTTATCAACGTCAGTCACACTAAGGGCTTCGAATCTTATTGGTATAGACATCTAATTAGTACAATCTTCACGAGAACTAACTTCAAGAGCAAAGCTTTAACCAGACTAATTTCTATTCCATACTTGCTAGCAAAGTGCCAAGCCTGAAATATAAATACACAAGCAACTTCCAACGACGTATTAGCAGTGTTTACTCATTGCAATAATCAAAAACTCCAATAATAAGAACATTAAATTTTGATGAAGAAATGCTAAATATGGGGAAGAAACATAGGGAGGAGTACAATGGTGAGTTGTTTATATTGTGAATCCTGGCTTATTTTATAGATGTTAGCCTAATAAAAAGCCACGAAATTTGAGCATGATGATTGTTACTTATTTTCAAGGATCACAAGGAATAAAGTTCGAGTAAATTTGAGGTAGAAATTGATGATTAGAAGCTATTTTTAGAGCATATGTCTACGTCAATGGCAAAAACAGTCATGTGGATGAATGTGCAAGCTTATGTTATTGTGCACGAATTGGAAGATGACGTTGAAGACAGACACCATGTGAAGTTTGATACGACTATGTAAGTAGAAGATACAGTTGTGTCTACCAACCGTATAAGTCACTAGAACTGTATATCAAATCAATGTCGAGTTATAAGGGTCAGGATCACCATATATAGCTATTTGGGAGACCGTGTATGGTTTAAAAATATTATATATATATATATATATATATATATATATATATTTATATATTGAAAGTTTGATAAGAAACATAAGTTTCATAAGATATAAACACGTTTTGATAAAAGAGTTTTAGAGCCAAATAACATTATTCAACTATAGTTTTTATTGAAGTTTGATTTTAAAATTAGTGGGAATAATGTGTGTGTGTGTGTGTGTGTGTGTGTGTGTGTGTGTGTGTGTGTGTGTGTATGTGTGTGTGTGTGTGTATCAATTTGTACTCAATTTTGGAATTTTTGAAAGAGTGCTAGCAAAAAGAGAGATAGAGAGATCAACTATGGTTGTCTTATAAGGTGCTCTTGAGTAAGATAGCTCGAAACCTTTATTGGATTTAGTTTATTTTTTTTATTTGTCCCATAGTTTTTACCTCTATATTGGAGAGTTTTCCATATTAAATCTTGTGTCAAATTTATTCTTTAGTCATCTTTATCATTTAAGTAGTTTGTTATTGGTTGAGTGATCTTATCGATCTTGTGGTCGAGTGTCATTGTTTGGAGTCCAACAATTGGTATCAGAACCTTAGGTATAAAGAGTGGCAATATCTTTATGGTGAAGTTGACATTGATCAACTATTTAATTTAGTGACCTATAAATAGAAGATCTCATATATTGCAAGGATCTCCATGATCGAATAGATGTGGACAAAAGTATAAAAGATGATGTCCCGTCTAAGCTAGAGAAGACGGTGGATAAATAGTGAAAAAAGATAAAGCGAAAAACCTTGGGAATTAGTAAACAGTGGATTGATATCAATATATTCAATCACGTATCCCAGTAAATGGATCCTTTTCAATTATGAAAGAAATTAGAGGGTCTTTATAAAGGAAGACCACTCACAGCAAATCCTCTTTGATTAAAAAGCTTATGAACCTGAAGTTGAAGGATAGGAAATCAGTGTAAGAGCATCTCAATGATTTTTCGAATATCATCAACAAGTTAACTACAGTGAAGATAATCCTTGGTGATGAGCTACAAGCTTTGTTCCAATTGACTATCTTATCCAATAATTGGGAAAGTTTAGGTATGACTTTAACAACTCTACTTCGGACAGTGTGCTTTCTTTTGACATGACTAAAGAGAGCATTTTCAATGAAGAGATTACGAGGAGGGATATAAGTTTCAATAACGTACAGGCTTTTATGGTCAAGAATAGAGGAAGAAGTGAGATTAGAAGTCCCAAAAGTTTAAAAAAGTCTAAGAACAAGTCTAAGTAGAGAAAAAACAAAGAGACCAAAATGTGTCATTACTGCACAAAACCTTATCATATAAAGAATTTTTGCTATAAATGGAAGAAATATCAGAAGAAGCATGACAACAGGAAGGATGAAGATTACAATAATATTATATAGCCTCAAGCAGAGATGATGAGTTGTTGTTAAGTTATGCGACTGGTAAGTGTCTTCATATTCGTCACTCAAATTATGGGTGGTTTGTTGATATAAGAGCTTCATATTCCTATTTTCTGAAGAGGGAGTGTTTCACCAGTTACAGAAGTGATGATTTTGGAAGTGTGAATTGGGAAATTAAAGCTTCACTAGTATAATCAACATAGGTGGCATTCAAGTTTAGACCGATGTTGAGTGCATATTAATCTTGAGAGGTATTCAATATATTCCTGACTTGCATCTCAATTATTGTCTGTAAATGTGCTTGACTAAGAAGGATATCGATACACTTTTAGAGATGGTAAGTGGAAGCTATCTAAAGAGCATTTAAATTGCTCGTGGTGAATTGTACTGCACCTTATATAAGATACACCTAAAGATGTGTGCTAGAGAACTATATACTGTTGAGGAGAATACTTCTCCAAATTTATGACATTAGAGATTGGGACATATTAGTGAGAAGGGGATTCAATTACTAGCTGTCAAATCACTTATCCCTACAAAAACTACTGTTTACCTTAACCCTTGAAATCATTGTATGGTTGGAAAGCAACATCGAGTTTTGTTTCATAAAAAGTCTACTAGAAGGAAAGCTAAGTTGAAGTTGGTGCACTCCAATGTGTGTGGTCTCATGAAGATGGAGTCCCAGGGTGGTATCAAATATTATATTAATTTTATCAATTATGCTACACGTAAGACTTGGATCTTTATGTTGAAAACAAAAGGTCAAGTGTTTAATACCTTTAGGATATTTCATTCCATAATGGAAGAAGAGACGAAAAGAAAGCTGAAGTGTCTTCTAACTGATAATGAAAGTAAGTGTGAGTTTTGGCTTCATAGGGTGGTGTTCCTTGGACATGTAATTTCCTAGGATGTGGTACATGTTGATCCAAGGAATGTTGAAGCAGTGGTAAAGTGGCATGCACTGAAGCCAGTGGTAGAAGTGAGAAGTTTTCTGGGTCTAGCAGGGTATTATAGGAGTTAGCTGCTCCTATGACCAAGTTATTAAGGAAGAATCAAAAGTTTATCTAGAATGATGAATGTCAAAAGAGCTTTGAGGAGCTTAAGCACAGGTTGACAAGTGCTCCAATCTTGACTTTTCCCATAGGAGATGAGGGTTATACCGTTTACAGTGATGCTTCAAGAAGTTGGGTTGTGTGTTGATGCAAGGAGACAGGATGATAGTTTTTGCTTCACGACAACTAAAGCTTTATGAGTTGAATTACCAGACTCATGACCTAGAATTGGTAGCAATGATTTTTTCCTTGAAAATTTGGAGACATTATCTGTATAAGGTTCAGACAAGAGTTTTTACAGATCATAAAAGCCTCAAGTACTTATTGAGCCATAAAGAATTGAATTTGAGACAGAGAAGATGGTTATAGTTATTTAAGGATTATGATTTGTTGATTGAGTATCATCTAGGAAAGGCAAATGTTGTGGCAGATGCCTTGAGTAGGAAATCATCCATAGCTCATGTTCAGACAATTTATTTGTCGTTATTGGAAGAAATGGTTAAGCTTAGGATAAGCTTGAAATAGGAGGAACCTAATTGTATTATTGCTAATTTCAGAGTGAGATCAATACTCAGGGAAAAAGTTAGGGAGTTACAAGCACAAGATGTAGAATTGAGCAAGCTTCGAGAAGAAATTCAGAATGGCAAGAAATCTGAAGTGGTAGTGAGAGATGATGGATTTATGGTTGTAGGAAAAAGACTCTGTATTCCAAATGCCAAAGAGGAGAAGGATGAGATACTCGACGAGGCATAGAATGCGTCTTATATCATACACCCAGGTAGCACCAGGATGTACAGAGATTTGAGAGAGCATTTTTGGTAGAAAGCCATGAAGAAGGATGTAGCAGAATATGCAAGCAAGTGTCTAGTGTGTCAGAAAGTTAAGGTTGAACACCAGGCACCTTCTGGCGAGTTAAGGCCATTGTCCACTCCTGAGTGAAAGTGGAAACTGGTAACCATGGATTTTCTAATGGGTTTGCCCAGGACTAGTAGGAAGCATGATGCCATATAGGTCATTGTTGATCGGTTGATGAAGTCAGTCCATTTTCTGGCAATTAAACAGACTGATTCTCTGCATGTGTTAGCAAAGAAGAATATTGATAAGACAATGAGACTGCATGGGATTCCGGACTTTATTGTTTCTGACAAAGATCCTCGATTTACTTCGTGATTTTAGGAAAGTATACAAGAAGCTTTAGGGACTAAGTTGCATTTTAGCACTGCTTTTCATCCCCAAACAAATGGTCAAATTGAGAGGACTATTCGAACCCTTGAAGGAATGCTCAGGACATGTGTAATAGATTTCAAAGGCACTTGGGATGAGTATTTTATATTGGTTGAATTTGCTTACAATAATTCGTACCATTCGAGCATTCAGATGGCTCCTTATGAAGCAATGTATAGAAGGAGATGTAGAACTCCTATATGCTGGGATGAAGAAGGAGAAAGGAAATTAATAGGACCAAAGTTGCTCCAGGTCACAGTCGACAAGGTTAATCTAGTTAAGCAACGACTTAAAGCAACTCAAGATAGAATGAAAAGTTATAATGATGCACACTGAAAGGAAATGGAGTATGAAGTTGGTGAGAAAGTCTTTCTTAAGACATCTCCGAGGAAAGGAGTCATAAGGTTTGGCAAAAAGGGGAAGTTAAGCCCAAGATATGTGGGTCCTTATGAAATTCTTGAGAGGATTGGACCATTAGCCTATATGTAGCACCCCCTTACCGTAGAGAACCCACCGGGACGCCCGCAGGTCATTCTGGTACATATCCTACGATAAGAGAGAACTACGACAAACACCACTATATTCCACATGGCATCATAATAAGAAACATCAATATAAATCGCAACTTTTTAAAACCCAACTTTTTCCATATCATTTCATCAAAACAGTAATTTACACAACTGTCACTCTGTATCATTTGTCCATAATTTCTAAAATCTAATACAAACTGCTATATATAAAAATTTACATCAGTCCTAACTAGGTCATCCAAAATCCCAGCTGACCGACCTGTGAGCCATAACCTCACTCGCCAAAATGATCTACATGGCTCCATCAGTCCCTCCAGAGCTAAGGGTCTACTCTCGATCCTGAAAATATGTTGCAATTTTGGGTGAGTTTGCGAACTCAGTGAGGAATCATCATCGATGGTTCACCCAATTCATGCAACACTCAAACAAGTCAAAATTTATTTCACAATAGCACATTTAGAAGTACCACATGATTGTATTCAAGCAAATCACAATTTCATAAGGCATTCTTGCCTTTCACCCATTTAAAATATATTCAATCAGATATGTATGCAATGCGTATGTGACACTTTCCCAATTTATTACGGTGTTGTGACTGAGCGCCTGAGCCATCCCATATAAGTATTAGACGCGTCTTAGGAGTAGGAGATCCCTCTAAGTATGCACTACTTCCCTTCAAGCTCGAGGCTCTTTTTCATCAGTTGAGCTTGTAGCTCTGATCGGTGGCTGCTCCGGTCACAACTATTATTACCTTATTCATGCATTTGTGTATGAAATGCATATGACCCAATTTCATAATGTATACATGTATCACAATCACAATTAATCCATCTGTCGCAATTGATCACATTAATAGCAAGAAATTTTCAGATTCACAATTATCACAAATCATCACATCACAAACACTTCTATGTCATATCTCTCAATTCATCGGACCTTTTTTTCGAAATCCACAATCATAATCAATCGCAAAACCTGCCATTATTCACCACAATAAACATATAATTATTGAAAGAACCATCTAGGTCACTCACCTATAGCTTCCGAGCTAATACTGGGAAGTCTCAGCAATGTCGGTGGATCGACGCTCCAAAAGTGCCTCTATAATGGTCAAAATATAAAACCATTACCAATTGTACAATCAGACATATTTAATAATGCACATGTGGTGATTAAAATATGTACAATGCATGTTCATGACATTCCCAACACTATTCTAAAAATCACATCACAAAATGTTCCCCTATGTCTTAGAAAACCATAGACACCAAAATTACCCAATTCGGATCAGAACTGAAGAAGTTATGGCCAAAACACTGCCAGACCTAACTTTACTCCAAAAATTGAACATCTTAGAAGCTAAATTGATGCTCGGCTTCTTCAAGACATTTGTAGCCCTATGTCTCTAGTTTAATTTGCAACAAGAATCAACTCAATCGGAGCTTTATAGTTCCAGATATCACCAAAATACCGACCGATGTTCAAACTTTTCCCATCGATTATCACACTTTGATTCAGTCCACCTTTTTCAATTTAATATTAAAACTGATAAATTTGGTATGGAAAGATAGAAAAATGTCTTAGGAATCCAATGCTTTGAAAATCAGGTCAATCGGAGGTCGGACGAAGAAGTTATGCTCAAAACAAGGAGGAGAGGTCGGTTGGACGAAAAATCCACAGAAATGTCGCTCGGCCCCTCGCTCGCCCGCCCATTCGGACGAGCGCTGGCGAGCGCTCGCTCACCCGCTCCCGTCTGATCCGACCTCCAAACTTCGAACGCTCATAACTTTTCACTCCGAACTCCAAATTTGACAAACTTTGTGTATATGGAAAGATAAAAGACCGATCTACAATTTTCATGCAGGACTCAACAACAAAATCGGTTTCTAAAGGGGTGGAAAAGTCACTCAAAGGTGACTGGTCGACCCACTCTATCTTAACATCATCAGAACTTCCGAACCTTATAACCTTTCACTCCCTTGTCCAAAAATTTCATACTTTATATCACCGGAAAGATAAAAATAAGCTCTACAAGTTGCATGAAGAGCTTAGACACAAATTCCACATCTAACTAAGTCAAATTCGCCCATGAATGTTGCTGCCCTATTAAAGGTTATTAACGAACAGCTTGCCTAAATCAGTCCATTCTTTGAAAATTCACAACTCTTAATTCTTACATCCAAAATCAGCATACTATATCTCATTTTAAAGCTAATTCCTTCCTCTAAAACTTTCCATAAGGCCACTTGAACTAATTAGAATCACAACAGTCCAGAATTCAGCTTTAATGTACAATCATCACAAA
>JAOQMR010000213.1:31121468-31135855 GCA_027563865.1 Erythroxylum pelleterianum
TTCCTAGATCATCCAATTCCAATGGCTCCAATTATAATCCCAAAATAATGTACCCAATATTTCAGTGCCATTGGACAGAAATTTTCAGTGCCGGAATCCAATCGTTTTGCCACTTGGCGATTTTTCCGGCCCAAAAAGTTTCCCCGAAAAATTCCAGAAAAAATTCCTAAAATTTCCCTAAAATGTAAAACACACAAGGAATCACTCAAATTAATTTTTTAAACACAAATACCACATTTCTTCACAACCAAATCACATTTAGGCATAAATACAGAGAAATGTCATGAATGCATGTACAGTTATTTTTATGTGCAAAATTTCACTGTTCATAAGTAAAAGTATGCATGATTATTTCAAATCAGTCCTAATCACTCTCGCCCCTTTCCAAATTAGTATTCTACCCTCCCCATCGGGGGTGAGTAGTTACACTATAGGTTGGCGTTACCATCGGAATTGTCATAGATACATGACGTCTTTCATGTTTCCATGTTGAGGAGATATAGATCGGATCCATCCCACATCATTCAGACCACTGAGGTTCAGTTAAGATATGATTTGAGTTACGAGAGATTTCAGTAGAGATTTTGGATACTAAGGAAAAGGTCCTCAGAAATAAAACAGTTCAACTAGTTACAGTCCTATGGAGAAACCATTCTGTGGAAAAGGCCACGTGGGAGCCCTTGGAGGCTATGAGGGAGAAGTATCCACACCTCTTCAATAACACAAGTAAGAATTTCAAGGACGAAATTCTTTTAGGGGGGAGAAATGTTGGCCCCCAAAAATTTTCTTATTATTTTATTGAGTTAAGCATGATTTAAATTAATTATGAGGTCTTTATGGATTTATTTTGTGGAGTTAATTATTATGTTAATGTTAGTAAGATTTTATGACATAGGTTAATTAAATTAAGGTGTTAAGGTAGTAAGATTGTATAAGGGTATTTTTGGTAGTTCACTTAAGGATGAAAAGACCATAAGCATATAAGGAAGGGCAAAATGGACAATTTAGACTCATTAAGGGTATTAAGGGAAGAAAAGAGTGTCTTGCATTATTGAAGAAGAAGAAACCGAAAATAGAAGGGAGAAAAAGGGAGAGAGTGTCGTTGGAGAGAAAAGAAAGGAGAGAAATAAGAGCAAGCTAGGTTTCCATTTTTCTTAGCTTTCTAGAGAGATTTTGAAGTTGTTCAAGATGATAAAAAGGAAGAGGAAGATAATAGCTTTCTTTTAATCCAAGAAACTCTTCATCTGGTGAAGATTCAAGGTAAGGTCTTACTTAATCTTTTGGATTTTTGGAAGGGTTTTAGTTCAAGAGGCTTAGGAAATGCATGGGTTTAAGCTTTCTAGGATCAATTTTAGTGAATGTGCTTTATGGGTCTCTAATTTGTAATCCTATTAAATGGAAAATTTTGCCATTGATGAAGGAAATTAAGAGAGGCAAGAGGAGAGGCATCTGTGAGCAAGTTTTTAAGCAAAGAAATCAATGTGGGTTTCAAGGTTATAATTGAGTAATGAGCCACGACTATCTTTTCAAATTCAAGAGCATTGAATGATTTCAATTGTTTTATAAATGTTGCATTTATTGTTTCTAAATGACCTGAGAAATTGCCATATGTTTAGTATATCAATTTTTGTTGATGAATTGTGAAATGGAAATAAAAATGGTTTTCGAAATACTTATGCTCATGAAAAACAAGTTTCCGAAATGTGCCATTTAGGGCAATATCCTTATGCCATGAATTATATGTTATGTGAATTTGTGATGGTCCGTTCTATTCTGTCAAGTGCACATTGACTCTGTTAAAGGCTTCTCCCGCCTGCCCGTTAGTGGCATAGAGCTCCTTCATGGACTCCTCTCTGTTTATGACTTTGCGAAACCAATATATGGGATTGTGAAAGTTCGTTCTGTTTATGACTATGCAAAACCATTATATAGGATTGTGCTAGCTCGTTCTGTTAACATAGAGATTCACAAGAAATACCTTACGGACCTACCCAAACCATTCTGGTGTGCTTATGAGCTCATGAGATGTTCACAAGATTAATGCATACATGATTTGCATTATTGTGAATTTGGATGAGAATTTAAGAACCATGTGTTTTATGATTCATTAAGAATTGTCTATGACAAATGAACATTTTGAATTGTTTTGCTTGTTATTCATTATAAACTTGTTGCCCACAAGCTTTTAAGCTCACCCCCATTCCTTCCCATGTCTAGGTGATGAGCAAGAGATCGAGTTAAAGAGAGCTAGGGCATCACTCTGATTATGCATATTTTTGTATTTTAACCTAGATTTTGCAAACACGAGGCTTTAGTTGCATTTTAAGTATTATTTGTTCAAGCATCTTTTGTATTTTGAGATTTTGCAAAATGATGTATTATGGCTCAAAATACCCATTAAAGCTTTGTAAAACTCTTATCTTTTGATGTAAATGAAATATATTTCATTTTGCTCATGACTTTCCAAGTTTGTACATCGCATTTTCAAGTCTTTCATAGGGGAAAAAATGTGTATTCTGACTTCAGGGAAAAAACTGTATTAATCTAGGCTAAATTAGACAAAGGTGTCTTTTAAAAGTTGTAGCTTATCTTTCTAGCTTTCCAACGATATAAAGTATGGAATTTTTGGATATCAAAGTTGAGAGATATGATTATTATAAGTTAGTGATACTGCACACGATGTATAAATGCCTCGGTCGCAATTGCGAGGAAGCAGGGTGTGATCCGACACCCTGGGAATAGCATCAGGTGCTCAGACCCTGGGAGTAGCCTCAGGTGCGCTTGCGAGAAGGAAAGGTGTGACCGTACTCTGGGAGTAACCTCAGGTGCGCTCGCGATAAGGAGAGGTGCAATCACACCTCGTAACTTCACCAACTTTCATGATCGTGCACTCGAAGGGTTTTCTAAATCTGAACATGTTTGATTTTTTTGTCCATAACTTCATCGTCCGACCTCTAATGAAGTTATTCTTGAACCAATAGTTTTATAACACATTTTTCTATCTCTCCCTTAAAATTTGTAGCCTTTGGTGTTGATTTGAAGAAGATTGATGGAAAGAAAGTGAGGGAATCAGTGGTTATAAACATGCTTTGGCTTTTTAGTCATATCTTGATCTATAGAGCTCCGAATGAGATGGTTCTTATTGCAAAATAAACTATAAACATAGAGCTACAATGTTTCTAAAGAAGTCAATTTGCGATTTTGGTGACTGATTAGTGTGAGTATGCCACCCTTGTGGGAAGGGTGTTCAGATGTCACTTAGAACGTCAAGCACGTGTTTTGTGAGGGTAGGGTGCCCAACATCAATCACGCATTTACTGCTACCAAACAATGTATTAAGGTTGTTCCTTCCATCAACAAAATTTGCCAGATCTTTTTCTAGAGATAAGATCTTTCCAGCACTTTTTCTTTTTCAAGTTCTAAGGCGACGACTCTTTCTTCTAATTGTCTCACCTTTTCATAATTGTTTTTTAGCAATATATTTTACAACTTGGTTATTCTTTCTACCATTACTTCCTTTTCGGAGACCTTTTGCTTATACTCAACTTCAAAAGACATATTCTTGGTCGCCAGATTCTTATTCATTGATTCCAATGATTTAATCTTACTCTTTAAAGATGCATCATTACTCTTGGACTTCTTAACTTCTTTGAAATATTTCACTATCAACCTTTTATACTGGTTATACAATTCATGATATGCATTTTTCAATTCATTAACTTTAATATCAAAGTCAGAAAAGTATACCTCATCGTCTCTTGATTCAGCCATGAAGCAGACGTTGCTAACTTCCTCAGGTTCATCTTCTTCAAAGTTTTCAAAATTCTCATCAGACCAAGATACATTCATTGTTTGCTTTCTAGGTTTCCTGTTTTCTATTTTATCCTTTTAAAGGAGAGGACATTCCGGTCTAGTGTGCCCAGGCTTCTTGTAGCGGTAGCATATGATTTATGTGTTGCTACTACTATTGCTGCCTTTTGATAGGGGCCTGCTATTTCCAGCCTTCTTGTTTCCTTCTCTTTTCTTTGTTGACCTCTTTTTATAGAAGCATGCATATTTTCTAACAATGAGGTTGAATTCATCATCTCCATTTATCAATAACTCAGTGTGGCTTTCATAACCATTTGATTCGTCAGTCGTTTTTAGTGTCATTCCTTTTCTGTAAGAAGATCCTTCATCTCGCCTAAGCTCGATTTCATAAATCATCAGATTTCCTTATAACCAATTGAGTGAGATAGTGCCTAGATCATTTGCCATATCTAGAGATATCACCTTATGTCTTCATTCCTTGAATGACCCTAGAATATATGTTACGAGCTTGTCATTGGGATATATTTTTTTGAGATTCTTCAAGGCAGTGATGATGTTGTTGAAGCGTCTGAAGTATTCATCTATGGTCTCTCCGTATTTCATATCAGTAGTTTCATATTGATGTAGTAAAAGACTTATTATATGTTTCTTTACTCGTTCGTCTCTTCAAAGGTAACTTTAAGTTTATCCCACATTTCTTTTGCTATAAAATAGTTTGATATCTTTTCGTATTTTCTGGAGACAAAGCACATATCACGTGATGTTTTGCCTTAGAATTTAGTTGTGCATTTCTCCTATCAGCATCAATCCATACTTCTACATTATCGAAAGTGAGAATTGTAGCTCCAACTTTAATTGCTTGCCATACTTTGTCTACAGATTAAAGATATATTTTCATTCTCTCTTTCCAATAAGAGTTGTTGTTTCCATTTGAGTAAGGAGGCTTTGAGACAGATTGTACTTTAAGACTTCTCATATTGTTTGCCATGATCTATCACATGTTGTTAAACATAAAAATGTTAAACTTGCTCTAATACAACATGATAAAGCAAAGATATGTAAGAGGGGGGTGAATTGTGTGTGACTCAAAAAAATTATGCAAGTTACTTTCAGTTTAAGAAGTAATGACAGGAGCCTATCAATAGTTAAAATAGTAGGAGCCTGTTATGCGACATGATCATGTTTAAACGAAAGAAGCCTCTTAAACAAAATGTCTTATTAAAAAAATAATCTGAAATAGAAGGCGCTTGCTAAATCTGAAAAGAACCTCTTTGAAGTGTAAAAAAGAAAGAGCCTGTTAAAAGTGAAGGACCTCTTACTGAAATAAATGCATACATAAAATAATGCAAAAATATATAAGTTAAGAAAAGAGAGAGAAGGAAGCAGTTCATTTATACTGGTTTGGCTTGCAAGCCAAGCCTAGATCCAATCCTCAAGTATCCAACTTGAGTATTTCACTAAAAAAAATTAGTAATTTGACGAGCCTCCCAAAGCTTACAATTTAATATTTTTCAAGGTTCTCTAACCTTCCAAACTAGTAGTATTTAACTAACCTCTACAAGATCTCAACAGAAAATGAAGTTTGCTCAATATGAACTACACGAAGCTCTCTAAAAAATAATAACTTTCTAAAGAACAAGAAAATTTACAATGATATCACTTTGAAAAAAATGTATGCTATAGCTGTATTTCGAAAGCCTAATCTATGTTCACAAAAGCAGTGCTTCTTCCTTAAGTAAGAATTTCTTTCAACTAGCTATTGCTTTATTTGCATTCTTAGTCAACTGGATGGATTTAAATTTGAATAACTTCGATGTTATCTTTGTCAAAAAATCTTCTAGTAATCACACGACTTAATATACGACCTTTATAACTATTAGGATCCTCTCAGATAAACCGTTTTTAATATGGTAAGTTTATAAAGAAGGTTCCTGTAAGAAAAGAAATGTATTTCTTACGATTTTATTTCCTCTTAAGAATAAATCCGTTAGTAATAAATCCATTTTTAATTTTGAAATATTATATAATTATCATCAAAATCGTTAAGAATAGCCCTTGACCTAACAATCTTGATGAGTTTAGTTATATTATCATGGACCTAGAAAATATTAATGTGAAAGTTGAAGATGAGGACAAAGTTGTTTTGTTGGCAATCTCACTCCTTGGCTCTTATAAACACTTCAAAGAAATCATGTCGTATGGAAACTCATGACATATTATCCTTTGAAGATGTTAAATTTAACTTGATATCTAAGGAAAATTTTGGTATTAAACTTTATTCTAACAATAACGTTGAGGGTTTGACTATGAGAGAGAGATCCCAAGAAAAAAGAAGTAGTAGTAACTCAACGAAATCTAAGTCAAAATCTAGAAGACGTAAATACAAAAAAAAAATGTATCGTTATTGTAAGAAGTTTAGACACAAAATTTCTTAATGTTACAATTTGAAAAATAAGCAAGAGAATGAAGAGAAAAACAAAACAGCCCTAAAAATCACTAAAATTGGTGTTGTTAAGACTGATTATGAAGGTGACGTTCTATTGTCTACTATTTCCACTAATAAAAGGAGTAAAACTAAAGGGATTATTGATTGTGGATGTAATTTTCATATATGTCTTCAAAGGGATTGGTTTTTTACTTTTGGTGGTGTTGTCTTAACAGATAATGATGCCCAGTGCAAGGTAAGTGGCATTGATACTATTCATATCAAGACTTATGATGATGTTAAACTAGTGTTGTTGAGATTGATTATGAAGGTGATGTTTTATTTTCTTTTATTTCCACTAATAAGAGGAGTAAAACTGAATGGATTATTGATTGTGGATGTAATTTTCATATATGTCCTCAAAGGGATTGGTTTTTCACTTTTGAACCCATTAATAGTGGTGTTGTCTTGATAGATAATAATGCCCAATGCAAGGTAAATGGCATTGATACTATTCATATCAAGACTCATGATGATGTTGTTAGAGCTTTATCTAATATTAATTTTGTTCCTGACTTAAAATGGAACTTAATTTCTTTGGGTACCTTTGAATCTCCGGGCTATAAGTACACAACTAAAGGCAGAGTTCTTAAGGTTCTAAAAGTTTCTCTGGTTGTTTTGAAACATAACTATTCTAATAGTCTTTATGCCTAGCAAGTTTAAATGTGATAGGTTCTACAATTGTTTCCTCTCCTATGCTTAATCTAACGTCACCAAATTATAGCATATGCACTTAAGCCATATAAGCGAGAAGCGCATCACACTTCTAAGCCAAAAAGGGTCTTCTTAGAGATCAAGGCATCGATAAGCTAGAGTTTTATGAACATTGTGTTTTCGGAAAACAAAAAAGTGTTAGTTTCTCCACTACAACTCATTGTACCAAAGACATTATTGAGTATTTACATTTTGATCCATAGGGACCTTTTAAAGTTCTTTCATGTGAAGGAAAAGATACTTCAAGTATATTATTGATGATTTTTTCTTAAAGCTTGACTCTATTTCTTTAGGCACAAAAATAAAGCTTTCTTTATGTTTGAAAGGTGGAAAACTCCTATAGAGAACCGAATAGGGAAAAAGGTTAAGAAGCTTAGAATGAACGATGGGTTAAGAGTTCTACGATGGTAACTTCACTCAATATTGCTTAGATCATGGTATAGCTAAACATAAGACACCTCAACAGAATGGTGTTACAAAGTAGATGAATAGGACTCTTCTAAAGAGGGCTTGTTGTATGCTATTCGATGCTAACTTATGGCATCAACAAGATTTTTAGGTCAAGGTAGCCTCTGCTGCTTGTTATTTGGTCAACTGATCTCCACATTCTTCTCTAGACTTCAAAATCCTAGAAGAAGTATGATTAGGTAATCCTATTGACTATTTTGTTTTGAGAATTTTTAAATGTCCTACATATGCATATGTTAATGATGGTAAGCTTAAAGCTAAAAAGTCCATATTTCTTGGTTATGCTTCTAAGTCTAAAGGATATCATTTATGGTGTTTTGATTTTGAGTCTCATAGAGTCATTTGGAGTAGGGATGTTACTTTTCATGAGGATGCTTTAGTTTCTCTTAGAAAAAGATCTTGTAGTTTCTTCTTATATTGATACAGGTGATTTGAAAAGTACAAGTGAAAAGGTGGAGTTAGAGTTAAGATCTACTTCTCCTTTAAATGTTGATATCCCTTCTTCCTCTAGTACTCAACTAAGTGAACAACATGATGATGGTTCTAGTACTACAGATCCTATGGAGACACAAGGAGATTATTCTATTACTAGTGATAGACCGAGGAGACAAATTAAAAAGCCCGTCAAATATAATGATGATGATTCGGGTTTATTGTTTATTGTTAGTTGCACAAGATATTATTGTTATTCTAAAGTTGATTATTGTGTTGATTCTTTTAAATGGATAGTGGCGATGAATGAAGAAATTAAGAGTCTTCATAAAAAGGTATATGGGATTTATGGGAGCTTTCAAAAGGCAAATGAGCTTTAAGTTACAAGTGGATCTATAAAAGGAAAGATGGTATTCCTGGGGCTGAAGATGTAAGGTGGAAAGCACATTTAGTAGTCAAAGGTTTTTATCTATATGCTACTTGCATTTATTTCTCTTTTCAATTTAGAACTTGAGCAACTTGATGTAAAGATTGCTTTCCTTCATAGGAAACTTAAAGAAGAACTCTATATGAAACAACCTAAGGGATTTGTAGGTCCCAGTAGGGAGAACTATGTTTGTCACCTATATAAGTCTCTTTATGGCCTTAAGCAAGCTCTAAAACAATGATACCAGAAATTTGATGGATTTATACCTAGGTAAGGCATTTCTAAAAGTCAATATGATAGTTATGTTTAATTTAAACAATATAAAGATGGGTCTTTTGTGTTTTGTGTACTATTTATTATATGTAGATGATAAGCTTATCGCATCCCACATTAAGTCTTTGATTAAGAATTTGAAAACTCAACTCAACCAGGAGTTCAACATGAAAGACCTTGGCACATCTAAGAAGATAATTATGATGGAAATTCACAATGATTATCAAGTGGGTAAATCATTTCTTTCTCAAAAGAAATACATTAATAAGGTTCTTGAAAGGTTTAATATAACTTGAATATAAACCTGTTCTTACACCTCCTGCTATACATTTTAAACTATCTTTTAATTCATGACCAAAAATAGATGAAGAAATAGAACAAATGTCTAACGTTTCTTATTCTAGTGTTATTGGAAGTTTAATGTACGTAATGGTGTGCATTAGAACTTATTTAGCATATCCCATGAGCATGATGAGTCAGTATATGCACAGTCCTAGTAAGAAGCATTAGAATGTTGTTAAATGGATTGTTTGGTATTTAAAGGGTACTTCTAACTTATGTTTGGTGTTTGTTGATCACAAAGCTACATCCAATGATGTAGTTGGTTTTGTAGATACTGATTATACTAGCGATCTTTATAGACATAGGTCTTTTTCTAGTTATCTTTTCACTCTTGTTTGTGATACAATTAGTTAGAAAGCATCCCTTCAATCCATTATTACTTTATTTACTATAGAATTATGTTGCAACCGCTGAGGGTGTGAAAAAGGTTATTTGGTTACTAGGTATTTCCACTGAGCTTGCCGTTATAAAGGAGTTACAATATTATGATAGTCAAAGTGTTATCCATTTGACCAAAAATAATATGTATCATTCCAAGACTAAGCATATTGATGTCAAACATCACGTTAGTAGAGATACTATTACCATAGGGAAAGTTATCATAAAGAAGATTCATACTATAGAGAATCCTGTAAATATACTCACCAAATATCTTCCTATTACCAAGTTTTAATATTGTTTGACTTAGTTAGATTTCACAACATTTAATTACCCTTTGAGGCTTTATGATGATGGCGAGTTTAGTCGAATTTGATTCAAAGTGGAGATTGTTGAGAATATGGGTGCCTAAAGTCCTCTTGTACCCTTGATTTTGGTTAACATGTTATAATATTTAATATAAAAAAATATTGTAATAAAGTAAGTTTCTAAGATCTATCATCCAAGGCAATAAAAAGATTGATGAGGACATAGTTCACCTTATTAAATCAGGATGACTTAAATGGAGAAGTGCATCAGGAGTTTTATGTAAAAAGAAGATATCACTCAAGCTCAAAGGTAAATTCTGTCGTTTAGCAATTAGGTCAGCTATACTCTATGGGACAAAGTGTTGGCCCATCAAACAAGTGCCCAGTCATAAGCTAATGGTGGCGAAGATGAGGATTTTACATTGGATGTTCAACCTTACTAAAAGAGATAAGGCAAGGAATATAACAGTAAAAGACAAATTAAATTAGGATAATATTAATGAAAAATTAAAAGAGACAAGGCTTAAGTGGTCTGGGCATGTTAAGAGGAGACATTTAGACACTCTAATGAGAAAATGTGAGATGATTATACTTAGAGACTATAAGAGGAAAAAAGGAAGGCCTAAGAAGAATTGAGGGTAGGTGGTCAAAAATGACATCACTCTGCTAGAACTTACCGAGGACATAACCTTTAATAGAAAATTTTAGCATACTAGAATATAGATACAGGATCTCACGTAGAGAGATCCTTGTTATTTTTTTTAGGTCTTTTAAACATTTTCTTCTTGTATTTATCCTAAACTTTTAGTACTTTCCTCTTAATGATTTAGCCTAAGTTTTTCCTTACTTAACCTAAATATTTTCTTGTAATGACTTGTTTGATTTACTTATTTACTTGTCTTCTTTCTTATATCTGTATTTATTTACTTATTTTATCCTTCATTTTTACTCTTTACCTTGTTCTATATTTACTTGATTATTTGTTTTTATATTTTTATTTATTATGTATTACTATTATTGTTGTTGATATTGTTGTTGTTGCTATCATCATCATCATCGACATCATCATCATATTTTATGTCTATTTTTATTTTATTTTATTTTTAATTAGTATCATCTTATTATTTTAATATTCATATATATATATATATATATATATATATATCTTTTTCTTTTTTCATGTGGGTATATTGAAAACAATCTCTCTATCGGTTAGGCGTAAGGTTATGTACTACTGAACGTTTCAACAACCCAGTCAAAATTTTGCTAATATGTGAGATCTGGAAAATTTCATATTTAATGTTAGGGGTATGTGGTTAGGTTTGTATTAAGACTATACATATAAAAATATATAGTTCACCATTTTATGGGGCTTTTGTGATTATTATTCCACATTATTTTGTGAGAGAAGGTGGTATTAAGAGGTTGTAAAATTTTCTACATCTTCGATATGCTTGTGAGCCCTTTGGGGATACTTGTACTTTATTTTTACTATAGTAAATTTTGATTGGCTCACCATCACTTGTAGTTTATGAATTTTTGCTACAAGCTAAAAATCCTTGCACCTCTTGATCAACTTGGAAACTTATTGTCGAATTTGATACATGAGTTACTTTTGGCATAGGAAAAGAATTTGGCTGAGAAGATGAGAAAGTTAAACAAGCAATAAAGAAGATGATGAGCGGAAAGAGAAAAGGGAGAGAGTGAGTGTGATGAGCTTGATGATAACAGAGTTGGAGTACCCTGTTTCGTTAGGGTGTTCCAACCCTATGTCAATGAATTATGTTCACATATTTATATAGATGAGATTTAATAAAATAATGTAGGAGCTGATTAATCAGAACAGAATAACGTTCCCGTATTAATTAACGTGGTAGTATGGTTTGGAATGCCTCGTTATTCTAGAGAAAAGGTTACGTGGCTGTAATGTTGAATGAAGATGGGACTTTACCGGAGAGGAGTAAAAGCGTAAAAACCAAGAGGAAGAAAATAAGTAATAGTAATTAGTTTTTTTCTACTCTTCCAAAGCTTTCTATAAAGGAAGAGTAAATGGCGAAATTTGAAGCTAAAAACTTCTCTTTTAAAATGGAGTTTTAGAGAAATTGACGCAATAGAAAGCACCGAACTAAAGTAACGCCGAGGTAATAGATTAAGTCTTACAAATGACATAGCTTACAACTCAAAAAGTATTGGTCTGGTAATTGCTAACACAAACTGTTCTTGAATGATTTTTCTAACAATTTTGATGATCTTGAAATTATATGGGTTGTTCTCATTTTTAATTGATGAAAACCCGAATTTAATGAAGTCTAAATCACACAATTCCTCACTTCTAACTGTTTTTAATACTTTTGTGTTTTATAATTACATGATACGCTAGTGAATAGAAAGTAAAAATTATATTATTTTAAATTATATATGACAGGAGGAATTATTTTATAATAGGATTAAATGTTAAATATATATTTAAAATATTATTTTATAATTTAAAAAACTATTTAAATTAGTATTCAGTATTAAACAATACTATATTAAAACCAAAACCAAAATCTATACCAATTCTATTACGCATATTTATAACTTTATTTGAAACTCAATGCCTGATCCAGAAACTCTGATGATGAGATGTACTAAAAATTGACATCAAGTTTTAGCGTAATTTATTGGCAGTTGAATCTTAGGTTTCCTGAGTCAAAACATTTGAAGCTTTTCCATTGACTCCATTAAGCGTCTTTTGAGTTTTGATGGATATAAACCTTTGTTTCCTTGGGACGAAAAATGTTGATATTCATCTGCATTTAAAAAGAAAAAGGCCAAGATTACACTTTTTGTTTCCCCCTTGCTCCTGTGGGTCTACGATAAGAATCAAGAAAATTAAAGGATAAACAGACAATATATAAGAAAGATACAGAAAAGTCACGTTAAAACTTGTTGTATAAACCTTTGTTGATCCGAGAAGCACATACACGACACGGATACGAGGACACACCAACTTCTAAAATTTGGTGGACACGGACACGGACACGGCATATATATATATACATATATACATATATATATATATATATATATTATAAAATTTAAAAGTAAGAAAAAAAATTCAGAATTCATAATATGATATATATTGATTGATGTATTTCAAGACTTTAACATCTTGATAGTTCATATATATTTGATACTTTATAAGTCTCCCTCAAAAAATATGGAGCATATATTCCATTAAGCAATGTTCGAGCGGTCTCCAAACGTGTCCGAGCTGTGTCTACCATGTGTCAGTGGGTATTCGACACGAACACGTGTCCGACACGCAGATACGGCTCCATTTTGCCGTATCCGTGCTGCACAACATTTCAATTTAGGAATACACGAGGAGAGAATGACAATCACAATAGTGTAAACAACCTGCATCCTGTGGTTTTCACATGGTTAAAATCATGTTAACAGAGAAGACATACGGGAGCTCGGTTTGGTCTGATATGCAATGGAGTGGGCCATGAGCTTTGTGTAAAAGAGTAAAGGAAGCGAAGAGACGTAGTACCATGTCAGTTGGAGCACACGCATGTATTCCTCCTTAGGAGTTCCAAAAGAACGTCTGTGTCAATGTCTAATCAAAGTGTTCTTTTGTTTGTTTAGAGTCAATATCTAATTAAAGCATTCTCTTTATTCGTCGGAAGAACTAGAAGGAATGAACCACTTGCAGTGGCTTCCCAATGATCGGCCACTGGTCTTCAAGAGCTCCAGCGATAGCCCCAGTCTGATCAAGTTCTGGGCCGATCCTGAATCGGTCTTCGTTTGATTTTATTTTATTAAACTGAAATTCAATTTAAAAGTGGATTAAATTGATTTTTATTTTTTATTTTTTGTCGATTCTACTTAAAGGAGACTCAACTAGCAGATGAATTACCAAGCAGTATATACATTGTAGACGCAAAAACCTGAAACTTAGCTTCCTGGGTGTTGCTCAAGAGGACTCGTGTGCTCTCCATCCAGAATTTAGAACTAAAAGTGACCAATTGATAGATAGGAGGGAAGTTTGGCAACAAGGGCATCAATTACCTGATCTTCTTTGGAAATGCTATCTTCAATTTCTGGACCTGTAATTTGGAATGGGAATATGACCAGACTCGATATGCTTCAGATCTTCTATCAACACATCATAATGCCTCTTCACTTCCTCTGCTGATTTCCCACCCACAGCTTTGGCGATATTTTGCCACCGGTCAGGTGTATCCTTGTCGTACAAGGCTAGAGCCTTCTCAAACAGCTTGTTTTCTCTTGCTGTCCAACGCGAGCTTGAGCTCCTTGAAGTTTGACAACTCGAAGACATGTTCTTGGGATACTGTCTGTCTTGAAAACTAGAACAAATTTCTATATGGGGTTTCTTTGCAGCTTACAAACTAGAAAGAAAAGTAAAAGGAAAAACAGGTTTAGTTGAAACTGGAAAGGTCGATTTATGCTAATAGATTGCACCTGGTGAAGTGCTTATAAGTGGCAGAGGTGGGTGTAGAGTTAGAGCAGAGCCAGTTGGAGTATCTACTAAAAAATCAGGAGCGGAATTGGAATTGGATCTCCAATACATTAGAATAATAATGAAATTTTTTATTCTAATTTTTGAAAAATTAAGATTACTTCAATTTTATAATATATTTAACACTAATATATAATAAAACATGAATCATAATTTGTACTTTATTATAAATTTTGAATATTTTCTTATCGTTTTTTGAAATATTTCTAAAACTGACTTATC
>JAOQMR010000213.1:31135955-31146019 GCA_027563865.1 Erythroxylum pelleterianum
AATCATAATTTGTACTTTATTATAAATTTTGAATATTTTCTTATCGTTTTTTGAAATATTTCTAAAACTGACTTATCTTAACTACCGTAACTAAATATGTGTATAACTTCTAACATTATTTATAAAATAATAATAGAAGCGTATTTACAATACAATTTAAACTTTTTATTATTTAATTGAAATAAAATTATAATTATAATTATAATTAATTTTAATTAAATATTAATCGGTCCAAATAACATTTTATATCTTATATTAGTCCTTATTTATTAAATATATCATATTTATTCTCAAAGTTTCTCAAATTTTACTATTAAGTCTAGCTTCTTTGAACACCTTTTTTCTTTTCAATTATTCATTAAATTTTCAAATATATTAATAAAATATATAAATTATAACCATAAATCATATTCAAGATTAAATAAAATAAACTCATTTAATTCATCTTTAATTTTTTAATTAAATTATTTATAAAATAATTAAAATTTTAAATTTTCACAAAAATAACTCAAAGTTAGAGTCTCTGGTGACGAAACTAATGTAACTTGTTGCATCAACTAATATGTTTTTTACGTGGATAACAAGTGGAATATAATTTTTACAAAAAAAATTATTTAGTTAAGGTTAAAACGGTTAATTTAAAGGAAAACATTAAAAAAAACAAAACCCAATATTTTTCTTTTTCCCCAATCTTTTCCTCGTCTTTCTGCCATCTTAAAAATGAAATGACCTGAAAGGATAGAATGAAAATGATTTTTCATTGAAAACTTTTGACAATCTGTGTCTAGGTAAAACAAGAAAGAAACCTTTTTCTTGTCCCAGCATTAAAGAATGAGTGAGATGCTAGATCAACCCCTAATGAAGTTAATGATCAGTGAATTAGTGATACTATATTCAATAAAGGCTTGAAAATAGTGAACTCTAGCTCAGATATAGAGGGTACTTATAATTATGCCAATGAAAGTAGGTAGCATAGACAATATAAAAGGTGGCAGAACGTAACAGAAAATCTAAACTTTTCAATAGCAAAAAGAAAAGGAAAGACTAGGTGATATAACGATGGTATGGTAGCTAGTGGGATAGAATAAATAATGTAAGTACCTGCTATTTGGATAAAGCCCTTATCCATGAGTTCTGGTGATTCTGACGGAAAATGATGGAGAAACATAGAGGAAGAAAGGGCTTAGACAGATGCGGTACGGGAGAAAGAAATAGATTAGGTTTTGTGTTTTTTTTTTTTCATATTTTTAAAATTAATTAAAATTTTTCATACAGAAAATTATATTCCATTTGTTATCTACGGGGAATATATATTAGTTGATGTAGTTTATCACGTTAATTCTATCAATCGAAATTCTAAGGTCAAGCTATTTTAGCAAAAAATTTAAAGTTTTATTATTTTATTGCTACATTTTATGGTTCAGAATATAATTATAAATTCAGTAAATTTCAAGATTTTTTCATAATTCATATCTGTAGATTAAAATTGACATTTAACAATATACTATTATTATCAAATATGTAGAATGATCAAAGTGTTTTTAACTAACATTTTTATGCATAATTTTCTATGTAATTTTATTCTTTCATTATATAATATTTCAAGTAGACATAGAATATAGAATTAATATATATTCTATTTAAGTACAATCATATTAGTTCTTCACTATTAATAATTGATTTTATTAATGACATTTGTAAAATATTTTATAAAGCGTTATTATACCTTAACCAATGATTTATCGAACCAATCATATATTAATCATCCACTGCCTTTATATAATTTATGTTATATTTAATGATTGCCGATTGAGCTACTTCTGAATTAAATAGGTGATTAGCAGTATTAGAATATAGCAATCTCTGTATAAGATACTTTGAAGATCTCAAGTTAAAGAATCATTTATAAAATCATAACAATAAGAATTTTCATAGATATACAAATAATGTGAGAATTATTCTCACATAATGTTAGCACAATAAACTTATTTTCTAACAAGCATATGTACGTTTCTTTAAGTATTTTCATACTTTAATATGGACTACTTCCTTTACAAAAAAAATAATTGTGTATTATCTTATTTTGTTGTATTAGTGTCCAATTTCAATAAAACAATTATTAGAAATAATATAGTGATAATATATAAATGCAACATAAATTTCATAATTATAATTCATAATATTTTTATTTGTAATGCGCATTTATCAAATAGAATTTATTATTTATATCCGAATACGTATAAGAAAAAAATCTTTAAATAATTACATTAATAAACTATAACCAATGTTAACTATAAGATATAAACTAACAAAATCCATATAAATATGAGAAAGGGGCATAAGCAATGACATGTATACTTCGAACCACAAAATCAAACAGGCAAGAAAGAACTTACAGAGAAGAAGGGCAAATAGTTTCAAAGTAAGGTTGTTGATTTTTGTGTTTTATTTTCTTTTCCTGTCTTCAACTTTTTTGGTTTCGTTATGAAACAATTTAGAGAAAACTGGTTTAGATCATGGACAAGCTATTTCATTGTCTACCACTAGGGTATAACTGGAAATGAGTTACTCTATAGGAAATGAAACGCTAAAACTAGTACTAGGTCTTCCACTTAGGCTAAGTGATCGATCATAGTACAATTGTAGTGCAATAATAATTTTCACATCCCTGATTTCTATCTCTATTACCAAACCAGAGAAAAGGAAATTTGAAATCAGGTTACACATATGATAATGTGGAGATACCAACCACCAGTATCAAAAAACTTGGAAAAAGATGCAGGATGAAATCTAGATGCTTCCAGAAGGAAAACAAAACCCATTAGCATCCATTCCTGATATATCTGAAGAAGAATGCCCATATGAGCATTCTAACATCTTTGAGCAATCCTCTAAACCATCTGAGGTATCTAAACCATCTTTTGATGAGTCTGAGCACTTTGTTGATCTATCTGAGCTAAGCCAAATTATGATGACCATGCCTAAACTAACTAAGGTTGAAGTAGGTATCAGTGAGGCTGAATCTACAAGAACTGAACCTCTCATAACCTCACCATCGATAGTACCAGTACCACCACCAACCAAACTTACTTAAAGACCCTAGTTTACCTTCGATGATCTTCCACCTAAAAAATAGAGAGAACGTATCCATGAATTTGGTGCTTGGATTGACTTCCAAATGACTCAACTAAATAATCTATTAAATGATATTTTGTCTAAGTTTACTTCTCAATTTACTAGCATATTATAGAATGGTGGAAAAGTCTAGATAATTATCGATGTCTGTAGTACATTCAAGTCACATCTGCTGGATTACTTCTTGATGTAATTCACAAAGAGTTCATTGGTGATTTCCAACTCATTGATAAACAAATCATGCAAGAACATTTTGAGATGAAATGTTATTTTATGGATAGAAGAGATCTACAAAAGTATTTTCAATGTATGATGGAACGTTATTATCTTCTCAACGGATTCAATGATGTCAATCTCCATTATACATTCATTTCCTCTCTTCCAGAAGAATTACAACCTGAATTACAAATGGTCATTGTTGCACTTCGGAGAGATATGAGAGATATATCTCTTGGAGAAATCTATCAGCTTGCCTTAGCTTCTCTTGACAAGCTATGTAATCAGCGACTGTTTTTCAAAAATATGATTAAATGTGGTCCTTTATTAAAGAAGGCGCGCAAAAAGCCTTATTTGACAATCAAATGTAAGGAGAAAAAAGACTGTGAAAAAGAA
The DNA here is from genome assembly GCA_027563865.1 of Erythroxylum pelleterianum. NCBI lineage: Eukaryota > Viridiplantae > Streptophyta > Magnoliopsida > Malpighiales > Erythroxylaceae > Erythroxylum > Erythroxylum pelleterianum. The sequence continues at coordinate 31,139,703 of JAOQMR010000213.1, forward strand.
ACATCATCACAAAAAGTTCTCCTACAAGAAATTCCATAGCTCCCACATTTCTCATGAAGAAAACTATAAACCCTTCAGAAAAGAAACGACGATGATTTGTCAGATTCTTCAAATGAATAAATCCTCAAACAAAGAAGGAAGATCAATGTTTTATTTGTGAAAATTTAGGACATTATGCTCGTCAATGTCCTAATAAGATGAAAAGGGATTTCAAGTTACTGGATTCCATTAAAGATATTATGTCCATCCATGATGATCATAGAAACATTGAAGATCTTATTGAAGAACAATCTAGCGAAGATGGAGATACCAAGTTTGCTATTCCCATTGAGTCTTATAAAAAAGAGTATGACTCCTCAAGTGCTCCAACTTCTAAAGATACTAATGATGATATGTTATACATGCTATAACAAAAGTGCTTGAAGGTAGATTCTAGACCCCTAACAATTCCTCAACCTTATATCCATATCCAGTTACTACAACAAGACAAATATGATAGGCCCATTAAGGTTATTGGGTATATAGACACTGGATCATGCAGAAGTATTATGACGCGCAACACTTTACCTCCTAAAGCATGGAGTCTACATGATGAGTATTTCACTATTGCTAATGGAAATTCTTTCAAAATTGGTCTTATTACAAAAAGGACAATAGAGATTCTTTTCTTCCTTAACTGTGTGGTTTGGACCAAACTCCTTGGAAGCCATCTCTCTAGCCCAGATCTTCTAATTTGCATGGATGTCTATTATAAAGCATCTCCACTAAAAATCCTTCCTATAGAGATTAGATGTCGAGCCAATTTCAATTCCTACACTGACTTCAGAAATATGTTTGAACTCACACAAGTGCCACCTCTGTATGAAGATTTAATAGATCAATTCCTAGAGCACTGTCTTGAGAACCATGCACAGTTCTCACATCCTCATCCTTTATGGAAGAATTCTCACTTCTTCATCCATCTCCCATTCAAGAAAATTGAGGACATCAATCCTACCAAGGCTACTCATCCAGGCATGAACCCTAATGATCTAAAATTAACCCAAAAGGAATGTTCATTCTATTGCAACATGGATTAATAGAGCCCACAAAATATGACTGGGCTTGTCAGGCCTTTTGTGTGAATAAAAGATCTGAACAACTATTCATCTTGCGGAAAAAGAATCCACCACCATGGGGAACAAATTAAGCCATAACCATATAACACATAAAGAAAGCCTGTCAGAATCCACCATCTTTAAAGATTCCTGACAAAGGCCAACACATTTTGCAAACAGACACTCCCCATTGAAGAGATTGACGAGAAGCGACATTATTGTGGCCATACCAATGGTCGGTTTAAAGAACCTAAAAAAATCACACTACCAAACATTCAGTTGCTTCAATAACAAGAATGGTTTTCATGCTATAAATTAATAATTTGCCATATTAAGGGTCATCACAATATTTTTGCCAACTTTCTTTCTCGACCCAAGAAACAAGTTTAGTTTATCTCTCCTCTTCTCTTCACATCAATACCTCTCCTCCTTCCCACCATAGAGTTTCCTCAATACACCAAAACTCCAAAATCCTTTCCTCCTCTCTCTAAAAATCCTCCAACTATATTAAAAGAGATTCTTACTCTTCTCCAATAGAATATTTTTTATTGTCTTCACCTAACACTCATCACTCTCAAAGTTCCTCTCCATCCTCATCATTTTGATTTTGTCACACCATATCGAGTGCTCTATCATCTTTATGATACACTCGTTGAACCAGCATTGTGGCATCTATGGGAATTGTTTACTCAATATGCTTGTCCAATCTCCCAGTCTCCTCTCTATGTCTATCGCCATCTTTCGGACCCTACTAATTCTAAAACTCACTTTTAGACCTTACTTGAATGGTTCTAACCTCTGTCAAAATTGTGCACTCAAATGTCCCAAATCTTGAATAACACCAACTCTGGGATATTCTCTTATGAGATCAAAAGGTTTATTCCATCTTCTTCATCCATCGTCCTTACTGTTTAACGATCATAGGTTACATCTGTACCCTTAATCACATTCAACTTTGGCGTACCTCTATTGACTGGCCTGCAAATCAGAAACAATTAGTGAATGATCAATATTCCTTTCTATATCATTTAAATCAGCATCCTAGAACAACCCCATCCACTAAATGCGCATCTATAGGCCCTTATCTTGGAGTTTTTACTCTCCCAAAACCCATAACTCCCTCTGCTGGATATTGGACTTCAATTAACCAGTTTACTTTAATTGGTTTTAATATCATGGCTGCTGACTTGCCTTGTCCTCCAGGTTTTGCAACCTAACAACAAGTTGCTCATACTAAAAGTTCTACACATCCCACCAACAATGTTGAGCCTAATGAGGCTCACTCGTTTCCAGATGTTTAAAGCCCATGGCCTTCAATTTGTTATGATATAGAAATTGACCATTTTATCCAAATCATGGACAAAGTTGATTACAACTTGGACTTGAAAGACGATTCCGACAATGAAAATGGTGGCCCATATTCTCTCTCTACACCACTTTAAAGATTCCTTCTTATCTTATGAAAGAATCTTTGTGAGTCAGTGTTTCCCAATCATTCTTCTTTTTACTATTTGCTTTTCTATATTATTGTGCATTATTGTTCTTAGGGAATCATTTCCCTTAAAGTTGTTTGTTTTTATCCCCTTGTTTAGTCTATAAAAGCAAGGCTTCTCCTTGATTGAGCCAAGTTTATCTTATAAATGGGATGCATTTTTATAAGTGTTAATGAACTTTTTGACTCCTAATTGATGATTTTTGTGCTTAAATTGATTCCCTGTGATTAGCTCATATGAATTGCAAATTGTTAGTAAAATTGCTATGAATTGATCTTAATTGTATTATAATTTTTTTCCAAGAACAATTGATGCTGCAAATTGTGATTTAATTGTAAGAGCACAAAAGGAGCCAACCAAGAAGTCAACAGGTCGTGAGCCATCACACGTCGCGGTGCATCAACAGAACAAGTCACACGTCGCGATGTAAATATCAACCCGCCGCGAACACGTCGCGGTGAGCCAGTCAAGTCCACCGTCGCGACATCCATCAATTTACACGACGCGACGAGCAAGCCAGATCACACGTCGCGACGAGAATTAGTTCACACGTCGCGACGTCCAGTAGGATACCCGAACCATAAATAGAAATTATTTCAGTGTTCTGACCCGGCCCGTCTCGATTCTTTAAATATTTGTTGAATTAGGTCATTCGGGAGGCTGGATCATCATTGAGACACCGTCACAGAACACAATACACCGTCATCTTCATCATCTTCTCCACCACCGAACATACCTCACGGACACCAGACTCACATTCGGCAGCCGCCAGTGACGATTCCACTTCATCGCCACATCACCGATCATTATCGACGCCACACCACCTTTCCCGTCAGTCGCTGGAGTCATGCTTGGCGCTGGAGTTCTAATAGCAGTGATGGACATCGCCGGAGTTATGCGTGGCTAGGTTTCCGGAACTCTTGAAGATGTAACACTGGCTTGAGTTCACCGAGGGCTTCAAAGGGGAGTAGTCAGTTATTGTCTGAACGTTTAATTATATTATTGTTAAACTCTTGGTTAGAGATACAGTGGTATGATTAGATTAGCATGGTTAGGTTTAATCATGTGTTGAACAATATTATGCGATTTGGATATGGATTATGTAGAACTTTTGTGCTTAAATATATGAGGTCTCATATATGTCATTGGTGATTGCATTACTGATTTTTATCTGCATGGTTGTGTTTGATATAATCGATTGTGTTTGATCCAACGACCAATTGCATGAACATATCCATTTTGCACACTAAGGTTTTTAACAAGGCTTTAATTAAATAGTCGTTTGATTAATTCTTTGGACTTGAGGGGTCCCTTAAGGTTAATTTTTCGGAAACTTAGTGGATTTATCCCAGAAAATTTATTTTGAACCGTGATAGCCTAGCTCAGTCTTCAAAAGGACTTTTATCAAATTAGATTTCAATCAAAGTTTTCGTTAATTTCAATTTTGCAAAATACCAAAAAGATCCTTCTTTACAATTTGCTTTAATTTAGTTAATTTTTCTCAATTTTGATCAACAAACCAAAAACCCCCTTTTATCAACTTTAATTGCATGCTTTTGATTTTAGGCTAGCTTTAAACCAATTTCCATCGGTTCCAAAAAAAGAGATGACTCGAGGTTCAGCTTATACTGCAATCTTGAAATTTTAATTGTTTTTGACCGGTTTCCAAGGTCGATCTTAGAATTGAACGACGAGCCGCGATCAAAATGGCGTTGTTACCGGGGAACCAAGAAATTGGTTTTCCATAGGTTAGCCAAGTCGTTTCTGCATTGCATTTTCATAATTTGCATTTCATACTTGTTGATAGTATAGGTTTAATTTCTTTTTCACAAGCATACTTGCATACACTTGCACCTCTCACACTTCACTTTTTGCTTGATTGTGTGAATTTGTGAGTAAATTTTGCTTAAGCTTCATACTTTGTTCTGCCTTGTGATTTGTTATTGTGCATGCCCAGAAGACCTGGGCTACTTCAATTCCACCCTGAGATAGAAAGACATCTTAGGAAGCTTAGGAAAGAGAGGAAAGAACAAGAGAGACTTAGGTCAATTGAGCAAATTGATAACATGGCCGAACATCAGGATTTTCCTGTTCACCAACCTAGAAATGGAGATCATGGACTAAATGGTGAACAAGAAAGAGTAGGAGATAACAATGGAAACAATAAGCGTAGGACCATTAGGGAAGCAACAACCTCAGATGTGAACTACGATCCCTTCATTGCTGCTTGCCCTAACTTCGATGTGAATTTTGAAGTTAAAGGATTGCTGATCAACTCCCTTCCTAAATTTCACGGTTTGGCAGGAGAGGATCCATACATGCACCTACAAGCGTTGACAATGATTTGCCAAAGTATGAAACCCGTAGGAGCACATTTAGATCAGGTGCTTTGGAAAGTTTTTCATTTATTACTGGAAGGTAAGGCCCGGGAGTGGTACATGAGCCTCCCAAAGCATGTGGCCAATGCCTACCACAGTAGGGCCAATATGAGGAAAGCCTTCATAGAAAAGTTCTTTCCCGCCTCTAGGACATCATCTATGAGGAAGGAGATCTACTCAGCAAAACAAGACTATGATAAGTCCTTATACGACTATTGGAACCGATTCCAAGACCTACTGTCGAGATGCCCCCATCATCAGATTCCAGATGAGCAATTAGTGCAATAGTTTTATGACGGGGTTAAAAATCAGGAAAAAGGAATGTTGGATGCAGCTTCAGGAGGATCTCTTATTGACCTCACCGCATCAGAAGCTTGGGCACTAATTAAGAGGATGGCTCTAAATCATCAGCAGTATAGTATCCGCAATTCTAGAGTAGTGCATGAAGTGGGAGCCTTAACGGCTTAAGCTAAACGAATGGAGAGTCTAGAATCGAAAGTGGATTCCCTGGAAAACAAGATAATCTCTCAATTGTCTTTCATTACTGCTGAGCTGAAGAACCTAAATGTGCATCGCCCATCTCCTTCGACAGAGCTTACAGCACCTAATTGCGAAACTTGTGGGTTAGTAATGCATATTTCGAGCGTGTGCCCTGGACGATATGAGGAAGCTTCAGCGGTTTATCCCGGAAGGCAGAATCCGAAGTGGGACCCGTACTCCAACACGTACAATAAGGGATGGAAGGCACATCCGAGATTCAATTGGAGAAATGAAGAAGGAAGAGCACCGAACCGATTCCATCCAGGAGGTGGAGCTGGATCATCTAACAACCAGTTTCCCGATCAACAAGCTTTGATAGTGCAACCACCAAAAGAGGACACACACCAGCTGTTGCACATTATGATGCAATTGATGAAGGAAGAGAGGACTTCCAATGCCAACCAGTTCAACGCCATCGCGAATTTAATTCAGAAAGATTCCTCAAAGAATGCTGCTCGGTTTACTGCCTTGGAAAAGAGAATGGAGAAATGGGAAGCCAAGGCTGAGAACATAAATTCATATGTCACTCAATTGTCTAATAACTTGAGTGAAAATCAAGCTAGGAGCAGTGGAACCATTCCTTCCAACACTGTGATGAACTCGAAGAGCTTGAATGCGATAGCTTTGAGAAGCGGGAAGCAAGTGCAATTCAACATTCCAGATGAAGAAGAGTGTACTGAGGAAATTGAGGTTGAGGAAGCACCTCAATTAAAAGAGAAGATGATAAGATCAGAAAGTGTCAGAGAGGAGAAGTTGTTGAAAGAAAAGAAGAAATCAACAACAACCAAGGAAAATGAAACAACTCCAAG
>JAOQMR010000213.1:31156279-31166723 GCA_027563865.1 Erythroxylum pelleterianum
AGAAAGGTGTTGACCCAAGAAGTTGTAAGCTACATCACAGTTGTTGATTCATCTTGTTATTGGTTGGAATAAAAGATGAGTAATGTGTAAAAAGCTCAGACTACTCGCAGCTCAGAAACCCGTGGTAATGGTAAAATCTTACCCGTGGAAGAAAACTCCTTGCGTGCGAGAGAGTGGACCACCATTCCAGAGAGAAGAGTCGCGAGAAAGCCCACCGTGCGACTGGGAGAGACGAGGCTGTGTAGAAGATGGGAAGGAGGACGCGAGAGAGAAAGCAGATCCAAAAATCAGAGGTCTTGGATAAAGTTGTCTTTTTAAAAAGATATAAAAGAAATATTTTAAAAAGATAATAAATAAAGTTGTCTTTTTATAACTTTTGGGGCATAAATTTGGTGTTTTTGTGCAAAGAAATCACTCCAAGGAAGACACCAAATTTCAACACAAAAATGATGCAATGAATAGTAACACACTAAATTTGGTGCATTACTATTCATTGCACCATTTTGGTGTTAAAATTTAGTGCCTTCCTTGGAGTGAATTTTTTGCACTGGTGTTTTGGTGTGTTGGTTGGAGATGGCCTAACAACCTATTACAAACGAATTAAACCTTTCCTTTTTTTAGCAATTTTGCCGATTTTTGAGGCATTCTCGCCTTTGCATGGCTTTTGTTGCTTCTCCTGGAGGGTGAACGTCACAAACTTTAAGCGGGCTTTGCGTCACAACTCAGGTGTGCTCTCCATTCATTCATGGATCATTCATAGACTACCTTCCTTTTCCTTTATGAGGCCTCCCGAAGGTTACAGGGTGGTCAAATTGTAACCCCTACTCGATCATCCTCTGCAATGGCATGTTAATGGTTGCGTTGTGTACATATAGGTGTCCTTTGATTTTTCGAAGAAGGCAAAACTTGAATCTATTGGGGAACTGGTATTGGTCTTTGAATATTCTTGTCTTGTGTTCCTCCAATAAGCTAGAGACTAGGTAAGCCAACTCTATACTGAAGATTCTCTTATCAGCTTTGGATGCATGACTTATTTTGCGACACCAGTGGATTGTTTCTATTCAAGATGTTTTAGGGGACCCTATTCTACATCTTTGTATCATGTAGAGCCACATCTCAGTAGAGAAGATACAATTAAAAAAATATGTGGTCGAGCATTTCTGTTTCCTTTTTACATAGCACACATCTATTGGGGATGTATAAGAATTTAGCTACTTTATCAGTGGTAGGTAATCTACCCTTAATAGCTAGCCATAAGGTGTATGAATTTTTGGAGAGAGCATAACCTTCCCATATTAGGTGGAACTATCCCACATTAGGTTCATTCATCTAAAACCGTTCTCTCACAGACTTGTTAGGGGGAGTATTTGTGGTGGAACCTTCCAAGTAATTGAGTCCTTTTTTTGGAACTAGACAGTGATTGAATAGGAATTGTGTGATAGCTAAAGGGGCAGGTAGGTTTACCAATCTTTTTTTGTTTGAAAGGACTAACAAGGTGTTTGGTTCACCTGTTGGAATAGATAATAAATGAAATGGTGATTCTTTAGGAATAGAATAGATGAGAAATGATTATTTATTTTGACTTATTCCTAAGAATTTCTAATGATGATGTAAAGCCAATGTTTGGTTTGAAAACATAAATTTGGAATGACAAAGGAATAACTAACAAAAAGACTAAAATATTCAAGTAGTCTCTACTAATTACATTGTTATCATCATCATCATCATCATCATCATCATTATTAATTTTTTATTATTATTATGTAATAATGTGGATTCTTTAAGGATATTTTTGTCCGACATGTCCTTAATTTTATTCCCAACCACTTTGAATATAATCTTAGAATAGATAAAGATAGAAGAGGTGATGAGCTTACTTATTCTCAAACTCAAGAAATAAGTAAACCCTTGGATTATATATTACATATGTTTTCTTCAACCAAACAAGGGAATAACTTATTACCAAAAATAGATTAGGAATGGAATGGTTATTCCAACCAAACACCATGTAAGTGAACAATGGCTTCCTCTTAGACAATGGTTTTAAGAGGTTCCGGTTCCTGCTTGACACTTAACACACTAAAAGGGACCAGTGGTCCTTCCAGAATCTGATGTTTTTCCTATTACTAACCTCATATCGGATATTTTCCTAAATATAGCCTATGATTTTGAGAATATTAAGGAAGGAGGTAGAGGCGTTTTCAGGGATCTGGAGGGTCCATAAATTTTCATCCTTGATGTAATAGCTATTAAACCATCTAACCCATAGTGAATTTTCATCCTTGAGAAGTTTCCATGCTTTTTTGGCAACCAATGTTTTGTGGATTACCTTAATAGGTATAAAGCTCAATCCACCTTGCCTATTAGGATGCATACTTCACTTCAATTAACTTTTAACTTTCACAACTTCCTTTGTTTCCCCATTCCATAGGAAAGATCTGAAGGTCTTCTCAGTCTGTTTGATGATAGAGCTTAGGATTGATAAATGGGATACCCAATAAATATAAAAGGGAGCTCAAATTTGAGGAGATTAGCTGAGGCCTTCTAGCCATTGATAAAGATTTGGAAGTCCAACTTAGTAATCTTTTGTCTATCTTCTCTAAAATGGGTTTGAACTTTGTTGGCCTTGGTTTCCTTGATGAAATAGGAATTCCCATATATGTTAACGATAATTAATAGATTTAATGCCAATAATACTTGATAACTAAGGGCTCATAAGGTTTGCCTTACTTGATGAGTACATGCCATTTTTCTCATAATTGACTTGTAACCCTGACAGTCTACTAAACATCTTAATGGTTGTGATCAAGGTGGAAATAAAGTTACTATCAACTTTTAAGAATAGTAACATGTTGTCAAAAAAACTCAAATTGATTATCTTTTCCTTTCAACACTTAATATGATACTTTAAATCAGTAAATCTCTCCACCACCCTTTGAATGAGTCTATTTAATATTTCCATTGCAACTGTGAATAGGTAAGGGGATATTGAATCCCTTTGCCTCAATCCTTTGCAAACTTTTGACTAAGTTGGAAGGAACCTATTTACTAAAATTTTGAAAGACGTCGTGGTGATAAACTACTCAATCCATTGAACATAAACCTTAGGAAAGTCAAAATCTCTCTGTCCGTTGAGGATGAATTGCCAATCTATAGAGTCATAGGGTTTTTGCAAGTCAATTTTTATAGTGCAATTTTTACTAGTCCTCCTTCTATTGCAAGCTTTCAATAACTCCTGAACAATGTCATTAAGGCCCATGTTGCTCCCCAATGTGATTAGGCATTACTAGCCTAAGTCTATCAGCTAAGATCTTTGCAACTATTTTGTAAATTGTGTTATATTAAGCTATGGGCCTATAGTTAATGACTATACTCTGTTTATTTCCTTTAGTGACTGAGGTTATAAAGGTATAATTGAATTCCTTTAACATCTTCCCCTCTTTGAAGAATTCCTTAATAGTCTACTAGTCGTTTCACAAACCATATTCCATGTCTTATAAAAGAATAAAGCATTCAGATTATCAGGGCCAGGTTCTTTATGAGGGTTTAAGGGCATAGGAAATATGTGAATTTCCTTCTTAGATACAAGTTAGGATATAAATCTTTTCTCCTCTGATGAAATTTGGTCTTTCACTATTTCCTCAAGCAATGTAATTAAAGAAGTGACATTTAAAGGGGAACCAAGGTGCTGGAGTAGAGGTCCACGACTTCCTCAATAATTTTGTTCTAGCCAGCTATTAAGGTACCATTATTCTGAAGGCTAATGATTCTATTTAAAGCCTTCCTTCTTGCTACTTTTCTATGAAAGAATTTTGTGTTCCTATCCCCATCTGTTAACCAGAAGACTCTTGAGCTCTGTTTCAACAAGGATATATCATAGTTGAGAGCCTAGGAATACTCCGTTAGGGCTAGCCTTTCTTTCTCCCTTATGATAGGGTTAATAGGATCCTGGTAGAGTTTCATTTGTGCTTGAGTTAATCTTAACGTAAAAGACTCCAGTGGGACTTTCTATCTCTAATTATTTTCTTGTTTAATTTTTTAGCTCATTCTTTATGCTCTTCAACTTTCTAGTGTATATATATATACTATTTAGTACCATAAACAACCCTCTCTGTATAGCCTCTTCAAATCCCTCAACCTCTCTGAGATGATTATTGAATCTGAATGAGATTTTTCTAGGTTCTTTATAATGACACATATGACCAATGATAAGGGAATGATCAGAAAGAATAGAGTTGGGAAATGATACCTTACTTTGAGGGAAACCCTATAACGATTCCAAATTCACCATGCTTCTCTCAAGCTTCTTTCTAAGGTACCATTCACCCTTTTGTTTATTGCTCTATGTCTAGAAGTTATCCTTGTAAGGCAGGTCTAGAAGCTAGGTGTCCCTTAGACATAGCCTCAAGTCTTCAATATAGTTTCTGGTACGTATATTTTCTTCAACCTTATTTAAATCCCTTGTAGCATTAGAGTCACCAATGGCTAACCATGGCTATTGCATAGTGGTTGCTATTTCCCTTAGATTATTTCATAGGGGGATTCATTGGAAATTTTGGTTAAACCTGTAAATCATGATGATATAACACTCAATATATTCTTGTAAACTCCTTATTTTGATGTGAATCATTTGGTCCATAATTTGAACATTTAGAATATTGAGCTCCTCTGTATTATAAAGAATTAGGATTCTCCTATTAAGGTGATGAATATAATTATCAATCATCTTCTACTTATTATGCAAAAGATTGAGGAGATTGCATTTGTCCTTTTTTTATTTTGGATTCCAAAAACCAAAAAATGCTTGGATTATTCTCCTTCATAAACTCCAAAATACTTTGTTTCCTTGTGGGGGAATTGAGACCCCGTACATTCCATGCAACAATCTTCATGTTTCCACAGTTGAAGAGCCTTTTCTTTCTACTTGATCATTTTTTATTCGTATAAATTTTGAAGGTTTCCTCCTCCTCCCTTTCTATCTGATAAGATATTTGAGTATGTTTAAGCTGGATAAGAGAGTTGTTATCCTTACTAGTAGTGTGTGAGGGACTGGAGGAATTGCCTTCTTATGCCTTTTGGGCTTCCTGGCTTGACTTCTCCAAAATAGTGTATTCCACTATAATGTTTTGTTCGAAATTGGTTTCAAGGATCTAATGACTTGATTCTCCATTAGCCTTGAGACTTCCCTCCCCTTCAAGATACAAAAAATCTCCATTTTTGAATATTCTACTTGTTGGTTTCCAGATTCTGGTCACCTTTGGTTTGGGCTTCCAAGAATAAGTCACTTTGACCACATCTTGAGCCAATTCCATGCTATTATTGAAATTCATAATAGGGATTTCATCAAACAGATCATAAGTAGAGTCAACTGAGATGCAAATTCTAACATAATTTATGCACTTAACCTCAGCCATAACTTGTCTAAGCATTTAGGTTTCCCTATGTAACTTGCTAAATAGCTTAAGCCTTTAGTAGTCTAATATTCAAGTGGAATACCTTGTATACTAACCCAGATGGAGATGATTGTAGATTTGATATCCAAGTTTCCATGTCTGAAGGAACAATGGTTTGTTCCAAATGTGTCAGAGACAATCCTCAACTACCTTTACAACTTAGTCTTTACTAGAAAACTTAAAACTAAAAATATCTTCCTCATTAACAAGTATTTCTACAGGCCTATAATTCCTCAAATTTGCATTAACCAAAGCCTTCATAGTCAAGAATAAGACCCTCTTATCCAGGAAGAAGACCATCTGTCAACACCCTCTTTTAGAACATTTAAAGGAGGTGTGATATATGTTTAAATGTTGATTCATTTTTTCTAATACACTTAGTGATTAATGCCTTAAAAATGCTTAGGATACTCACTTTGAGTCATATTTGATTTTAGGTATAGTTTGGAAGTGAAGGAGTTAAAGTGACCCGAAAGCATACACGTGAAGTCATATTCTTGATGTTGACACTCACTTTTCCTTGTAGAATAAGAAGGAGAAGAATTAGAGCAAAGAAGAGAAGACTTGGTGAAGGTTGGAGGAAGAACCCAATGCCACGATAGAAGAATCGTGGAGTGCCACGATCATGAAAGATGCTTGTCACACAAGGCACAATCGTGACAGAAGCTTGTCATATAGGCCACAATCATGGCCTACGCAATGACAGCTCGGGGACTACTTCCAAACTTAACTTATTGAGGGTTATTTCAGACATTTTGGCTAAGGGACAAAGATTTGCATGCCTCTTCATTTCTTTTCGGTTTTTAATGGAGACATAAGCTTTCTTTAAGGATTCTTAGAGATTGAAGAAGGGAATGAAAGGCTAAATCGCTCAACATCTGTTCAGAGGGGCAATTGAGGCTGAGGAGCACATTAAGCATATCATTATTATGTATTGTTTTCTTTCCCTCTTTTTGGATTGTTTACGTTATTTTGTATGGATTGTATGAGAATGATTTTAATGCTTTATTGAATCATTTTTTTATGAAACCCATAGCTAGAACTTGAATATGATACGTAATAGTCTTATTGAAGGTCATATATGGAAAATAACAGTATTAAATCGTTAGGGATAATGTAGCATAAGTTAAAGAATTCAAGCTTGTGTGATTGTTGCTTAGATTGGTCGCTTTTCTCACTTGTAATGTGGCTGTTCGGATAAACTTAAAGAGCTTGTTCTAGGCTTCCCAATAGTTAGGGTTAATTAACAGGCTCTTCTTGATTAACTACAACCTAAGGAAAATTGAAATTAACAGAGCTTGTTGTTAATTCACGATCAATAGTCTTAAGAGAGGTATAAAGGCGATAATTCAATGACATATGCAAACTTGTGCTTAGGCCGAAATTAAACCAAAGAACCGAATTTCAACTTATTTATCAACTTTATCACTTTACTGCTATTTAATTTGACTTGTTTTTATAGATTTAATTTTACTTTGGTTTCTAATTTGCTTCAAACAAAAAAAACTCTTTGGTTTACTTATACATATAATTTAGGAAAGTAACTGGAATTAATCTATATGGGATCGACTTGGACTTACCGTTATTTATAATTTTAGTCTAGTTATTTTGGTAGCATTACGATGAGCGATTAAGGTGCTACTACATGTTGTTCTTAGGATGAAGATGGTGGTGAATAGAACAGTTTTAAGTTAGATTTTGATTCCCCCACCACTTGAGTCCATATACATCTAGTCATAAAGGGTTGTGATTATAAGATTAACTCATTTGGTTTAACGTTTTCAAGTGGCAGTGGATCAACTGAGGCATACTTGGAATAAGGCCTTGGGAGCAGGGGTTGGAAAATCATCTTCAGTACACTACCTAAGGTCTGTTGCATTGTGTATGGGAGGCACAGTCAAGCTGTTGATTCAAAGTTCAGAAACCATAAGTTCTGAAAATAGAAACTCTCCTTTTCTATGGAAATACCTGATAAGTGTGAATTGCATTATGTTTTAGCACTTAATTCTACATGTATTTAATTGTTAATTCAATCGTTTAGTATGCGTTTAGGTTAGAATTGTGTTTATTTGTTAATTATTTATGTTTAAGTGTTTTTATGGGTTAGTACAAGTCTTTGAGCTTAATTATTATATTTTTGAGGTACCTTGATGTGTTTGTTAGTGTTTCAGGGTCAACATTGAAGAATGGAGAAGTTTCAGAGACACTCGGGCTGAAACAATGACCCACAATCATGGTACAACAAACTACTATCGTGACAGAAGCACTAGAGTTAGCCTACGATCGTGGCCCATATGGCACGATCATGACAGAAGCCCAAGGTACAACCCAGGATCGTGGCTTGACTACCACGATCGTGACAAAAGGCTCAGATGTGGCCCACAGTCGTGGCCTGTGTCGAGCAAACACTCAAAAACGTCAAGTTTTAAGGGAGTTTTTGGACCTTTCGAATCCGAAAAAAGCCCTAAGGCTGCCCAGAACACAAAAGGTATATAAAGAATAAGATAAAGAAGATGAGGAGCTTTTGCATTAGCCACTTTTGGAGAGAAACCCTGGAGAGAATTGTTGAGAGATTGAGAAAGAGAAGAAGGAAGAGAGAAGTGGAGAAGAAGCCAACATCATCATACTTCCCAGATCAAAAGTTTCCGACGTTGCTACCTTCCTTCTCCATTCAGAATCGTATTTCTTGTTATTCTCCATTTTTGTTATTGTATAGAATTGGAAATAGCAGTTTGATGATATGACTGTGAATGTTGTGATGTTCTATACTTACCTTTGGGTTTTTTTTAATCTTTGAATTAATAAGATCTTATTGTTTTATGTTTATTGGAATTATTGTGATTGATTTCTTTGATTACATAATTCAGTAATACACTAAGAGGGTGAATTGAATGAAAAATAATTAAATTGGGCTAACGAGAGTTAGGGGATTTAATAAGAACAAGAAATTAATCAAATCGGTAATTGTGTGAAGAGAGATCTCGGATAGGTTCCCGATAGTTTATTGGACAACTTCAGATCTAATTAGGGTTTTGGATAGATTGTAAATTATGAAATTGTAATTTTCAATACTCTAATTAGGGTTTATAATTTAGGGTTAATAGTTATAACTCGAGAGAGAGTAATCAACTATAAGATCGTCTAGGACCAGTAATCTGATATTTCATAATTGATTAGGTTACCATTAAATATGGGTCAAAATTCTCCTTTCTCACAATTGATAGTTCCTTTAGGTTAATTCTTAAGTATGTGTTGTACTTGCCTTAGTTTTGTTACATTTGGAATTATTACGAATTGTTTTGGCCTTAGATTTTAGGATTAGATTATCCCTCCTTATGGGATCGACACCTTAGATATTACGCGAACGACCCATATGCTTGCGGATTAGCAAGGTTATTAATTAGAACTTACACACATCGGAAAACCATGATCAATACCAAATTACCCTTTGGATAGATCCAAAGGTTGGCATCCATATAAGGTCACAACAATTAAGAGTTTCAACTTGAAATGAATAAATTCTAGGAAAGAAGAGGTTTGTGAATGAAATGCCTTTGTCTTAATGATTGGTTCAAAGTTTCCTCTGAATAAGCAATGCCATTTCAGCTATTTTGACATCAAATTTAGTATAGTAATGTACAATAAAAAAACAAAAAAGGAAATAGAACTTATAGAACTAAAAAAGTAAAGTAAGAATGTTGACATAGATATTAACATAAAATTTAATAAAGTAGGAATGTGCTAGTACAAAACTAAATAGGAAACTTAAAGTTTATAATACATATGCAAAAATGTACTTAAAATGAGAAATTTTAAGTTCAACCTGCCCCATTGTCTAACTTAAAGGTTTATAATACATTACATAAACTTGGTGCTAAAAAAAGATTTTTAGTTCAAGTTTTATAAATGTTGTAACAAAAAATTTCGTAAAGTTTTATGCCTTTATAAGTTTACTCTTATTTAAATAGGATTAGTTGTTTATATTACTTCCATAGTAGCCTAAGAAAAAAGAAACAAAAGATTGACTATTTTTAGTTATTTTTATCAATAACTATAATTTAAATGCTTTGTTTTTTTTTCAGAAAATGAATAAATTATATTAACACTAGTAAAAGCTAGTTCAATATTATAATGAGTTCTACGTCACTGACTATCTATCAGTATACAACATTATTAGAAAAGCTAATAAGGGATAAAAACATTTTAGATCAATTACAAGATCAATACACCATATTAATTATAAGTTACATATGTTTTTCATATCAAGTGAGAGTGAATTTTGTGCATATTTTTGCAATGACAGTAGCTCTAATCTAGTTGAGTATCTTCACATCTAGCTGGTACTTGTCCTCCTCAGTATTCTTGTACATTTTGCTTTTTTTATTTCCAAATAGTGTAAATGGTGGTGGTGAATGCGACTTTGACTAATATTTCATTTTGCTTTCTATTTTTTGTGTTATTGATGAATTAATTCAAAGTTTCCTCTCATTCATATGTGTAATTGTCCACTACAATCATATGTACAATTCTACCCCAAATTGCTTTCAAATAGCTACATAGAAAGAACAGATGATTTGTATCTTCAACAACTTTTTTAAATAATTCATAAATTGATTCATTTGTGCCAAACCACCTACTCTTGGTCCTAATCTTGTTTTTAATCATTGGCCAAGTGATTAGTGAGGCCTTAGGATTTAAAGTTTGTTTCCATAGAAGGTTGTAATAAGGAAAATGTAACAATTGGCTTATGAAAATTTTGTGACAAGGTTTATTTGTGAATCCTCCACTCGAATTGAGGATTTAGATGATAATTGTTAGCCCCTGAATTTTTTTATGTTATTAAGCATGATTTGAGGAAATTATAGAGTCTAGAGAGAGACTAGATCAAGTTGACATTAATTAAGTATGATAGCATTAATGAGGTTAGGTGGTAAGAGTTAATGAAATTAAATGTGTTAGTTGGGCTTAAGGAAATATGGGCTTGAGTGAAG
>JAOQMR010000213.1:31213443-31226354 GCA_027563865.1 Erythroxylum pelleterianum
AAGCGACGAAATATTAAAGGAAAAGAAGAGAGTAAATGATACTACAACGTTTTGTTCGGATGACATTAAGATAAGTCCAATTGAGTTAATTTTCGTGGTGAGGAATTCCTCCCTTGTGAAATGCGCGTCCAGATGTCATGTAGGACGTCAGACACGTGTCTCACCAGGGTGGGGTTCCAACAAATACCCTATGGTGGATCGTCTTGTTGTAGGGCAACTGGCCCAGTTTGAATCGCAATAAGCATTGAGTTGAAGAGGACTGGAACTTGATAAAAAAAAGGCTTGGCCAGGAGATGCTTTGATATAACGAAGGACTATTTTGGCAGCATCAAGATGAGGTTATCGTGGAGCATTAAGGAACTAGCTCAGCATTTGAACAGAGTAGCTAAGGTCAGGTCGTGTAATGGTCAAGTATAGCAGTCGCCCAACGAGCCGACGATATTGCGAAGGATCGTCCAACAGATCACCGATTTCAGCTGACAATTGGTGTTTTTGCTCCATTGGAGAGGCAGCAGATTTGGCAGTGAGCAATCCTGTTTCTTGTGAAATGTCTAAAGCATATTTACGTTGAGAAATAACAATACCTGCGGGAGATCGAGCCACTTCAAGGCCAAGAAAGTACTTCAAAGGTCCAAGGTCTTTGATGTGGAACCGATTATGAAGCTTCGATTTGAGCATAGTAATGCTACGATCATTGTTGCCAGCAATGATAATATCATCCACATAGATAAGAACGGCTATAAAGTGTCCATTTGTGCGTGATGTGAACAAGGAGTGATCAGCCTTGGACTGTGTGAATCCAATTTCAATTAAAAAGGATGTGAATTTGACAAACCATTGTCGTGAGGCCTGTTTGACAAAGCCCCTTGGGAAAGACCAACTTCATCAACTTTGTGGCAAGCTGGGCATTCATGATCTTCATGCTCCACCTTGAGGGTGAGTATTAGAATATTTGAATAGCTACTGTCCATATTAAGTTCCTATGATTTACAGGCTTTCTTTACCATTAGTTATACTAGATTAATGGGATTGAGTTTTTTATATGTTGTATACATAATTAGAGGGATTTGATATACTTATATATATATAGTCTCTGTTATACAGAATAGAATGAGAATAAGAAGGCTTCTTATCAATTTATTAATACAAAAGTGGTTTAATATCAAAGAATCCAAGTTCACCAAGTTGAGAGTTAAGTGAACATAGTTTAGCAGCAGCTAAGGCAATGCTCTTATATTCTACTTTAGTGGTAGATCTGACCATAGTATGTTGTTTCTTAAAACTCTAAGAAATTAAAAAGAAGCCAAAGAAAATGTAATAACTAGATGTAGATCGACGATCACTAGGACACCCAGCCTAATCAACATCAGAGTAAGCAGTGATAGTTAAGGAAGAAGGTTTGGTTAAGTGAAGGTTATAAGACGAGGTAGAGCGAATATACCAAAGAATACGTTTAGCTGTTGTCTAGTGAACATCAGTAAGTTGGTGTAAAAATTGTGAAACTTTGTTAACAATAAATTGGATATGCGTTCAAGTTAGAAAAAGGTACTGAAGTGCTCCAACATTACTACGATATTCAATAAGATTAGAAAGAGGAAAGACATGATTTTTAGAAAGTAGTAGATAGGGGGTAATTGGTGCGGATATAGGTTTGGAAGTGTCAAGCTATATGGGGTGAAGAAGGTCATGAGTGTATTTAGATTATGTGAGAAGAATGCTAATGGGTGTAAATGTGGCTTCAATGCTAAGAAAGTAGTGAAGAGGACATAGATCTTTTATGGTGAAAGTAGAGTGAAGGGCATCAATGATGGTCTGAATGAATTATTATGAAGAACCAGTCACTAAGATATCATCCACATAATAAGGAAAAAGGTGGTGTGAGTTGATGTGGAGTGATTAAATAGAGAGATATCAGCTTTGGATGAAGTGAACCCCAAGGTCAACAAGTTTATAATTTAAATAGTGAAAAGCTTTAGGAGCTTCCTTAAGACCATAAAGAGCTTTGTGTAGATGACACACATAATAAAGATGATGAGAATCAACAAAACTAAATAGTGGTTGCAGAAAAACAAGTTCTTGTAAATTGCAATGGAGAAAAGCATTGTTAATGGACTAGTTTTAGCTAAAGTAAGTGTAAGAATGAGGCGAATGGTGGTTAGTTTAATAACTGGCACAAATGTGTCAATATAACCAAGATCAAGTAATTGATGATAACCTTTAGCTAGCAAGTGTGCTTTTATAACAATCTAAGGGACCATCAGTATTAAGCTTTGTACGGAATACCCACGTATAGCTGACAATATTTGGCCCTGGAAGAGTGGGAATAAAGGACCAAGTATTGTTGGAATAGAAAGCTTTGAACTTATCAAGCATAGATTGTCACCAGTGAGGAAATTTTTTTTGCATGATAGAAAGAAGTAGGGTTTGGATCAAGAGGCATAGGAACAATGATTTTGTAAGTAATGTGGTTAAGAAAAGATTTTAAAGGTCAAGTATGATCTTGAGTCTGAGTGACCATTGGATGAGAAGATGAGGTTGGTGATTTAGGAACAAGTGAAATAGGAAGGAAAGAGAGTACGGGAGATATAGGTGAGAAAGAAGTAGTCAAGACCCATAAGAAAGGATAGCTAGAAGGTGCTGGAGGAGAAGATGATAAATGAAATTGTAATGGTAAAGAGAGAGAAGTGGTAGAAGAGGAAAAGGAGTTGGGTTGGAGATTAGGAAATTGAATTTCAAGAAATGTAACATATCGAAAAATATAAATTTTATTTATGGAGAGATCAAAACATTTGTATCCTTTGTAATTGGAGGCATCGACTAGGAATTCATATGGAATGAATTTTGGTGAGTCTATTAGTTCTAGTGTAAGCAAGAAAAGGATATAATGTGCAACCAAAAACACAAAGATGAATAAGATTGGGAGAAGAATTGAACATTTCGTGAGGAGATTTGAAATGTAAGGTAGATGATGGTGAAAGATTTAGAAGGTAAACAACAATAGAAATGCTTTATATTAAAATCGCTTTAAAAGAGAGTTGTGAACAGAAAGAGTGATTTTTGCTTCTGTTATGTGATGAAGTTTTAGCAAAACCATTATGTTGTAAGGTGTAAAGACAAGGAATACAAAAAGTGTTAGCCCCTGAATTTTTTTATTTGATTAAGCATGATTAGATTAATTTTTGAGGTCTTGCTAGATTAATGTATGTTGGAGTTAATTAGCATGTTAATGGGATTTTGTAACATAGGTGAATTGAATTAAAGCTAAGGTGTTAAATTGCATAAGGGGTATTGTGGGAAGACCACTTAAGTGGTAAAATCTTAAGGCTTTGAAGGAAGGGTAAGTTGGGTATTTTAGCATCACTAAGGGTTTAAAAGGGAAGAGAAATGGGTGTCTTTCAATTAGAAGAAGCAAAGAAACAAAAATAGAGAGAAAAGAGGAGAGAGAGTGTCATGTAGGGAAAAAAGAAAAGAAAGAAAAGAAAGTTAAGTTAGGTTTTGATTTTTCTTAACCTTCAAGAGGGATTTTGGGGTTAAGCAAGAAGGGAAAAAGGAAGAGGAAGGTTAAAGCTTCCATTAGAGCCAAGAAATCCTTTGGTTGGTGGAGATTCAAGGTAAGTGGTGTTTTAAATATTTGAATTTTTGGAAGGGTTTTGGTTCAAAGAGCTTAGGAAATGTATGTGTATAAGTATTCTAGGATCAATTTCATGCATTGGGTTCTTTGGGTTGTTCAATTTGGATTCCTATTGATTTGGGATTTTTGTGTCAATGTTGAAAAAAATCAAGGGAGGTAAGAGGAGCAAGAGTAGAGGCAATATGAGCAAGGTTTTCAAGCAAGGAAACTAAGATGAGTTACATTTTTATACTTGAGTTAATAAGCTATAAATGTTCTTCAAATAAATGGAATTAATGAATTTTCCAACTACCTCATAAATGAGCATTTATTGTTCTTTAAATGATTGAGAATTTGCCATATGTTGTTGTTGTGTGTGAATTTTGGAAATAAATTCTAATTGCTTTGCAATTGTTGTATTTGTTGCTTTTGATTGAGTTGAAAAATGGTTTGTATGCTTGGTATAGGAATGTGGTTGTTGAATTGTGAAATGATGATGGAATGCACGTGAAACATGTCATGTTCATGAAAAACAAGTTTTCAAAAATGGGCCATTTGGGCAAAATATTTTCAATTCATAAATTACATGTTATATGGGTTTGGTATAGGCCATCCAAGAATTGTCACCTGCACGTTGACCAACTCAAGGCTTCTCCCGCTTGCCCGCTAGTCCCACGGAGCTCCTTTATGGATTCCCTTAAGTTTACGACTACACAATACCATTATGTGGAATTGTGTAGTTCGTCATATTTTTGGACCTGCCCAAACCATTGTGATGTGTTTATGTGTTTACATGTAGTGGCAAGTTTGAGGAATGCTTGATTTATGTGAATTGCGAATTGGTTTGACAAAGTTAAGAAATATATGTTTTATGGATTTTTGTGAGAAATTGCTATGATCATGAATGTTTCAATAGTTTTTGCTTATTACCGATTATAAATGTGTTACCCACGAGCGTTAACCTCACCCCCACTCCTTCCCACCCACAGGCGATGAGCAAGTTAGCAAGTGATCGAGATGAGCATCAAGGCATCACTCTGTTTTGCACTTTTGTTCTTTTGAAGTTAGAATTTGTAAAACAATGCTTTAGTTGCATTTTGAGAAATTATTGTTTTGCAAAGCTTGTATTTTGGATTATGATGTATTTGTAGCTCGAAATGCCCACTAAAGAGTTGTAAACTCTTACCTTTTGATGGGAATGAAATGCATATACAATATGTTTGTTTATGGCTTTTCAAGTTTTTACATTGCTATTTTCAATTTTCATAAGGGTAGGAATTGTGTTCTAAATTCAAGAGAAAATATGGAATAATCTGGGCAGAATTAGTAAAAATTGTCTTCTTGGAAGTTGTAGATGATCTTTCTAGCTTCCCAACGATAGAAAGTTTGTAAGTTTTGGATATCATAGTGGAAAGTTATGTTCATTACAAGTTCTAATGCTACATAGGATTTGTGTTTGTGACAGCTATGGTAAATGATAGAAAATTGTGGTTTTGATGAACCAAATGATTTGGGAATTGAGAATGTTGTGAGATAAATTTGGTGTTTGAGTTGTTATGAAGTGATTTGGTATTGGAAGAGTTGATTTTGGAGAGATATTGAGTGAATATGAAGTTAGATTGGATGTAGGAAGCATTGGAAGGGCTTTGGAGGGGTTTAGGGAGCCCCTATGTTCGTTAGACGGACTTTAGGTCCATTTAACGGACCTTCTCGGGTGTAAAAATATCCCCAGTCCAGTCCATGTCTGTTTGGATGTCTGTTAAACGGACCTTCTCGGGCCAAATTGGCTCTTAAACCCGATACATGTCCGTTAAACAAACATGGATGTCTATTAAACGGATATTCAAGAGACAACTTTAGGAAATTACTATTTTTGACCCTTTTAAAGGTAGAATCTCACTTTGTGGTCTTCATGAAAGTTGTAGATCTAGAAGTCTTCTTTCAAATAGTCAAAAACGAACTCCATCCAACATCTATTTGAAAGTTATGGCAACTGCGCCAAGATAGGTACAAATTGATTGAGGGTATTAACATGTTTGATTTCTTTCGGGCATAACTTCCTCATCCGACCCCCAAATGAAGTGATTCTTGAAGCAATAGATTCTTAACATCCTTTACTATCTCTCCATGAAAAATTGTATCTTTTGGAGTTGTTTTGCGAAAGCTTGCATTAGAGAAAGTGAGGGGTCGGTTGGGAGAGCATGATTAGGGTATGAACACACATAGGCCTTTTTAAGTATATCTTGAGCTGTAGAGCTCCGATTGAGATGATTCTTGCATCAAAACAAACTAGAGATTTGGAGTTACAATTTCTTTGAATAAGTCAAGTTGTAATTTTGGTGATTGACTGGTGTGGACACACCACCATTGTAGAATGATGGCAAATGACCTACAGGGTTATAAGCACAAGGTTTATCACTCCGGATATTGGGCTCCGGAAACGGGATCTAACAAAAAGAAGTGGCATTAGTGGTGAGAAAGGTAGCAACGATCCTTTGATGAGCTTAAAAACTCCATTACATTGAAACATTTTGATTTTTGTTTGAGAAAAAGATTTTAGCAGTGGTTTTGAAATTTTGAAAATTTTGTAATGCTTAAGACTTATGATCTAGAGGAAGAATCCAAGTGTAACGACTAAAAAAATAAATAAAAATTATAAAATATCATGAACCAGAAAGTGATAACAAAGATGATCATCCCAAATGTCGCAATAAATATGTTGAAGAGGTGTAGTACATATTCTAGTGGATGTCAAAAAAGGAAGATAACAACTTTTGGTTTAAAGACATGAATTGTAATGAAGATGGGTACGAGACACTGGATCAGACATAAATAATTTTTAAAAAATCTAATTATGTGGATGAACAAGACGTTGATTCCAGGGGTGTAAAGAAGCATGTTGAGCAATAAAAGCTATAGGATTGTGAAATTGAGAAGAATCTTGAGAGGGTAGAGATTATTGTGGATGTTTCCTGCGAAAAGTGGAAAGGTCCTTCATAACACAACCACGAAGATTAAATTCAATTAAACATGAATTGTCTTTAACAAATTGAGCAACAAAAAGTAAATTGTTAGTAAGATTAGGCACAATGAGAATATTATTTAAGTATAATGGTTGAAGATTTATATAGAAAAATAAGAAAACTTTAAAGGTTACATGGAATGTAGTACCATTACCGACAACTACTTGATCAGTACCATGTTATGGTTAAATAGAGTCCTCAATATTATTGTTGGGTCTCAGTTCGAAAGAAGCACCAGAATTTGCAAGTTATTCAGTAATTTCATTGTGGGAATAACTAGAGAAATTTGGTGGAGGATTAATGTGTAATGCATAGAATAATGGTTGAATTTGTGATTAGTTAGAGGAACGATTGAAAAAATTGTTTCAGGATTGCATGTCGCAAAAAACGACAACTAACCGCTATATGACCAATTTGTTTACGTATTTGACATTTTGGAAGCTGGGAATTAAAGTTGGGTCAAAACATGGAATTGGGATATAGGTTTGAATTGTTTAATTTAGTTTGGCTGTAGGGGCTGGGCTATTAAAGGTGTGGATTGAGCTGGTTATAATGGGTCTGGTGGGCTTGGTCTGGCAGATAGGTTTGGATGGGCTGATCTGGGCCAAGGCTTGAAAACTTATGTAATGGCCTAAACTAGGTTTGATTAAGAGAAGACATCTAGTTGTCCCAGACACTCATTACGCTGGTTGTAGGAACCAGATCTGATGCCATTGCCGTGAGGGAAGGGGTAACGTCTACATTGAGCAGTGAAGGCCATTTCAGTTCGAGTTTGATGAACGGAGAACAGATGTTGTTCGTGAAGCAACAATTTCTCTCACAACTCGGAGAAGGAAGGAGGTGTTTCACGATTCTCCATTGTGGTGACAAAAGATTCATATTAAAGGGGAAGTGTGTTGATGGTGAAGAGGACTAGGTGTGAAGACGAGACTGGGTCTCCTTGACTGCCAGATCTTTAACTATAGTTGCAATGTTCATAAGATAATCAGTGATGGTGTAATCACCCTTTCGAGTGGTGTGAAGGCGACGACGAAGAAGAGATCTTTGTATTGTAGTTTATTGAAGAAAGTGAGTTTCAGGGTTGTCCAAAGACTTCGACCAGTATCATAGCTGAGAGCAAGAGACACGATTGTGGAGGTAAATGTTGCAATGAAACAGCAGTATACTAATTTGTCCTGTTTTTCCCATTCTAGAAATTCTACTAAAGGGGACGAAGTGTCATTAGTTGATGCATGATGTTTGGATGGTGGAGTGATAGATTCCTCAATATACCCGATTAAGTCACAAGCAATTAGTATTGCTTAGACTTGATTTCGCCAGATGAGATAGTTGTAGTTGTTGTTGTCGAGAGTTGTTTTAATAAAATTGGGGATGTTGATAATCAGTAGTAAGGTGTTTGCAATATGCATTGCGATGATGTGTATAGTGATGTAGTATAGCTGTGTTTATGAATGATAGATGTAATAGTGGTTAAAAAAATGTGAGGACTTGGCTCAGGTAGGCTCTAACTATGAAAGAAGAATAAAGCTAAGACATTGAAAAAAAATGTAATTTCTTATGTATTTTGCGTTATAATGTACATTGTAACTATATTGAGATACGGTGAATATAGATTTATCTAAACTAAATGGTTATTATGTATGATTTTGTCTAAACTAAGATGATTTCGTACAAAGAGGAGTTTATCTATTGTAATTACAAACAGAAAAATATTCGGAAGATATTCTATTATCAATCAAACAGATAGAACGATAGAGTGGGGAGAGTGAATGTGAAAGTAGACATGAAAAGGAACAAATCTTTGAATAAATGTTTTGCCCCTGCAATCTGTAACTACAGCTGCGGGTTTCAACCTGTTTGCTTCCATACAAATAACTTTACCTGGTTTTCCATGCACTCGACAAACCACATATTCAAGATGTCGACATGATGTTAAAATAGTTAAAATGATCAAGATACTGTCAGTAGTAGCTCCTTGAGAACACCAAAATTAGAGTCCAAGGAAGAAATTCCACGAGTTAGTAACCACTCAAATGTGGTTGGTAAATATGCATCTAATCAATCAGAAAAACAAACATAAAACACGAAGTGACAGTTTTCGGAATTTTGTATAAGAAACACTCTAATGCAAACAACGAACGATTACCAACCAGGCGCTATAAAATAGGCAGCTGTGAGAGCCTATTCCTGAATGTGAATCAAATATGATTCACTAGTGATAAATATAATTCAACACGATACGTGACTTAGGTATAGTTTTGGTGTGCTAGTTTGTCATGGGCACTATTCAGACATCATAGACTGTCTCAAATGATTAGATCAATACCAAGTTATGTAAGTAATAGCAAATCAAGTTAGACCTTGGACGAAAAGATTACTTACCATGGCCACCTGCAGAGCCTCAGCAGCAAGATTAGAAATGAGCCTTTCAGTCTCTTCATGAACGATTGTATTTCCCATATCTGCACAAATTAAAAATAAATAAATGATAATAAACCTGACTCAAACGTTGGCTCTAATTCATCGCTTATGACAACTCAAGATAGTCTTAAGATGGATCTATTATAATTGAGCTGGGGTCAACTACTGCTAAAATGACTAGAACTAGTCATTTAGATAGTTAACCCTTACTACTTATAAATTTTTTAATATTTTCATGTTTAGTCAATATGAGATATTCTAGTACTCCCCCTCAAGAATAATGAGGATTGGATATCCAGTTGTCACTTGAAATAAACGCAGTGGTAACCGGACCAAACAATCGTCTCTGATATTATATTAGAATTGAACTTGGGTCAACTATTATCAAAATAACTAAAACTAGTCATTTAAATAAGTGACCTTACCACTTATAAACTATTTAATATTTTCATAATCAGCGAGGGATACTCTGACAGGATCTACCGTGGGTAAGTAAAGTTGCACCTGCAACAACATGCACACGGTGGGTAGTGTTAGCCAAGCGATAGAAATGGGTTAAGGTCCAATTAAATACAAATTTGCTGCTTGGTCCATGATCGATGGCTAAAACTGTCCCTGCCTCTCCTTTCTCATGTGTTTCTCTCAAACTTAGGATCTGAAACCACTGGGATAATCGAAGGCAGTTTCACTTTTTGCAAGTTGTACTCTCCATCTTCCTCACAACGTTTCCAGTATATTACTCATTCTTAGTGTTTGTCTTATATAATTCAATAGACTAAATCCTGATAAAACCTACACAACACTTCACCCACAGCCAGAACACACACAAGCAAACACAAAATATAGCAAGGCAACAATAGCAAAAATAGTCTCTATATTGATCAATTCACCAAGACCAGTAATCGACAAAGAACATATGCTAGAATTCAAGGTTCTAGTGCCTCCAGCTTTAGGCTCAACTATACGTGAAAATGACAGAAGATTGCATGCCCCCTCTCACCCTACTGTACTGTTTTATTCCCTAACAACTAACTAACGAACCTTCCATTCCTTATGACAACTTTGCCCCAATCCTTGTCCTAATATGACAAAGCCTACCCCTCCAATGCCTTGGCCTTCCTCCTATGGTAAGTGAGCTTGATTTCTAGACACCTATGGGTCGTATCAATACCCCTTATTAGTCGCACCTTGTCCTCAAGGTGGAAAGCCGGAAATTGTTGATCAATCAAGTCATATGGCTCCCATGTAGCTTCCTCCTTTGGAAGCCCTTCCCAACCGATTAAGACCTCCTTGCCTTGAGAATGCGGCCCTTTCCTCATATCTAACACAACTGAAGGTTGAATTAGCAACTCCAAGTTGGAGCCTAGATCTTTTGGCCAACTTGCTGTCCGGTGTTGTCTCCTGGTTATTTTTAACTGCGAAACATGAAAGATAGGATGGATTTTAGACTCCAGTGGTAAGGCTAGCTTATATGCTACTGCCCGTACCCTTCGGATGACTGGGAATGGCCCACAGAACTTAGAAGACAACTTCTCATTAACCCTCTTAGCCAAGGATTGTTGTCTATAAGGAGCTGACTTCAAATACACTAGATCTCCCTCCGCAAACTCCACATCCCTTCTATGCATATCAACCCTTGTCTTCATGTACTACTGCACTATCACTAAATGGCTCCTCAACTCCTCTATCATGGCATCTCTCTCTTGTAGCATTTGCTCCACACTAGCCACTACTGTTTTCTGTATTCCATATCTTAAAATCGGGGGTGGTTCCCCACCATAGACCACTTTGAAAGGAGAAGTCTCTAGAGATGAGTGGAAGGAAGTGTTATAGCAGTATTCAGCCCAATGCAACCACTTGTACCATTGAAGAGGCTTGTCTCGAGTAAAACAACAGAGATAGGCCTCTATGGTCTGGTTAGTGACTTTAGTCTGCCCATCTCTGTTGTTTTACTCGAGACAAGCTCCTATTAAGTCGAGTGCCTGCTAGCTTAAATAGATCCTCCCACACTTTGCTCAAGAAGATCTTATCCCTATCGGACACTAGGGACCTAGGAATTCCATGGAGTCGAACAATCTCCTTCGTGAAAAGCACTGCCACCGTCCCTGCTATAAATGGGTGTTTCAGAGGCAACAGATGAGCAAATTTACTTAATCTGTCCACCACTACTAAGATTGTGTCATAACCTCCCGATTTTGGTAATCCCTATACAAAATCAGGAGATAGATCCTCCCAAATCTGATTAGGGACTGGCAATGGCTGCAACAGTCCCGCTGGAGTTAAGGCGGCATACTTCTGTTGTTGGCAAGTAACATACTCAGCTACATAGGTAGCTACTTGTCTCTTCATTCCCTCCCAATAGAGCTCTTTAGCCAACTTCTTATAGGTTTTTAAATTGCCCCCGTGCCCAGCTAGGTGCTACTCATGTGCTTTGTTGGGCCCCGATTCACATTAAGCATGTTTAAATTATTTTGAGATTTTAGTTTGATTAATTTTAATTTTGTTGGAAAAAAATTAAGGATTTTATTGTGTAGGTTATGATTATTAAACGAAGGGATAATTAGGAAGTTGTATATGACTTTAAGGCTTAAGTTAATAAAGTGGGCTTTTAGCCCTTTTAAGTGTCATATAAATGAGAAAGGAAGGATTTTGCATAATGGATTGCTAGGGAGCCCATAAAATTGTTAAGATTTAAGGAGGGAAAGGTAGCTTGGGCCTTTAGCCCTCTTATATTGGAATAGAATGAATGAAGAAGAATGAAAGCAAGTGGGCTATGTCGTATTGTCAATAGTTAAATAAAGAAGAAAGGAAGCCCAAGGCTAGGGTCCATTTGAGTTACAATTTAAGGATGATATTAGCTTAGGTTTGATTTAGTTTAAGGCATTAGAATGAAAGAAGCCCAAAGCCCATTTAGGTTGAAATGAAATGAGAAATAAGGAAATAAAATGGAAAGAAAGGGAGAAGCAAGGTGTGTGTGTGTCGTTTGTGTTGGTGGACGAAAATAAGAGAGGATGGGGATGCTTTGTCGTTTTAGCCATATGTGTTAAGTTAGAAAAGTTTATTTCTTTAAGTCCTTTTCTAGAACCCACCCGAAACTCACCAAGAAGAGAAGCAAAGATGGAAGGGTCGGCCAAGTGGAGAGAAGAAGAAGATGAAGAAAAAGAGGTAGGGTTTTGGTTCTTTATGCTTTAGGAAGGTAGGTTTAAGAGATTTATTCATGGGTAAAGTGGAAAGGAAGAGAGGAAGGAAGAAGAAGATGTCGTGGGTTGTACATAAGGTAAGACAATTTCGAATTTTGTTGGGTTTTATGTTATGGTTTCTCCTTTCTTGCTTAATCATGGTGGATTGAAGAGTTAACTATGAAAGAACAAGGAAAGGAAGAGTTTAATAGAAGTATTGAAGCAAATCTGATTTTTATGGGGGGGGGGGGTTTCTAAGATTAGGAATTTACTATTTTGTGTTGGTTATTTAGATAAGTGTAGATGCTAATGGTTTAGATAAATTATAGGTAAGGTTATATGGAAGCAATTTCATGTTTTCTTTTCCTTAAGTTTGTGATTTTTGTTATCTCTTTAAGATGGAATTTTGTCTTTCATGTTGATATTGGTGGTTTGAAGAGTGATTGGTGAGGGAAGAAGGAAAGAATAAGAAAAGAAAGAAAAAGGGAAAAAAATCAATCAGATTGTGGTAGGTGATTTTTAGGCATGGGATTTTCGAAATTAGTCTGTTTTATAGATGAGTTTTGCTTGTTATAGCTTAAAAAAATAAAGGGAAGGTTACGTGAGTTTAATTGTAAGTTATTCTATTCTTGGAAAATTCCAGCATTTGCTATCCTTTGTTAATTAGACTTTTATGCT
>JAOQMR010000213.1:31347239-31366990 GCA_027563865.1 Erythroxylum pelleterianum
TGGAGGGCTATTTATATTGTAAAGATTTACATGAGCTAACTGTTAATACTAAAAAGCCATAGGGAAAGAATGATAGTGAATGGACACTATTGAATAGAAAAGTAGTGGCTATGATTTATAAATACATAGAAAAAAGTTGGTTCTAACATATGTCGATTTACGTAAATGCCTATGAATTATGGTCAAAAGTTGAATTTTATGATTGAAAATAAGAAACTATGTAATAAGGTGCATTTTATAAGTTGATTTGCAAAGTTTGAATATAAAGAAGGCCAAAATATGATCAAACACTTGAATAGTTTCCAAGGACTTACCAACAAGCTATCAAAGGTAAAAATGTTTGTTGATGATGAATTATAAGTGTTACTTCTTTTCAATTCATTATATAAGAGTTGGAATAAACTTATTGTTACTCTCAGTAACTCTTTTCACAGTAGAAAACTTAGATGTAAGTAATAGTCTTCTGAATGAAAAAGCTGGAAGAAAAGAGCATGAATCCGTAAAGCATTCAGGGAAAATATCATTGAAAATCAACGAAGAAGTGAGAACCTAGAAAGAAACAAAGCTTGAAGAAAATCTATACGAAGTTCAAAGTCTTGTTCCAATCTTGTTTCCTATAACTATAATGAACAATGACAACATAAATCTAAATGTCAAATCTTTAAGAGAGACTAATGGGACAAAAAATTCAAGCCAGATTAGATTGAACAAAAAAAAAGAGAAGATAGAAATACTAATTTATAGCTACAAAAGAAGATATTTTCTTCATTGGTATTCACAATTGTCTTAATCTAACCTATAATGATGATTTATAGATTGTTGATTCTAATACCTTCGTTCATGTCCCTCCATATACAGATTCCTTCTCATCCAAAAAACATGGAGATTTTGGTATTGTCAAAATGGAGAATGAAGATAAATTTCATATTATTGGTATGTGTGATGCCATCTTATCAATAAAAATAAGTTATATGCTTATGCTAAAGGATGTGAGGCATGCTCTAGACATGCACCTCAATCTTATCTAAATAGAAAAACTCATCGATGATGGTTTTGAGAGTCATCATAGAAATGAAAAATGTAGGCTCACTAAAGGTAATTTGATTGTGGCTTAAGGAAGAAAAGAAGGATCCTTATACATGAGGTGAGGAAAATATTTTAAAAGGGGGATAAATTTTGTTGTTGATTATAATGACTTGAAGCTATAACATAAAGTACTTGGACATATAAGTAAAAAGGGATTATAGATCTTTGCTTAAAAGTAACATCTTCCTAATATTAAAGGTAAAATCTTAATACTTACACTAATATTTTCAACTAAAAATAATATACAATTTCATTTTGTAAACTTGTACATCCTACTAGGAGAAACATGTATTCGTGATTTGGTTCATACTAATTTTTATTTAATAACTAATAGATCATTTGGTGGTGCATTATACTTTGTTACTTTGATTGATTTCTTCTTAAGAAAAGTATTGGTATTTTTATTCAAATCCAAAAACTAGGTAATTGAAGTATTCAAGGACTTTGTATTAGGGTGAAACAAAAGACTAGTTAGAAATTAAAATGTATAAGAGCTAATCATAGAAGAGACTATTGGGGTGAGGTTGTGAAGATTTTATTGATATTATTAATCTTTCATCATCAATCTAATTAGATATAGATATCCTAATGGAATTTTGGTCTAGAAAGAAGGATTCTTATAGTCATTTAAAAAAATTTGTTAAGCATTTATTCATATTCTTAAAGATGAACAAGCCAATTTGATACAAAGGCTAAAGATTGTTAGAAGTAGAGATGATGTGCTTTTTGAGGACTAGAATATTAAAGATATAAAGAAGCCAGAGAAGGTTAAACCCAAAATTATCAAATCATTCTAATCTTAGTCTGCTTCTTATTATATGAAATGATTTAAAGGAAGTCTTGATTCATAATAATGATAGTGTGAGTGTTGATAATATTTAATCTCTATTACCAATGAATAGTGATCAAGAGGTAAGTCAAAATAAGGAGATCAAAGAAAATATTAATCTTACTGAACTTGTAAAATCTCAGTTAAGACGATCTACTAAGGAGTAAAGATGATATGTCAATTAAAGAAGAGTCTTTATGGTCTA
The DNA here is from genome assembly GCA_027563865.1 of Erythroxylum pelleterianum. Taxonomy (NCBI): domain Eukaryota; kingdom Viridiplantae; phylum Streptophyta; class Magnoliopsida; order Malpighiales; family Erythroxylaceae; genus Erythroxylum; species Erythroxylum pelleterianum. The sequence continues at coordinate 31,349,360 of JAOQMR010000213.1, forward strand.
AAGCAAGCTCGAAGATAATGGTTTAACAATTTTAATTCATTTATAGCCAATCATGATTTCAAGAAAACTCTCATTAACCCTGTGTCATTATGTAGAAATATGTTGAAGGTAATTTCATTGTATTCATAGTTTATATAGATGACATGATTATAAGATATAATCGTAAGAAGATTTTTGCTTTAAGCAAGTCCTTTGCCATAAAAAATTTGGGACTAGCAAGACAAATTCTCTAAATTCTCACTCGAGGTAGGCCAAAAAAGTTATTATGAGTATCTTAAGAAAAATATATTAAAAAGTACTTGAGATGTTTAATATGCACTAAATCAAACTTGTGTATATGCATTACTACATTCTATAACTAGAAATGGAGGAAATGAACAATATTTTTTACTCATCCGCAACAGATAGTCTTATATATTTCATGATATGCTGATACTGCAGCGTTATTGGTGTTGTCAGTATATTCCTATCTAACATAAGAAAATAACATTAGGTAGTAGTCAAATGGATTCTTTGATATCTCCAAGGATCAACTATGATATATTTGTATTTTAGTAAAGGAAAGCATGTGTTGGAAGGTTACTTAGATCTGGACTTAGTTAGAGATATTAATTCTAAAAAATCAACTCTGGGATAATTGACGACCTTTGTAAGGGAAGCTATTTTATGGTAGTTCAAATTATAAAAACATGTTTGCTTGTAAACAATTGCTGCCTATTGAAGTTTTCAAGGAGATGCTCTGGAAAAAAAATTTGTTGTTTAAATTGGGCCAATAGCAAGATTGTACAGTGCCATGGTGATTGTGTCCACGAGTGGGACTGGGAGGGAGGTGAATGTGTCTGTGAAGGGTAGAGAGGAAACTAAAACTTCATTTACTGATACCCAAGGTTTACATGGAAATTCCAAAGCTGCAGAATCTATACTATTTTTGATAGGTTTCACCCTCCAAAAGTTCCCCCTTTTGGATAAATTAAAGTCTCCTTCCTGTTTTTATTTTGTTTGCTTAAAACCCTACTTCTAAAACCCTAAACGGAAGCTACCAAGAAAAAAAAAAAAAGAAGCAAGCTTTCTTGCTCTATTCTCATCAATGAGGCAAATTTCCAATGACCCAGGTTCAAATACTTAGTTGACTGCTCTTTTTTATTTTTTTCTTTTTCAATGTACGTTGGTTAGAAACCGTTGCAAAAGGGATTTTTTCTGATAAATTGTTTGTTTTTATACTGCAGCTGTATTGGATGATGACGATGAGGATGAGGGCGAGAAAGTTCCCAGCTTCGGTTTCGAAACAACATATGAGGCCAAGCTTAGAGAAATACTGCATAAGATCAATTCTGTGGAGATTAAGTTGTGTTCAGATGCTACGAAAGAGTTCATCAAGTTACTCCGAGGTAATGCTGGCCGTGCTTTGCTCTATCAATATGTAAAAATGTCTTCAAATTTCTCTGAACTTATGGGGCCTTGGAAGCTTCGACTTGGGAAACCTGGCATGTCGTATATTCAGTCATTAGTTTCTGCTATTCTTAGTCATTCTGATGGAAAGTATCAGCCAGATGATAAGAAGAGAATTTCTGTAAGTCGGGTACTCGATAAGTTTGCTCGGATGCTTGTTACAGAGAAGCTGGAGGATGTTTATAAGGAATTGAGTAGTAAAGAAGGAAAGCGTCAAAATGCAGCACTTTTGTTGATGACTTCTATTGTAAGACGTGGTTCAGGCTTGGCTTCTGAGGTTGCTAAAAATTTCAATTTCAAGCTCCAGGGATTCTCCAAGCTTGCAGAACACAAAAGGAGGCAGAATGAGAAAGAAAGGAAGCATTCCACTAGAAAGGCTTTTGTTGGGTTTGCAATGTCATTTTTGGAGGTGGGGAAACCAGGACTGTTGAAGTGGATCTTACAGCAGAAGGAAATTTATTCTGGTGTCCTTCGTGGGCTTGGTAGTGATGACGAAGAGACAGTTATTTATGTATTATCAACACTGAAAGAGAAGGTTCTTACTCAAGAGTCCCTTGTGCCCCCTGGTCTTCGGAGTGTTCTGTTTGGGAGTGTTACTTTGGAACAGTTAGTTGGCATTTCAGCGTGGGAGAACGGTGGACCAGTGGCCGAGTTGGCACATTCTGTACTAAAAGTTGTGTGTACTGATCCTTGCAATGGATTGATGCCTGATTTGAAAAGACATCCAAATCCATTGAAGGGTAATGCAAAGAGACTTTTAGTGTTGATGAAGAAGCTAAAAGCAACAGAAATAGCTTATCATAGAGACTTGCTCTCAGCAATCATTGTGGGCAGACCCTCTTTTGGCTCTGCATACATGGAGGAATTCCCTTACAACCTTGAAGATTATGCCTCGCCTAACTGGTAAGATTATTTAAAATTCAAATTGTTTGTTATTTCTCCTTTTCTTTTTGTTTGTCAATTTGCTTCTGTATATATGTGTGGCAATTGAATTATTTGCAGGTTTGCTACTATTTCTTTGGCAGCATATCTGGTGTCCTCAGTACGTGTAGGTCTACCTATTAATTTCCTCTCTTCTGAAACCCACGAGTCACCTTCCGTAGATGATATAGATGTGCGGAATGTGATCAATTGCATATCGCCTTGCCCATTCGGTCGATCAGTAATCAATAGGGGATTGCTTCATTCACACTTTCTTGTGAAAAATGGAATGTTAAGGCTTCTTTTGGAGATGCTTAATTTGTTTGCGTCCTTCTTGAGGGCAATAGACCTTTCTTGTTCCAGGGAACAAAGGAAAGAAAAATGGAGATATCTTAAGCAGGAAATCCAGAATGAAATTCGGACTCGATTGCCTGATCCACAAGTTTTATTGAATCTACTTTCTTCATTAAGTAGCCATAACAGAACCTATCATCCATGCCTGAAAAGAATGGCAGATAAAGAGAATTTTGATGACTACCATAGCAACAAGTCAAAAAGATTGAAATCAAGCTTTATAAATAGTAGCACTGACATTGTTGTAGGTGGGATGTGCTCAGAATTAGACAGCGGTTGGCCTGGGGACACTGAAAAGATTGTGGACACAAATATGCCTGATGAGACGGATGTGGAAAAGGACTTTACAAATTCCATGTCAGATATCTGGGATTCTGACTTGACTTCTGTGCCTATTTCTACTTTAAAGGATGCAGAGATGTTCTTTCATTCAAAGCTGCTTGATGCTCTCAAGATCTATCATGTAAGTTTTAGTTTATTCTATTCTAGTCATGATGATGGATGTGATTGCAGGATTAATTATCAAAAGAAATAGTGGGATATCGGTGTACTACTATGCTTTGGTACTTTATGTTATTATTTTATTTGAATTGGGAATCAGTTAGAGAAACAGTTCCTCATGCTTGACTCTTATGTAGCTTTGGTTACTTATTCTGCAGTTGACAATGCCTTTTGTCTTGGAGGGATCATTTGATTTTTTCATAAATCTTCTCAAAGATCCTCTAGCATTTCCAATTTATCTGCAGGATTCTCTACTATCCCTTCTTGTTGAGTACATTAAATGGTCTCCAAGCAGTGGTCAAGCCATTAGAATCCCACCACTGATGTACAAGCATCTGCAGCCATTTATTAACTTGTTAATTTTTTCATCAATAGATGACATAAAAGTGAAAGCTTATGATCTAGCACGAGCAGCTATGTTGAGTACTGGTGCCTTTGACAGAAACTTTCATGAAATTGGTGCCTGGCTGCTATATTTGCCTGGCTATGATGCGGTTAAGTCATCCTTGGAGGCTCAGGAAACAGAAGTTCTGTCGAACTTTTCACCAGTTGCTGTCTCATTTTTATGTGATGCAGTTTCTACAGTTGGGAACAACTTATTCAAATATTGGAATGTTCTTAGGAATCATGTGTACAATTTGGAGGACTTTAAAGGTATGTGGTAGGCATGTGCTGTTTGATATTCAGAACTGAATTTGAACTGCTGATGTCCAACTATTTAGTTGTGCTATTCTTGCCCCTTTCTGCATGTTCATCTTAGGTACATTGTTTATCAATCCGCTAAGCTTTTCATTGATTATTAGATATATTAATGGCGTTTGCATTAATATAAGGCAAATTCAATCTTGTGTGGGGTCAGAAGATGATTTTCCCATTTGCATAGTTTTTATTGCATCATTGTCTTTTTCCTTGCAGATGTATCGCCTGAGTTCAGTCCTCTCATTATATGTGTCTTACAGAAGTGTTTAAGGTTACTCAAGTCTGAATCTGGAACCTTTACCTTACCTGAAAAGTCGATGATATCACTTTATGTTAGTAATACCTTGACGTACTTGTTGCAAATCCAGGTACATGTATTTACTTTTATTTTCAAAAAGAACTGACCGTACATGATATTAACTTAAAACTATTCTTTTATTCACAGAAAGATGCAGGCTTGCTAGCTGCTTTAGTTAGATTGATTTTGTTTGAGGAGCTTAAGAAGCAGTTTTCCCGAGCTAATGGCTCAATTGGTCTATTGTGTGAGTGGAAACCATTGCAGAATTTATTGCTCTTTGCTGAGAGAATATTAGATCAAAAAACTTGGAGCTTTGTCCTTGTGGAACAGCAAGCTACGACTGTTGGTAGTTCTTTTAAGCTGATGCTTGGTGAAGTAAAAAGAAACATAGAGTGTGATTATGATGGTGAAAGGACCGGAATAACTAAAGCTTTTTGTTCAGCCTTGATATGTGCCACATCTGACGAGGTTTTAGAAAATTTTCCTTTAGTTATGGAAATTTATCTACAACTTCGAGTTCCTATATCCTTATCATCAATAGTCTCTTATGACCAAAATTTTCTTGCTGGTGTTTTGAGGTTGTGGCCTAAAGTTTTCTTTTCCGGCCTAGAAATGGCTGTTTCTATGTACAATCCTCAAGGGAAAAATGTTGATATTTTAGCTAAAGACGTAGACCCTAATACCCAGTTTGAAGTAGGTGAATCTGCAGCTGCAGCTGCATTTGGTGTCTTTCTGAGGCAGGTTCCTTTTCATGTACTGTTTCCTGCAATTGTAGGCAGATATATTCCTACTTCATTGGATGGCTCAAAAATAAGAGACTTGCTTGTGGCTAAATTATCTGAGTGCAAAAGTGATATTCTCATTGCTTATCTGCACCTTATTCTATTTTGGTTTCATCAGATACGTTTGAATTATGAATCTAAGCAATTGGCTGAACCTAGTGAGCTTGCTGAAATTTGCTATATTTTTGCGAAGGTTCTACTTGCTCAGCTATTAGCTGCAAATCCTGATTCTGAACCTCCCATGAGTACCAACTTTCATCCTTCTGCAGGAAGTATTCTGCAAGTGGTTGAAACTATATTTTTTCACCCCGCAGTGACAGCTTCTTTGGCCTTTCCTTTGAGCTGCGATAAGGTTTTCAAACAGGAAAATTTTTGGGACAGTTTGAAGAAAATTATTTGTGTTGCAAGGCAGAGAGTTCACAGGATTGATCATCTTCTGTTGAATATGTTGAAAGTATCTTTTGACCACTTGCTATCTTCATCTAATGAGACACTTTCAATACTTGAGGTGAAAAATAATGCCAACAAGCAACTTTTAACAGCCATCAACTCCTTGACTGAAAAGTTGATTCTGATATTAAGGGAGAAGATTAATCTATGCTTTAGGACTGACGACTTCTCACCCCTTCTTCCATCATTTAATGCTTTGCATACATTGATTCAATTCGTATCTCCATTTGACCTTCTTGAACTAGTGCATTGGATTTTTGGTAAGGTTGACTTGAATGAGTTAACAGATCGGGAATCTTGTTGGCTACCACTTCTCTCTGTTGGATTTTGCATTGCTGGTGATGCTTTCAAGAATTTGAGTACTTTTTTGCAGCAGCCTGTGACAAAGAAAGTGCCATTTTATTGGACAATGGAAGAACAGTCTTTCAATTTTGATCTTGTAGAGGAGATTTATCTTTTTGTGTGCAAGTCAGCTGTCAAATTTGAGCTGGATTCTGCTGATAGTTGTTTGCTAGACGCCATTAATACTGTTTATATACTGAAAGTTATGCAACAAGGGATGCTTCATCCTTTAAGCTTGGTGTTGTCACGAGTTATTATGGGCACACCTTTGGAGATTCTTTCTTACTGCATGTCCAGGACTAGCATGACAAAAGCTAAATTATTGTTTCTTCTTGTTGAATCAAGTCCCCTGCATTTGTCAGTCTTTGGAAAGATTTATCTAAACTGTTTAAACAAAGATTCTCAGCTTAAAAGCAAGGTGGTCGAAGAGCATTGTGCTTTAACTCTATCACATGAGGAATCTATGATGCTTCTGCCTGCTGCTCTGTCATACATGAATTCTATTTTCACATCATGGGAAAAGCAACAATATGTGCATTTTGAAGTTATACCTTCATTTTATTCAAAACTGATCTTAAGTAGTTTCCATCACTGGGAGAGTTTTGGCTCTAAATTTGTACTTCAGGAAGTTGCTAGCAGGTTTTTTCCATCTTCTGTTGAAGAGCTTACTGTTCTTGTGAATAATAGTCTTCTTGGAAAGGCAGTTCGTATGTTACAGTATCATTTTGTCTTTAATGGACACAAAAAAGTGAAGCAGCGATTGAAGCTTTTTAATTCCATTTTTGAGTGTTTTCTTGTACAAGATAATCTTCTAGATTGTGACAGTGAGATGGAAAATTATTCAGTTAACCAGTCCATGGAACTCATTAACAGAGTTATTGCCAAAATATCTTTCTGTCGTCTACTTTTGTTCCCAGAGACTGACCAGGTTCTTTCTGTTCCAAAAGAAAAAGATGGGAAACTGGAGTTTTCTTTTGAAGGACTTTCTGATAAGGAGATTCAATGTAGATTGCACCTTATAAATGTTTTAGTTGGAACTTGGCAATCTGTGGTTAAGAAATTCTTATATATCTTGGAAGATCGTAGATCTGAAAAGAACTGCAGTTGTTTGCAACTTTACAGATACCTTGAATTATTCATTTTAAGAACCATTCTTGAATTAGTCACAAAGATTCGTGATGGGTTAACTGAATCCCACTCCATTTCCTTCCTTGAACAATTGATAAGATCGTCCCTTCTTTACAGGTTTGATGATCCGGAAACATTGAAAATTCTTCGGACTATTGTGGCTTCACTTTCAGATGGAAAATTTCCATTTTCTCTATATTTTCATTTGTTAATTGCCCACTCTCAGTTTGCCTCTACCATTCGTGCAATTGCCAAACCATTTACATCTCAGACTGGTGCTTTTGTCAGACCTATGTCCAGCATCCTTAGATCATTGGCCATCTGTCGTCCTGGGAACAATCTGCAAATGTGTGAGTTGGACTTGAAACAGCTGGAAATTGTTAAGTTACTCAGATTACTGCTTCATCTAACCTTCAACCAAAGTGGTTCTAGTTCTGGAAGAGATATTGACATAAATCTCAGAGAGTTGTATTTGTTGCTTTTATCTTCTTATGGTGGAACACTTACTGAAATTGACTTGGAGCTATACCATGTTATGCTTGAGATTGAATCTATTGATACATCAATCAATGAAGTTCTTGCTGACATGGATTACCTTTGGGGAACTACTGCTGGGAAAATAAGGCAAGAATGGGCTTTGGATCGAGATACATCTGATATTATGAATGACACAGAAGCAGTTGAAGAACGACGAAGAATTCAGTTTAGAGATAACTTCCCAATTGATCCAAAAGTGTGTGTGAGAACAGTGCTAAATTTTCCTTATGATAGAACTGTGAATGGAGACCTTCCATTCTTGAATGGGCCTCAGCATCATGAATTTGGAGAATGTTGTGAGGTATGGTCTTAATTGTCCTTTCATGTTGATCTGCATTTTTTTCATTTTCCATAGTCATGATCCTCTTGTGACTTCAGTAGTCATGATGTACTTAATTGTTTTTTCATGCAGAGACGCGGACATCTATATGATCCTGTTTTCATCTTGCGCTTTGCAATTCATACTTTACCAAAGAACTATGTTGAAGCTGTGGAGTATGCTGCTTTGGGTGTTCTTGCACTTGCATTCATCAGCATATCTTCACTTGATGTTGGGATGAGAAAATTGGGATATGAATTTCTTAGTAGATATAAGGATGCAATTGAGGTAAAAGTGTCAAATACCACAGCCTTTTATATTGAATGCAAGTTTCTTAGTAGATATAAGGATGCAATAGCGGTAAAAGTGTCAAATGCTATATCCTTTTATATTGAATGCAAGTCATTAAATAAGTCCTGAAATTTAGTAAATGTCATCAAATAAACAACAACAAATTTGAAGGTGTTATTTCTCAGCAGTTGTTTACTCAATTTATATGGATTTCACTGACAAGATGACCTGGTCATTTGTTCTTGCTCAGCAGAATTTGTAGTAGTTCGTGGTTAGTCTGGAAGTTTATGATTTGGTTTTGATGAAACATGTGACTATTGCTCACATGGCATATGCATTTCTTTTAACATTTAATTATTGTTTTCTGTTATTTAATATGTTTAATGCAGAAGGGCCCAAAGAAAAAGGATATAATGCGACTTAGCCTTCTGTTAACATATGTGCAAAATGGTATAGAAGAGCCATGGCAAAGAATTCCTTCCGTTATGACTATTTTTGCTGCCGAGTCATCTTTTATACTGTTGGATCCTTCACATGATCATTATGCAACCATAAATAAACATTTGTTGCATTCTTATAGGATGAGCTTAAAGGTAAATCACGTAAATCTTTCTTTTATGTTTCTTAGTTGTATTCTCTTCTTTGATAGTGGTTCTGAATTTGCATTCCATGTATTGCTTTTGTAATGAACAAATCTTACTTTTTCTTCGTTTGGTGTTGCAGGGCATACCCTTGTTTCACGCTATGCTTAAAAGCAACTCCATTAACTTTAAAGCAGAGACGTTATGGATGTTACGCCTAGCATGTGCAGGGTTAAATCTAGATGACGACGCTCGGATATATATCAGAGACTCTGCTGTTGCGACCCTTTTAAGTTTTTATTCTTCCTTCCTTTCAGATAATGAGTCAAAGGAACTAATTCTTGAGGTAAATAACTGTGCACCATTGTAGATCTACGGATATTGTTATTGTGTTTCCCTATGATGTTTTCTTCAAAAAAAAAGTGTTTCCCTATGATGCTATCCAATCTAATGAAGCTTTGAGTGTATACTAAAGAACTAAAAAATCTGACTGTGTGCTAAAATTACCGGCTTTGGCTTCCTGAGATATTGTTTTTGCTTTCTTCATGCTTATGATTTGATGAACCTCTATTTTTAATTTTGTTTTTATTTGTGCTTGTTTATAATTTGATGAACCATGCCTACCCCTCTATTTATTGTGCTCTAATGGTATACAAATGGGGCGTACTATTGACCAAGTGATTTTATTGGTCTCCCCTTCTGTACTGTGCTAATTGTAACAGATATTAGCATTTGTTGCACTCCTCTTGGTAATATTTTTGTGTACTAGCCTTTTTGTTTTTCAGCCATCACTCCCCACTAACTGAATCTTGCTCCTGTTTATGTTTATGATGCAGTCTTCTATCTAGGCTTTATATTTTAAAAATTCCTTGGGAAGAAGTGAAGTGGTATTGTTGTATAAGAGTGTGAAAAGCTTCAATGATTGTTTAATGTTGTTCTAAATGATGAATTTTTCACCTTTTCTTTAAAGGTTTTTCTAATAATGTGAAATCTTGCTGCCATCATTGTTTGATGGAGAATCTTCCTTCCTTGAGAATGAGAAAACTAGTGATGAGCTGGATATAAGGTAGCTAGTATCCTGAGGAGTACATTACATTGCTATGGTTGTGGCTTTTGAACAGACATCCAAAGCTTAACCTTCACATGGGAGGAGGCATGTTGCAATTGTCACAACAGCTGCAAATCAACTTCTTTTGGGCACTATATTTATCACTATGTATGTATGTGTTTGTGTTTGTGTTTGTGTTTGTGTTTGTGTATGTGTGTATATATAGCATTGCTAGTCTAATTACTGTATTAAGGTTTAATGGCGGAATCTGAATTCACGTGGTCAAACAAAGGGCTTAGATGGTATAGAATTACAAATGAGAGATTATCGTATAGCCCATCTTTTGGTTGGCATGAGAATGAAGCCGAGTTCCTTGCCATTTTCTTTGTTGCAAATTCTGTAACTTCCTATGAAAGAATAATTATGAGGGCCTTAGTGGATGATTTAGACACTCTTTGTATTTGAATAGTTGAAATGTAAACCTCTATTTGAGCTTAGATAGTTGATCTTATGTTTATATAATCAACTCATCTGCTAGGATTTTGATGTGATAACATGATTAATGATTTTATTCTTTCTCTTGAACATTTTTAGCTAATGGTGTTTCTTGCATGATACTGTTGCTTAACAGCTTCTTCTGAAGCATAACGATATTCTCTTTTGCTTTTTAGACAGTGCAAAAGTCAGTTAAATTGCATAAGATGGCTTGTTATCTAGTTGAAAAGTGTGGCCTGCTCCAATGGCTGGCCTCTATTATATCAATCAGCAGCAAGATGCTCAATGGAAGTGAACAAATATTTTATTCACAGCATTTGGCTGTCGCCCTAAAGGTACTTTTTGTTGTAGTGCTAATAGAACTAAAAAGATTTCTGTGTTTTCTCATTCTGTACTTATATATTCCTTCCTCGTCTTCTTTATTGGATTTAGGTTGTTGCTGATGTTGTGTCATCGAGAAACATCAGTGAGTGGTTGCAAAGTTATGCACTTGAGCAGCTAATGGGACTCGCGTCCCATCTCTTCAGGCTTTTATTTGATGGCTTAAAGTTGTCGAATGAAGATGTTGGATTGGCTGATGTGCTTCTACAGATAATCATGTCCACACTAAAGATATCTCAAAAGAGGAAAATATACCAATCGCATTATACTGCATCAATTGCTGGCTTATTTAAAATTTATCAGGCTTGTGATGTACCCGATGCTGCAAGTTCTTACTATAGTGCAGAGTCTGGACTTAAAACCGTACTTATGAGCACACCCCCAGTTGACATTTTATGCGAGGTCTCTCTCTCTTTTGTCTTCGTAGACATGCATGTGCAGGAAGTTAAAATAGTACAGCTCCAAAAAAATAGATGGATAAAGCAGAATAATATTAGATTTTGTGATTATCTTCTACTGCTAAGTTTTCGAGAACAATGACTTTTCTCAAAAGATTGAGAACAGTGACGAAACACAATGGAAGTCATGTGAAAATAATGCATGCATGTATTGGTCTTTCTTGGGAACTTTTACTTCTCTACTGCTGGCCTATAGGTAGGAATTTGTCTTTCAACTGTCAATACCTGATTAAGGAAATAAAATTTTTTAAATGTGCAGAATGAAGAAAAGCTTTCAAGTTTTCTCACGTGGTCTGTTTCTACTGCCTTGGTGTCAGACTCCAGACTAGAATCTCGCTTTGATTCCCTTTTCTTACAGGAAGCAGCAGCTGAGGAGTCTTTGAAATCAAAACTTTTACGTTGGCTTGTTGCTTCTGTAATTCTTGGAATGCTTTCTTCAAACTTTGGTAGTGTAAATGTCAAGATTTCAAAAGGATCAAACTCGAGACATTTGGACTTCTTATTGGAGAATTTGGAAGTAGGCAGAGAAAGCAGTGAGAGTAGGTCTCATGGTAAAGGAGTTCTAGCTTGTACAATCCTTTACATTCAACAGCTTCTTGGAATGGATCATCCTGTGCTTCCTTCAGCTGTATCTGCATTATGTCTTCTTCTCTTTTCTGATGCTTCCAAATACCCAGGTGTGCTACTCTTCTTTAAATCTTGTTCAAGAAAAGTGGTTCTCATCTTCACTGGACTAAAAAGTGTTTGTGAACAAGTAATTAGGTTTCTAGTCATGAGAGCATTCAGTTTGCTTCTTTTGGGGTGGGTGACTATGCTCCAACTAACTTTGGCAAACTATATGTGTCAGATTTCAAGCCTTGTTATCGAAATCTCATGGTGTCACTGTCATCAAGAGTTGGTTATCCAGCTGAAGCCAATCCTGGGTGGAGATGGTAAGTCTGAGCTGAATTATTGGAGTTTTGATTTGGTTATACGTAACTATGACACGGCAAGACCCATGAGAACGTAGTATTATCTTGTCTGATGTTCTGCTGCTCATTATGCAGGTCATTTTACCAGCCCTGGAAGGATCTGTCATCTAATTTCAATGATTCAGAGAAGTTGGATCAACGCCATGCGTGTGAAACCCTTTTGGTTATAATTGCAAATATTCTTGGAAGTAAACCATTAGATTCACAACTCTTGACACCCCAAGATATAGAGAAATCTGGTGTATTCGAATGGGAAAGAAGTATAATAGAATCTGGATCATAAGGGGGACAAAATTTGATCTTTCTAGTCTAAATACAAGTAGAGTTTTGTCTGCATTATTCTTGTATTACAGGTATAGAAATGTGAAATGATCGAATAATTCCCGAAATTGGGGCAATTTTGTATTATTCATTGTACATTATTTTAGTTTGACCTTGATGGTGTTATGGCACAGAGATGCTTCTTATTGTCAAGCTTTTATGTCTCCAATCACATGAATTAAGATCTGTTAGAAAATTTACGCTTATCACTTATGAAGCATTTCTCCCACGCGCTAGCTTTGCAATAATTCCAACTTATTCCAACAATTATGCAATCATTTTCCATGTAAGTTATTGACTAGCAAAGTATTTTCTCCTTATGGTACTTACTTTCGTCGCTATTTATGTTAGACTCCTCAACTATAACGAGAACATGACCTTTCTATCATTTCTCATAGACAATGCTCATTGATAGCCCTTCTTTCCTAAGATGGAATCTTCTCTTGGGTTGCTCCTCTCTAGGCTAGACTCTCCTCTTGGACTACTTTCTTTGTGCATAAGGGCTTCAAACTATTAAAAGGATCCCTCCAATGTAAAACCGCCAAAGCTTAAGTTAATTATAAGCCTAAATGTATCAAATGACAATTTTACACAAACATACCTTATATTATACTATCATGTTTAATTATTGGTCTTCAATGCTATCATGTTTAATTATTGGTCTTCAAAATTGCCATCAATGAATAACTCGTATTATTAACCAAAACCATAATATACACATCTGCATCATAAAATAATTAGAATATGGTCTTCTATTTTTATAGGCGAAGATAAAGGTGCAAGAGGAATTTTAAGGAATAATCTAATTGATCAAAGTCTGCTTGTTTAAATCACTCCTCTCTTTATCGTTTTATGCTCCAATTTCAATCGTAAAACACACGCAAGCATATATAAACTTTCCTTCTTTATAATACAAATAAAAACCTTTTGTTATGAAAATTTGAGTGTATATGGAAAAAAAGTGTGCGATATTTTATAACAATGGAAAACTAAAAAGAAAATACATAAAAAATTTAAGATGATTGATTTTGCAAAACTATTCTCCCAAGTTCTCAAAAAAAAAACTTATAGATTGAAATATAATTGAAGCTTTGATTATGGCTTTGATAATGAAAGGAGTTTTAAGTTTATAAATATAACGAAGCCATTACAATGTGATGCAAAGAGTTAATGCATTGGTGATGAAGCAAAGTTTGTGAAAGACAAGAAGATATTAGGATAAATTGCATTGTAAACTTATAATTTTGCTTAATTTTTCAATATTAGTCAAACTAACACAAAGTCACAATAAAATGCTAACTTTTAATTTGTTGTAAAACTAATCCGCTATTAATCCTACCTACCATGTTTTAGCAGGACTCTTTAGCATATTAGCATCTATATGTAAATAATATTACATGTTAATATTTTTAAAAATTAAAAATAAAAATTCACTATTTATGCAAAACGACAACACCATTGATAAAGAAAACTTTTCTCTTTTTCTGCTTCTCTTCACATTTAGTTTCCTTTCCCATATATTTCCCTCTATCTTTAACGGGATAAAGATAGAATGACAGGACTTTTTTTTTGGTAAATCAGAAGAATTTATACGGTATGTAAAAGTTATGTGCATGCTTGAGGCTACTTGAACAGAAGTCACTCTACTACAAAAGGCTTAGAAGATTACTACATTTGGAAACCGTGAATAGCCTACACCAGCAAAGACTTGTGGAGCTAAAGTTCTTGTGCTACACAAGGCAACTACCTTCGAAGGCTGCATAACTTCCTTACATCTCAAACAAATTGACAACGCCATAATCATCCCTCCAACCTACACCACCCGACTCCTCAACCAGCCAAAACCATACAAGCCAGTCAACTACATGATTACATAAAAGGAATTTCCTACTGTGGATTGCTTGCGTCCACTTCATTGCTTCCTGTGAATTTGCCTGCCCTTTTTCGGTGCTGAGAATTAAGGAGGAGTGACTGCTAGTGTCCCTCCATTTTACTTGCCTGTCAAGAACCGAAGGGTGCTACTTCCCTGCTGTTTGGCTCACTGCTGATGCAGTTGATGGATCTGAGATGCTATTTACGTGTACACCTGAAAACAAATACTTAAGAAAAATTGTTAATAGTAAATGCTCCTACCTTTACCTACTCTCGGTGTTTGAACTGAGAAGCACCATAACTTGGGAGATCACTCTGGTATTTAAACTACCCACTTCCAAGGCTTCATCTTTGAAGGTCCGGGTATTCCTTTCTTTCCGGAGGTTGTAAACAGTAGCGGAAAGAAGGCAAGGTAAGACAATTAGGGTAGGGGCACGAATATTTGGTGCCTGTCTTAGCCAATTGGGATGGCAAGGAGGTTGATATGATTAGGAAGGCTTAATTGGAAATGATTTGGGCAATGTTCCCAAACTGATTTGGAGAAAGGGCAATCAAATAATAGATGTTCTGTAGTTTCATTATCGTTGTAGTGCAGAGAACAATGATTTGGGGTGTGAAGATAGAGTAGTCGATCCCTGGTTTGCAACTTCTTTAGAAATGCCAACCATAGTATAAAGGAACTTCTGGGGCTGTTCTTTTTATGCTAGACCAGGTTATACCAAGGTACTTTCGGGATGGGTGGTCTCAAGGAGGTATAAGCTGAGACATTTGTGTATTATTTTAAGGTAGTGGTAATCCATTCCAAACAATCAGGATTAGAGGCGTTTGGCTGGTACAGTAGGGCCTCTAAACTATCAAAGATCTCAACATTTTCTTCTTGCCAACACCACTCATTATTTCTAATAACTTTTAAAACCTTTGCTGCCATATTTAAAATTGATCCATTGATTACTCTCAGGCTGGAAAGGTACTGTAGGATCCCCCTTGGGTGCCAAGGGTCCTGCCATAGGAGGGTAGATGTACCATTTCTAATCCTAAATCTGAATTGCCTCCCTATTTGATCTCTCACAAATAGAATTTTCCTCCAACTCCATGAACTATTGTAATTAGGTTTGGCGCTCCAGAAATTATTCCTCCTTAGAATGATTGTATGAACCCACTTTACCCAAAGAGCTTCATTGTCATTGAACAAAAATCAGATCCTATTTCCTAACAGTGCAATATTCTAAGTAGGTAAGTGTTTGATCCCTAAACACCCCTTCCTTTTGGGTCTACAAATATCTGACCATTTGACTTTGGCATTAGATTTTAAATCTACCTTCCCAACCCAAATAAAATTCCTAAGTTTTGCTCAATCTCCTTTAGAATGGAAGAAGGAAGGATAAAGAGAGTAGACAAGTAAACTTGAAAGGTAGAAAGTACTGAAATGACCAATTGAAGCCTACCAGCATAGGATAGGTATTTATTGGACCCTTTGCTAATCCCAACATCTATATTCTCTAGTAAGGGTAAGCAATCTCTTCTAGACAATCTTCTTGTTAACTTCTAGACAATCTTCCTGTTAAGAGAGGGACTCCCAAATACTTAATAGGGAGATTCCCTCTCTTGAGACCCGAAATCCTTTCAATCGGATAAGTAAAATGGTCCATGTCAGGGGATAAGAAGAAGTGGCTCTTAGAAGGGTTCATGACCAATCCCGAAAGCTCTGAAAAGGTGCCCATACACTATAAAAGAGATTTAGTTGAAGACAGGTCAGCATGACAGAACAACATCAGGTCATCAGCAAATAAAAGGTGAGTAATTTTAAGAGATTTGCACCTCTAGTGATACTTAAAGGAAGGGTACCATCTAGACTCGCATTTAGACTCTGAGAGAGGACTTCCATACAAATAATGAAGAGAAACGGTGATAGGGGATCTCCTTGTCTTAGTCCTAATTTCCCTCTAAAGAATTTAGAAGGTGAGCCATTGACCAAAATTGAATAAGAAGGGGATGATATGCACTCTCTAATCCAATCAATTAATTTGCTAGGAAAGCCCACAGCTACAAGGACATTCAGTAGGAACTCCCATTGGATGGAGTCATAGGCTTTCTGGAGGTCTACTTTGAAGGTATAACGCTTATGGTTATTTGACAAATGGTAGTTCCTAAGAATTTCTTGAGCCAACAAGATGCTATCCCCAATTCGATGATTCTTGGTGAAAACACTTTGGTTTGGGCTAATTATATGGGGGAGGGACACTTTCATTCTATTTGCTATAATTTTAGCAATCACTTTATAAACCATATTACAGCAAGAAATTGGACGGTAGTATAACACTGTGGAAGGTTGAGCTTTTTTTGGAATGAGGGAAATAAAAGTGGAGTTGAGTTCTTTTAGGAGCTTCCCATGCCTAAAAAAATCTTGAATAGTAACCGTTACTCCCTCTCCAATGATAGTCTAGGTTTTTTTTAAAAGAACCCATTAAAGCCATCTGGACCTGGGGCTTTATTCAGATTAATTGAAAAGAAAGCATCTCTTATCTCTTGAGCTGACACTTCAACAACAAGGAAATTTAAGAGGTCTTCTGGTAATGGGAGAGGGAAGAGGTTTTCTACAAACTCTTTGGAAGAAGGAAGGACTCTATTATTCCCTATAGATCCCTAAAAGTGTTCCTAAAACTGGTCTTGAATCTCTGGGAGGTCTACAATTCTATTCCAATTACCCCCAATTAAAAAATGGATAGTGCTTCTATTTCGATTAGCCAACAGGGACTTATGAAAAAATTTGGTATTCCTATCCCCTTCTTTGAGCCATTTGATTCTGGAAGATTGTTTAAAGAAAGATTCCTGATCATCTAAGGCTCTACTAATTTCATTAATGGCTTCGGATTCCCTAGCCTGGAGTTGGGAGGAATTAGGCTCAATTCTCATTTGGTCCTGAATATAATTGAGGGTGGCATAACATCTCTTGACCCTGTCATTCACATCACCTACCTGCTCAGCTTTAAGAATTTTCAGGGTTGTTTTAACCAATTTGAGCTTTGACACCACACAAAACATTGGAGTTCCCCAAACCTGAGAAGACCAAGCATTCTCCACTGTCTGAAGGAAATTTGGTTGATCTACTAAAAAATTTGAAAACTTAAAGGGCGAGGGTCTCTTTTGCTGGCTTGTGAAGGACCTAACCACTATTGGGGAGTGATCTGAAATGTTTGGATTGTGAATGACACTATGAGAACTGTGAAAACTAAAGCTCCGTGCTAAATTAATGAGAGTTCTATCAAGCTTCCTAGCAATAAAAAGATCACCACTGTTGGACCCCAAATTGTCATTGGAAGTTAGAACTATTATATATGAAGTGTTAGAGGTTAAAAGTTGGAAAATGTTACATTGAACATGCTTCGGTATTTTGGCCATAAATATTTCTCTAGTTATCGAAATGAGACGATTC
>JAOQMR010000213.1:31376339-31395325 GCA_027563865.1 Erythroxylum pelleterianum
GCTCAATTCCATTAAACTCTCCTCCAATAGGCTCGGAGTTCGCCATCTTCTCAAGATCCTTACTCTTGCTCACATCAGATGGCCCTAACTGACCTCTATTTTAGTTCTGTGTTTATATAAGTCCGGTATTTACAGGAAGAAAAATTACAGTAACAGCTCAGTTGGGAGAGCGCCTTAGGTCGGAAGACTTTATCAAATTTGGATTTAATGTAAATGTAACCCAATCGACGTCATTTCACAAATGACTCGTTAACTTAAAAGCATCTTTTGAGATAGATATTGTACCATGCTCTTTTTTCATAGCACACTTTCTTTGTTGCTCTATCATTCCTCAATTTCTTCTGAATCAATACTTTGAATTAAATATTAAATAAGGCTTTACTTGAAGTTTGTTAGTTAGCAAAATAGAATAAATGCAATCTGAAAAATGGAGGAATCCAACGTGTTTGGTTTTTGTGGGGAAAGATGGAAACCAAAAAGTCACATATTTATTACTTTACAACAATTAATCCAATATGAACGAATATATGATGAATCTATGCCTCTCGTGTCATCCATTCAGCGTCCACTCCCAAGACACTCAGAATATCTGTAAAGAAGGAAAAAAACTAAAATTTGAGGAAAATAAAAGGAAGTTTGATGTCCCGTCCACGTCAAAAAGATCATTTAACCAAGCGGTTTAAAGAACAAGTAGGTAGGTATTAGTCTCTTTCACCTCTTAATCCAGGTAGGTTAAAGTGCAAACTTTAGTATAGAAAGCCTTCGCAAAAGTCGAGGTGAAAATTAATATTTTTAGTGTATAAAATTGCTCGCTTTGTAAAGATATCGGAAGAATTATAATTGTATGCGGTCTTTCTTTTATATTTTTATAAAAATGACCGTTTCTGTAATTTTAACCTGTTATAAATAGTAATTTTTTCAATTGAGACTCACCCTCAACTTTCCTTTTCTAAAAGGAATTGCTAGCAAGTAATTTGCATCAATAACATTAGATTCACCCAACTTGATGTTTTCTCAATTGATTAATTTCTACGGAAATGTTAGTACTTAACAATTTACCACTAAACCTAAACCGCCGTTTGGTTCCACTTTTGTTTTTTTGTTGTTATTTTTTGTTTCTGTTTTTTATTTGTAGTTTCTGTTTTTTTCCTTAAAAGAACGAAAACCTGTTTGGTTGAGATTTCTAATATAAAAACTGAAAACAAAAACCTGTTTGGTTGAGATTTGTAATAAAAAACTGAAAACAAAAATATGTTTGATTTTATTATCTTTTTTATTTTTAATTATACTTTTATGTATAATAATTATAATATAATACATTATATTTTAAAATTAATTAATTATCATTATAAATAAATTTAAAGATATGTAAATAAAATATTATTAAAACAAAAAATAAAATCATTATACAGTCGCGTAGAAATTAGTTTTTGTAAACTATAAAAACCTGTTTTCAAAATACACGAAAACGTCTTTTTCACGTTTTCAAAAAAGTGTTGCAGTTTTTTTTATTTTTAACAACAAAAAAAGAAAACAATTTCAACCAAACTAGTTTTTAGGGACTGTTTTATTTTTTATGAAAACAACAACAAAAAACCTAAAAATAAAACGGAACCAAACACCTCCGTAAATGAATAAAATTTCATTCGTGCATTAAGCATGTCGCAATGTTCAAAACGAACTCCATAAATGAATTTGAATATAAAAGAAATTTGTATTGAAAAGCAGCATCATTGTTATAGATTTAAGGAGCACGGACATGATCACGGACACGGACACGGGGACACGACAACTTCTAAAATTTGGTGTGTGTGTGTATATATATTATAAAATTTAAAATTAAGAAAAAAAATTCAGAATTTATAATATGATATATTGATTGATGTGTTTCAAGACTTTCAATATCTTAATAGTTCATACATATTTTGTACTTTATAAGCCTCTCTAAAAAAATGGAGCATATATATGCACTTTTCGTGGGTATCTGTGTCAAACACGTGTTCGACACAGACACGTGCATGTCTAACACGGACACGTGTCCGACACGCAAATACGGCTCCATTTTACCGTGTCCTTGCTTCTTAGTTATAGATTATAATTTTTAATTTAGGCCCTTTTTCTCTTTTTGTTTGGTCACAATCTACTTAGTAAAGTAAATGGAGCCCAGAGATCTAGGCCCCGTTTTGTGTTAAAAGCCCGTTCTGCTATTGCAATTGTCTCCATCGTTGACAAGTGGATTGAACTGGAGTTCCTGTTTCTTTTTCTGTTTTGTGCTCCTTTTGTTATTGTTGTTTTGAAGTGTCTATAATACTTTAATTGGTACTTTCCAACTTATTTATGTGTCTCATTTTCATTTCTTGTGTATGCTCACTCTTCTTCTAATCTTTTTGTGGCATGTCCTTTCTTACTGTCCAAAGGCCACATATAGTATTGGAAAAATGATAAATAGCCCACTAATTCAATGCTCGCATGAAGTTTCTTAATCAACCATTGTCAAATGAAAGATTATTAGGATAGAGGAACCCGACCTCTCATCTCAGCAGGCTCCCATTGGTACTTCTTGTTGTTTAGGAACAGGATTACTCAAGGAAGATATTCCTATCACACCTTAACCTAAGTTTTAAGTGAATATACTTGAGGTATCATATTCCAAATAACTATATCTAACTAATCAGTATCTGATACTGATTCTTGAGTGGTTCAAATTCAGAATGTTTCATTGATTGAAGTCTAAATTCATTAGAAAAGTAAAATGCTTTTTTTTTCCCCAAGTTTTGAAGCTTAAAGAAAATATCCCTGTTTTCAGAAATACTGTCAATAAATCTACTTATTGTTATTTCACTCTTTAGCTTTACATGTATTGTATGAATCAATGGTCTTAAATCAAATAACTACATCTAAAACACAAACTCCTTTCGAGTTGATGGAGACTAGTAGACAGAAACAGGGTGCCATTAAAGGCAATGGAAGTAGCATCAGAAAAGCATAGTGAAGAAACAGAGAAAGGCTGATCTATTATTAGTTGGTGGTGGTGGGCCTACAGCTAACAGAAAGAAAAAGACTAAATTTGAGTAAGTGAAAAGAATGAACAAGTGGTTACATGGGATTTTCTTAGTGAGTAAGAAATGGGAATATTTCCATTGATCGATATAATTTTGGATTTGCCATGGCATTAACGGTCTTGTATGGTGACTCTCTCAAGAACCCCACAAGATAACTTTTTTAACTAAAGTAAGTTAGTAGTGTACGTTCCTGGCGATGGAACTGTTACAATGATTCAAAAATGAAAGCTTCAGGAAAGGCTGAGGCTGTGGAACAGTGAAAGCATTCACATGAAGAACAAGTGCTCTATTATTATATGGACAATGGATATTCTGAAAGAATGTAGGTACGTTACATTTGGTGGAATATTTACTCAACAAAGGCTGAGGATAAATCTCACTTGTCTAGGCAGTTTAGAGCAATATTTTGCTATTGGGACAAAGACCCTTCTGCTTTGCTGTATTATGTAAACCCTAGTTCTTGGTGAACTGGATTTTGAGAGTGGTGGGAAATGGGAATAATAAGGCAAGATAAAAAGAGGATTAATGCTTGGAAAAATCCCACTACTGCACATTGGGAATAAAGTAAAAGGAAGGGAATATAATACCTTTCCTTGAGAAAATAAAAATTAAAAAGAAAAGATGGCACACTAAGGGAAATGAGGATTTGCTTAAGATATTCCACTATCTATATATAGCATACCTGTGGTCTGCGGACTTTTAAGGTTTGGGAACAACAACATCATTTTGTAGTTGATAAAGCCTGGCCTGATAAAGGCCACCGCTCTGCTCTGTTTCCTCTATATCAGTTTTCTTGTCTCTCTGTTTCCATGCTTCCAAGCAGACAATTAACTTCGATATTTCCAGCTTTCATGGTGGCTTTAGTCTTTTATCTATTTGGAGAAATGGCTGTTGCCAAGGCTTTCATTCCTTGTCATTCCTCTTTTGAGTGAGAGCCCAAATTCTTACATCTTTTCTGCCTACTCCCCAGTTGATCAGAGTTCTCAATTTTCTAGAGTAAATGGATTCTTTCAACTTCTGTAACATAAGGGTTGAGAAGGCAAATGCAATCAAGAAGCACCGCCAGCTTCAAAAGATAGCAAATTTGTTCAGGGTTGTAGAAATATGCCTTGTTCTGGCTTTAGTTTCATGGTTTTCAATCCCGCTCCCAGTCGCTGTCAAAAACTCTGGAGGGTATTTCAAGGACTTAATAGTTTTCCTTGTGAGTCCTCAATTTGTGTTCGTGATAGGAAACGTTATAGTCATCACTCTTTTTGCAAAATCTGGTCGGTTTTCACGGCAAGATTCTAAAGGAAAGAGCTCAAGGTTTGATCTTTATGAAGAATTCGTTGAGAAGAGTCAGGGTATGCATCGATGTGAGACTGGTCATACAGAAAAACAGAGTTCTTGTGTCAAGCACCTAGTGACTGAGAGCACTAATTCTTCCATGGAAATCAAGAACTATCGAAGAAGTCAATCGGAGACATTTCAGCGACCAAAATCTAGCAAGCCTTGCAAGGAATTGAGAAGGGCAGTGACTGAGACTTTAAGAACTTCTGATTCTCGAGAGGGACTTGTAGAAAAGTCATATGCTGAAGATAACATGAGCAACGAGGAGTTTAGATGTGCTGTTGAAGCTTTCATTGCTAGGCAAAAGCGGCTTCGAATAGATGAAGAGAAATATGTAATTTAGAGTTGATCTTCTGTATCAAGTTCAACTCTTATAGTTTTCCAATTTTTCATTTCTATAAGGCTACATGGGTGTCTGTACTTTGTATATCAGAAATGCAATGTAAATTACCTGTTAGCTTTAGTCCGTTTTCCTTTTTAAAAAATTATCCAATTTTTCAGGTTACACTAGTTATGTTATGTAAGTACTATATATTTTGGAAACTGTCAAAACTGCTTGAGTATAGACCAGAGACAAAAAGGCTAATTGGAGTTCTAAGGAATACACCTTTCTCAATGTTGGATATGAACTTTGCAGCTAAGGGAATTTTGGGAGATGGTATTTATGCTCTTGATGAGGTATGGATATGGCATGACTGCTGGAATTGTATTCTAAATTCTCATCCACAGAAACATATGCTTTGATTGTGAAATTTCTTCTCCAAGTCAGGTTTTGAATCTTGTAAGTTCAGAAGCAAAGTCTAAAGCCAAGCTGACAAAGACTTCTTTTTTTTTTTTTTGACTGGTGTGACCCTTTTGTACATTCATGGGTGACCCATATTAGAACAGCATCTTTTATCCTTTTGAAACCATAAATAGAACTCTATATATACAATGGAACTGGAAGGTGATTTATGTTCAGTTTAAAGTCCAAAATCAGCTGGTCATTCGCTATATTGCAATCGTGAATACCTCTCAGATGAGATCCGTTGACACGGGGTAAGAAGTGGTAATCTCATCTGCATCATTGCAGCCTTTTGTACCAACTAGGAAGTTCTGTCTTAGTTAAACCTTTTGTTTATTATATAACCCAACATTCTTAAAAGTACAGTTCACTTACTTATGCAATGTTTTAATGCATGTATTGTCATGTAAGGCTCTCACCATATCAGTTGACATAGATACTGTTTTAACTCCTGGCTCATACCAATCTCTGGAGGTTGGCAATGTTCAACCACATTATTCATGAAAATTCGCAAAATTTCCCCCCTTCAAGTTAAGTTCAGGAATCAGATTTCAATTCATTGATGGACATTATACAAGAACAATCGGCTTCTTAATAACTTGGTTTTATGATAAAAACTAGACCTGCAAGGAAGGGTCTAGTTTAGCAAAGTTAATGGTCCAGCTCAGCGCATGGAATAAGAGCCTTCGCACAACCGTTCCCACGGCCCTAAGTGTAATAAAGAAATCTGAAACACGAGAATATAAAATCATCTATCAATCCCTTGGAAAGGCCGGTGGAGTCACCCAAAAATATATGTAAATTGAAATGGCTTTGTTAAAAATAGTCTGGTGCTATTTCTTGGCAATACACCAAACTCAAGAACACCGTGTGGTAAAGGTAAGAAGTATCCAAATTCCAATCCATATGCAAAGGTAGCGTATTAATATATTAAACATAGAAAAACGGAACCTGTAAATCAAGAAAACACAGGTATCCTAAATCGCCTTAGAACCACCACCAAGTCTTCGTGGAACTAAAGGATTCTCGCTACAATGTGCGAAACAGAACACGAAGTCCAACTAACATTATGTTTATTTGGCATTACATGTGACACTACATCAAGAAAAGCCTCCAATCGCTGTGCCTGAAACATCAGATATAATGAAACGGATCAAAACATATCTTCAGTAGCCTCTCTCACACGGGCTAAAAAGAGACCATAGAGAATGTCACTTGCCTCAAATAACAACCAAATACTGTCTAGAGGAACCACAGCCTATGAGTTTGGCAAACTTCCAAGACAGGTCTACACTGCCATCTTCATTTCAATTTTGTTGTGAGGATCATAACCTATGAGGGTGAAATCATCTGCTACAAAAGAATCTATGCTCTTTTTCTCTGGGTTTATAGTCAAAATCTGCATTTGAATCATTGGAGTCACTAGATGCATAAAAACAATCCGAATACTGACTGGAGACCACAAAGGACTATATGAAGGAAGAACTCCACCTACTTGCCAAGAATTCAGTATAACAGAATGGAAAAAGGTTTCTCATTTTCTACTTACTGGAAAAGGCTTAGGTAATTTCTTAAGTTGATCTTCTAGAGGCCTGATATGAGTGCGATAAACATGGGCATCCCCAATCACGTGAATGAAATCACCTGGGATGAGATCTGCACAAGATAAAAGATGGTTAAATGACAATTCCAAACAAGCACACACGTTGTATTCAACTGATTACAAATCGTTTCCAATAAATATTCTTTGATTGGATGCAAGCTCAAAAGATTCTTCAACCTAAGAACCAATCATGCAAGCAAGAGGTGTCATCATTACATGTTAAAAACCATACCACAAACATGGGCAATCATGCATGTCAAGAGGGCATAAGATGCAATGTTGAAGGGCACACCAAGCCCCATGTCAGCAGACCGTTGATACATTTGACATGATAACTCCCCATTGGCTACATAGAACTGCAACACAAAATGTACTGATTAGTTGAAAACTGATCAACCCACAATGAAATGAAACCTGTATTACCAACCTGTGCAAACATGTGGCATGGTGGAAGTGCCATTAATTTGAGATCAGAAGGATTCCAAGCAGAGAGTACGATCCTCCGATCATTTGGTTTATTCTTTATCTTGTCAATAACATCTAACAACTGATCAAATCCTTGGCCAGTATAGTCAGCATGCATGTCAGTATACCTAGGCAATTAGAAACATAAGCAAATAAGAGCCAACTAATAAAGATGAAGTTCAATTTGACTGTCACCAAGTCGCTGATTTATATAGAGAAAGAAGAAGAGTCAATTAACCTAGCACCAAAATGTCTCCACTGAAACCCATATATTGGTCCCAAGTCACCTTCCTCCCTGTCCTTCAACCCGACACTGCATTGCAGAAATAAAAATTCAACAAAGAGTTCCAAAACGAAAAGGAAAGCTCACTATTCTTGTGAAAGCTGATGGCATCAAAAGCTTGCCTATCAAGGAAATCTCTGGATGCATTGCCATCCCATATATGAATCCCTTTTTCCTGAAGGACCTTTAGAGACAGAAAAAAGGGCATCCTCTCAATATGATTCTCATCAATATCAAATATAAAGCATTTTCAAACCTGTGAAGTGAGATGCTTAAAAAGCTCGAACTACTTAAACCAGAATGAACAATTTTGAGTTCAGGTAAAATTGTTTAAAATAGGCAAATTAAACGATAGATCAGGGAAGGCATTATGCAATTATGCTCTTGGTCTTCCCAAACAAACTAAGGAGAGTAGAACAGATAGCATGCACTCCAGTTCTATAAGAACACAACATAAAGCTCAAAATTTCCAATGTGACACAATTTACCTTGGCATCTGTTGACCCACTGATGAACCAAAGGAGTTCTTCAACAACACCTCGCCAAAATACTTTCTACAGCCAATGACAGAAATATATGTCAATCTATCAGATAAATAGGCAGGATGTCATATGGTTGAATTAATCTTTCAATGAATCTAAAATATAAAAAAATATTCAGAATTAAAGAATATGCAATCCAGAAAACCTAGCAGCAGCACCGATTAACAAGTATAAGCTAGCATAAAAAGTTTAATAATAAGGGGAAAGCATGCCTTAGTTGTAAGAAGAGGAAATGTTCTCCGCAGATTAAACCGCATCTGTGGATCAGGCGGAAAAAAGAAAAGAAAAAGAACAAATGATACCATCAGCAACTAAAATGCTAATAGATAAATCAAAAGAAAGTTAGGGTTCAAATCAAAGTATAAAAAGCAAATATTGATCAGAGATTTAGATTACCTGGCAACCAAATTTTGATAAAGTACCAGTTCCTGTTCTGTCATCTCTCGAAGTTCCATTGGCGATAATATCTTGGACCAAATGCAGGTACAAATACTCCTCGTGTCTCTCAAAAACCATCTTGGGGAGGAATGAGAACTTATTTACCTCAAATTTATTCTTATCCGAACTACCGTTTGAGCTCAAATCATTATTTTGGCTGTGCGATTCAACATCAGAAGCCCTCACTCGAGCATAAGTAGTAAAGCAATACCGTGTTTCATTTTCAACCACAGGAAAGGAAGAGTACCAAGGCTGAAACACGGAAGAATCTATAGGTGGGATAAAAGTATCGCAATCGATGCTTGTCTCAATTTCTGTAACGTGAACAGCATCACATCCAGGAGCATTAAGAGTTTCCCTGCAATAAAAAGAAGTTGAGTAAAATGAAAGAAACACAGAAATGAACCAACTCACGAAAAGGGGAGACGCACACCTCAATATTTGACCACCTCCAATAACAAAAACTTTCTCAATTGACAGACAATAAGGTGATGCAGCCAACAGCTGCAAAGCAGAAGTCATGCTTCCACATATAACAACATTTTCAGCAGTAGCAATATCAAAACTCCCAGAACGTGTCAGAACAACATTCAGGCGACCAGGAAGGGGCCGGTGCTCAAGTGGAATGCTTTCCCATGTTTTTCTACCCATTATCACCGCATTCTTTTTCCCAGAATCAGCAGTAGTCAAAGTAACATCTTTGAAGAACTTGAGATCAGAAGGTAATCTCCAGGGCAATTTCCCATCTTTTCCAATACCCATATCTTTTGTCGCAGCCACAACAACTTGGTAAGTCCTCTGTGGGTCAGGCTGAGTATTGGTATTGCCATTTGGAAAGCTTGCAATGAGATCAGCAGCCATTCTCCCAATAAAACCCTGACGATATCCCAGACCTGATGATCCAAGATCAGCTTTCTGGAAGTGCAATAGAACCTGAATTCGATAACAGGAATACAGAGAAATCAAAGAAAGCTAGATGCACAGCTCCCAATCCAAAACTAAACACTCACTGAACCACTCAAACAACTGAAATGACAGTGTTTAACACAACATAGATTTTCTTTATGAATAATATAGCAAAAAGCTTAGCAATTAACATCCAATCCGCCATATATCCATCTAAGTACATATCTTTCTTTTCTTTTTTTGGTTTCCTTATAGTCAAATTGAAGAGACCCACATTTGCATATCCTTTTCCCTTTCCTTTCCAACATCAAGATAAGTTACGGGACATAAATTACACTCTAATATATAAACCATTATAAATTTAGCATACATTTGCATGTGATTAAACTACATTCTTTCAGTGTAAACTCGAAACGACAAGACATAATATGAACTCAAAGCTCTCTAATTAAAACGAAGACAACGAGACAGATATTAGTAAAAAAGAAAAAGAAAAAAGCTAGACCAAACAAAGCAGTTATCGGAAAAATCATCGTTAAAAATTTAACTTAAACCCAAACAAGAAACAGTCCCAAATATTTTTACAGGACAGAGACAAAAATGCTGAACTTTTAACTCACCGATCTAAGACCGAAACGCAAAATTTTGAAGTAAAACAGAAGGCACTCAATTGATCTAGGGATTTGGAAACGGAGAAGTAGATATTCAATGTGCGAAGTAAATTAAAAATGAAAAGTAGAGCCAGAGGATGAAACAAAAATCAGTATTCGTCTTCGCGGTTTCAGCTTTTTTTCTCTTTCTCGTTCTCGTTCTCGTTGTCTACAAGTGAAGAGCCAGAGTGAGATAAAAAGAGAAGATGCGTAGAAAAATGCAAAAGCGCGGTTGACGCGGAATACCGCCAAGGTGGAGCGTGTACTTCAAGGCCGTGTGCGCGCGTGAAAGGGAATGTTCATACGTGCGGAGGTGGGATGCTTATTAAGTGGCCGTGTTTTTTTCTCAAAAATTACGAGCTTCCCACTCCTTTCCTCCCCGTCTTTTGTTGCGTGCAAGCTATTGTCTCTCTTTTAAGTCTAAAAAGCATACCTACCTACCCCCATTCTTTACTTACCAATAGGTGATTTGACTTTTGTGCCCTTGAGACCTGAAAACGTGAGAACAAAAGATCTTGAACATGAGAACAAGATATGTGATGTATGTAACAAAAGGATTGTGTATGTGATGTATGTAACAAGCACACTAGAAAGAAAGTGGGTTGGATTTGTTGTATGAATGAATGAAAACTAAAAAGTAAAAGCCCATCTAATCTAAGGAGTTTCGTAGGACTAGGACCACTTGCACTGCACTTCTTACACTTATTCCTCCATCCCTTATTTTGTCAAAAGCAAAAGAAACATAGTTAGTGATGGAGAGTCCAATTTCACATAAAGAAAGAGGACTGAATACTGATTGATTGATATATCCCACCCCCAACACTTGAGTTGAGTTGAGTGGAGTGGGACAACATATCCTCCCTATCAAGTATTGTATTGCTATGTGGTATGGATTCAGAAATCAGAATATGACTAGAAAACAATATTCCTTTTTTAATATAATAAATAATCAAATCCAAATTGTTACAAGGTTTCTTTCTTTCTCCCAAGGTTGTGTATTTTCCATAGCTATTCTTGTCTTCTCGGCATCAAGCCTACAAGCATGAAGCATTGGCTTTGGCTTGGCTCCACCAGAAGTTGCATTCCATAGCTATTCTTATCAGAAGAATAGGTTTGTTATAAAAAAAAACATGCATTCATCTTTCACTCACAACAATCTCCAAAGCTCCAACTCACCAAAGATATGGAATCATTCGTTACCCAGTTTGTCTAACGGCAAGATACACTGATGAAGAATATCTCTACTCTTCATTCTATCATTTTTTTTCATTTGTTTCTCACCTACCTCACTGTAATAGAATGTCTTAACTGTAACAACTTCAAGCTGCAACTCTTACCCTGATTGCTACTGAGTGAAATGTGTGGCTTGTAGTTACAGACCCTCAAAAAGCCGCAGATGATCTTCAAATGCCTCGCCATGCCGGATTTTGGCCACTGATCCATCTTCTTGAACCTGACCAAAATAATTTAAATATTCACAACTAAACTTTTGCCCAAGAAACATGAAGCAACCGCTCTGTTTAGCTAGTTAATGAGATATTACAAATTTAAGATGCAGACTCTTCAACCACAGATTTAAAAAAAGAGATTTTAAGAAAACTGCATACATGGTGGAACCATATGTAATAGTATTTGGAAGAAATCTCTATTCAATCATATAAATGTGTGGTTTAAAGCTATAAAGTACCCAGTACTCAGGAGGGCGCATCTTGAGATTGTATGTTGATGCCATACTCATGCAATAAGCGCCTGCATCATGAACAACCAAACCGGTTCCCTGCAAAGCAAAACTTTTTCAGAAAATGAAAGAAGGTAATCAAATAAACTTCCCAACAAGAAATCCTAACATTACCTTAGCTGGGGTTGGAAGCTCTCTGTCCTTGCCCAGGAAATCAGCAGATTCACAGACAGGACCGACCACGTCAAAAGTTGACACTTCAGCTTCAGGAGGTGTAGGAGAGACAAGTTCTATGTGCTGCAAAAAAACACAGATGTCTCTATCTTTACTAAAGGGTAAGAGAGAGCTAAAAATAGCAATACAATACGAACTCATGAAGAAAGCCACACACTGATATCTGCAGAACTTTTGATACAAGCTAAATCCAACACATGCAGGCACTCATGGGATCAATCGAAAATAATTGTAACGAAGTACAAGTTGAAAGAAACCTGGACAAATACATTTGACTCATAAACCATAAACCATATAGTACATTCTAGAAAATTTTGATATTAGTTATCATAAATGTAAGAGGAAAAAGTTCGGAATAAAAATGATGCTAACAGCAGCCTAGTTTTATCTGTAACTTTGGGATTACATTCTCCAAGCATTTTACTGGAAGTCTTTGGCAAGATGCCAGTTTTGAAATATAATGAACATTAATAGAATTAGAAGAACAAAAAATTGCAAAACACAAAAAAGGAAGACATAAAACCCAATAATTGCAGGCACATTCTCCAGCAGTTAGATGTGCTTAGAGCACAAAGATAGTGATACTGCATTCATGCTTACTTGATAAGCATCATAAAGACTTGGACGGATAAGTTCAGACATGCTCCCATCAATCACAATAAAATTTTTTGTTCCATTGGTTTTAACCCCAGTGACTCTATTCACCAGGCAGCAGGTATTTGCAATAAGTGATCTTCCCGGTTCTATGATCAGATTGAGATTGCGTGAGAGCACCAGTTCCCGAACCTAAAACAATGAATATTGCCAGTGCTTGAGTTTCTATATATGGATAACCACATATCACTAGACATGTAAAGTAATTAACATGACATGTTTATGCTAACTACAGTAAAGAAGTCATTCTTGCCCTTAGAAACCAAGACAATTAACATACAAGGAGTACTATCCCAGAATCACCATCCTAAAGTATTAAAACTTAGTATTGAACATGAGCCACGTCCAAAACAAAAAACCAGGCATATTTACATTTATTCTTTTTTACATGTGAGTGAGGACTACACCTAGCACATGCTTCAAAAATTGCCACAATGGG
Source organism: Erythroxylum pelleterianum (assembly GCA_027563865.1). Lineage (NCBI taxonomy): Eukaryota > Viridiplantae > Streptophyta > Magnoliopsida > Malpighiales > Erythroxylaceae > Erythroxylum > Erythroxylum pelleterianum. The sequence continues at coordinate 31,389,407 of JAOQMR010000213.1, forward strand.
AGGTATGGAATGGCATGCACAAGGAAGATTCTCACAGTGTCAATAAGGTCCCTTGGTGAAGGAAGAATAGCACCAGTGTGATAATAATCTATACCCAAACCACCTCCAATATTTAGGTAATCAACCTCAAATCCTTGGTCTCGGATTTTGTCAATGTAGCTCACCATCAGAACTGCAGCATCCCGGAATATGTCAACCTACAGACATAAGAGAATAGAGAAGGTTGGATTTACTTAGTTCAACATCTGAACTACGTCCACAAGGCACTTAAATGTAGACTTTTCAGTTACAGCAATCGAAGTCATAAGTAGCTGCCTTAGGTAAACTCCAAATACATATTATCGAAAGTAAAGACCGCAAGTATGTCTGCAGTTGAGAAACCTTGGTGATTGTGGAGCCAAGATGACAATGGGCCCCAACAAGCTTCAGCTCATCAGGGTGTGCCTTTACAGCATCCAAAAACCATTGCAATTTCTCATTTCTAATACCGAATTTTGAGCTTTTGTTTCCAGTGGCAACATAAGGATGGACCTACATGATACAAAATATAAATCAGCTAAATCAACAATAATATCATGAAGCTACCATCTTCTACAGTAAAAATTAGGAAAGTAAATCAGCTACTTTTGTTGATTGCATAACCATTCAACAGGTAATGGGATCTCCCATCAATAAGTTACTTCATTGAAAAAAGATATTGTGCAGGCACTTGTTATAATACCATAGGAAAGAAACAATGTGAAATACAACAGTACGATCAAGTCCCCTAGATCTAGTTATAGGCCTAGTAAGACTGAAGTATGGCTGTAGTTCACCAGATTTATGACTTTTCCTTCCTTTATGACCTATTTTTATAGTATGATAACTTGGGCTTGCTAAAGAGAACCCAATGATCTCCAAGAGTAAAAGTACTCAAGAACTTTTCTGAAATACACCTAACTTCTTATTGCTGTCCCAAACTGCCATTAAGATATACAGTTTGAACTGCCAAAAAGTAACCCTCCTAAAAAGTAGCAGTTTCAAATTGCAATAACTAATAGTAACTATGTAAACTAAAGACAGCCATAAACTATTCCTCATTCCTTCTTCTGCTCTTGCTGCCTTTGTTGGTAAGCTTTCAAAGGTACTACTTTAGCAGCCAAGTCTGATTCTAGTTGTTTAATGACTATAACATACAATGAGAATGATGTAGAATATGTTTTACTTGAACTGATATCAGGAATTATGCGCACACATCAGTAAGAGGTCTTGGCTCATTAAAAGTATTTGAGCATAAAAAATTTTGATGAACAGAACAAACTGATCAAGTTCAACCAATTTTTGCGGAAACCTTAAATGGATGGCTCTGCAACTATGAAGGCCAAGTTCACGTCCCTAAAATCTCAAGTTTCAAATGGTTCATTCCAAGCAGCACCTACTCAATTAACAAATACTTTCTCCGGGCGATGAATTACCTCAATCAAATAGGTAATGAATTAACTAAGTCAACCCAAAAACAATTCTTATGAGAATTTTGATAGGGCTTGACGTTGTGTTCCAAAAGTATCAGGCACATACCTGAGGGTCCACGTCAGGATTGATGCGAAGTAAGACATTAACCTTTTTGCCAGCTATTCTGGCAGCCGTTACAATATTTTCTAGATCAAATTCACTATCCACGTTAACAAAGACGCCTTCGTGGGCAGCTAAGACTAAGTCCTCCAGGATCTTTCCATTTCCATTGAAAATACACCTGCTCATACAGAATCCAAATTACGTTATACAATTTCATCATAGACATTCGGTATCAATCAACCCTCCAAAAACCCGGCAACCATATACTGCATATCAAAATCGCTACTTTCTGATACAACTGCTACTGATGACATATAATATCCAATTCTTGAACGCCACCCAAAAGTCCCAGCCAAAAATAATAGTAGTCCATAACAATGTCAGACAATCCTGACCATTTTCAAGCTGGAAGTGATCAAATGAATGAACCAGCATTTAACTTCCCAGTCTTCCAAGTTCCGATTGGAGATGAATAATTAACTCTAAGAGACGAGAGATTTCACATAAACATACCTGGTGGGATCGAATCCAGCGTGAAGTGCAAGCTTCAGCTCATTTCCACTAACCAAAACAGCCCCACAACCCAATTTTCTTAAATGTTCCAAAATCTTCAAATTATTATTGGCCTTAATCGCATATCCAATAATTGACTGCAAACCCACCAAAGCATCCCTATAAGCCTCAAAATTCCTAGTAATCTGGGGCTTACTATACAAATAGAAGGGTCTTTTCTCCACATTCTCCATGATATCCTGGACCTTGAGATTCTCACAGTAGAGGAAGCCATCTGAAGACTTGGTAAAGCAATGCTCGAATGGCGCAATGTCTTGCGTTGATGTCTTGGTCTTGGAGGCGTCTTGTGACAACACTGCCTTTAAAGATAGGAACTTTGAGGTGGTTTTGGTGACTCTTGGGGCAAGAATAAAGCTTTTGGGAAATGGGTTCTGACTCAGAGAGTTAAAGAGGGTTATGGATAGCGAAGGTGGGTGAGAGAAATGAGCACCAGCCGCCATTGTTGAGTCGTTGTATGTGCACGAAACTAAGAAGGGTTTAGTGTGGTAAAGAATAGACAAAGACGTTGGAAGACTAAGAGCAAGGACTTCCAGTTCCAGCAGATATGTTCGCTAAAAGTTTCAACTTATAGCCCTCGTGCAATTTTGTTGAACTCGCCTGAGGAAGGCGTTCAAGTAACAGTACTCACTCTAGTGTTTGCAATTGTATACTTGTGGATTCTACGCAGGATTCTTAATTGAAACATTTGGAGAAGTATGAAGCAAAAGTTGCGAAATTAACCCAAAATTGCAGGCTACTCTTCAAATATTAGAGCTTTGGTTATGACTTGATATCAAATTGTTATTACTTCCTGGGAAAAAGGAGTGACCAATTTGAAATGAGACAAGGGCCTTGTTTGGATAGTAGCTTATTAGCTAAAAATTAATTGGTTGACTAAAAATTAGACGGTTGAAATTAACCCAAAATTGCAGGGTACTCTTTAAATATTAGAGCTTTGGTTATGATCACTTGATATCAAATTGTTATTATTTCCTGGAAAAAAGGAGCGACCAATTTGAAATAAGACAAAGGGCCTTGTTTGGATAGTGCTTATTAGCTAAAAATTTGCTGGTTGACTAAAAATTAGATGGTTGACTTTATATATTAGTTATTATATGTGTTTGGTTGTTAAGTGGTTGGGTTAGCTGATTCAACCTAACCAACTAAAATCAACAAGCTACTAACAAGTAACAAGCAGCGTTTGGGGAAATTTGCCCATGCTTTCTTCATCGCTATTGCTTCTCTACTGTCTGTCCTACTACTTCTCCATCGATACTTTTCTAAAAGTGGGTCTCTATTGTTTGTCCTACTGCTTCTCCATCGCTACTACTTCTCTACCGTACATGCTATGTTTCTGCTCCATTGTTATTGCTGATTTGTGCTATCGTCATTGTGTCTTAGTCCATCCTTGCTTCCCTTGTAGCTTCTTTGTTCATCACTGCTTCTTCTCCTATAAACCATCTTATTTTGTGTCCTGTGAACCATCTCAAAGTAAAGGTTGACGATGGTGATATTCAAAGATGCAGAAAGCGTCTCTTTTAAAATGCTTGTTAAAAGATGAGGCTTTCTAGTTATTGCATAAAGATTAGAGATGTTTGTTGTCAATATAGTGTAGGTGGCTTGTTAAATTTGTGAGTTGAATGTTTGATAAGAGTAAATTGTTATGGGTTAATGGGTGGTTGGTTAAATTTGTGATTTTTTATCAACCCCATACTGATTCATGGGGTTCGGTGGAGACTTTGGGATGGTTCTTCTATTAAGGTTTTCAAGGATCCATGGATTAATGATGCGGATAATTTTTTTACCACCTCTTTCCCAATTGCATCTTTGGACATATGAAAGTGAATGAACTTTTTAACGAGACAGGTTCGGGTTGGGATGTGCAGCTACTAGAAGGGCTCCTTACGCCATATGATGTTGAACGTATTTCAAAAGTCCCCATTGCGCATACAAAGCCTCCTGATCAACTGATCTGGCATCATAGTTCGGACAGGCGGTATACGGTTAAATCTGGCTATCAACTGGCTTGCAAATTAAATACGAACGTGGGTCATTTTTTAGTGGGCACTCATTGGAGTCATTTGTGGAGATTGCCTGCCCCTCCTAAGGTTAAAGACTTCATATGGAGTTGCTTTCGGGGTTTTATACCATGTAAATCTCGACTTAGGCGCAGAGGTGTTACACTCTCCTCTGAATGCGATGTCTATGGTATCGAGGAAGATTTGAATCACGTGCTTCTGGAATGCACTCAAGCCAAAGACGTTTGGTTGCTAGCGAACTTGCAGATTTCATCACAGGGCGTCGATGCTATGTTCGGGCATACGTTAGCAAACATGTCGGTACCTCTGCTATCTCGAATGCTAACTCTTCTATGGAGTATTTGGTATCACCGTAATCTGCGTGTTTGGCAAGGGTCGCGTCAACCTCCGGATGGCTTTTTCAAATGTAATGTCGATGCGGCTATCTTCAAGGAGCAGAAAGCTACAAGTTTTGGTGTGGTTTTGCGAGATTCAGGGGGTGGTTTTGTTGCTGCGTTGTCGGGTTTTTCTGAGGCTTTATTGGATCCAGTTTTGGCGGAACTTATTTCAATAAGAGAAGCTCTTTCGTGGCTAAAAAACAAACACATCGATCAAGTTATAGTAGAGTCCGATTGTTTACAGGCGGTTCAAGCAGTCACAACATCTTCGTATAATTCCTCGGAGGTAGGAATGTTGGCTTTCGATTGTCACATTTTTAAGCAACATTTTCTCCATTTGTCCTTCCAATGGACGCGTAGGAGTGCCAATAAGGCAGCTCATTCTCTTGCGAGGGTAGCCTTATTACATGCACAACTCCATCATTGGGACTCTATCCCTCATGTTTTAATTCCCATTTTACGTTCTGAACAATCTACGTGTGATGTTCCTGATAGGGAAAGGCTAGTAGGATCTGGGTGTAATGGGTAAGCTTGTTGGCTTGGGTCAGCTTTTAGCCTTGCTTTGTAGGATACTCTTATGGTTTTGTCAAAAAAAAATCATCTTAAATTTTTTAACTTAAATTAATTAATTACCTCAAAATGTAAAGTAAGTTAATTAACTATTATTAATTAAGTATACTCCTACTTTAACACACGGAAGATTATTTAGTTATAAAATTTAGAGATAAATAATATTTTAATTTTAATTTTAATTTTGTCAATTTTGACTATTTTCATCTAAACTATATAAATTAGTGTGATTTTTTATTTTATCATATCTAAACTTTCATTACTAATTTATTTGACTATTTTCTAAAGTAATTAATATTACACGAAATTAAAAGGATTTAGTTGTAATATAAAAGTTTAAGTTTAAGGATTATTTATATATGCTTGTGTGTTTGTTCTTTATGATTTATACATGAAAACTTGAAAGAATGGTAGCAATGAAAATTAAAATTTTAATATTAATAAAAAGCTAGAAAGTTGTGAATTTATAGTTGAATTATGTAATAATGAGTTATACTTGTAAGTTTATGGTTAAATTATGTAATCACACAAAATAAGTTATAGATGTTCAATTTTTTTACACATATATCATGTCCTCATAATCATTTTACACATAAACAGCTAATACTAAACAGTTAATTTTACCAAATATCTTTAACAAATAGCTAATGTAATCCGCTGGTCAAATCAGCTAATAAAATCAGCTATCAGCTATCAGCTAAATGCAATCAGCTGATTGCCAAACAGGGCCAAAGTGAAGTGACTTGCCTTCTGTAACACCCAAATACCCCCTGGGAGGATATGTGGATGCCACCCAAGACAGTACAATCAAATCAGACTAATTCACA
>JAOQMR010000213.1:31448746-31461997 GCA_027563865.1 Erythroxylum pelleterianum
GTTCTAATAGACTTAAGCATGGCTACCGGCGAAAAAGTTTCCTCATAATCGATCCCTTCTTTCTGAGTATACCCTTTTCCAACACGCCTCGCCTTATAAGTTTGTACTTCACTGTCTACACCCCTCTTTTTCTTATAGAGCCACTTACATCCTATGGGTTTAACCCCTTCAGGTGGTTCTACAAGTTCCTAGACTTGATTAGAGTACATATACTCCATCTCAGATTTCATAGCTATAAGCCATTTATCAGCATCTTTATCTTGTAGTGCATCGTCGTAACATACTAGTTCAGTATTCACTTCTTCAGGGATTCTATCAAATGCTTCTCCCAAAAGTGTATATCGAACCGGTGGTCATATTATTCTCCCATTACGACGAAGTACTACAAGCTGTTCAGCCACACCTTCATCTTGCTGCAGCTGTAAAGCCGACAAGTCAATGACTGGTGGGACCACATCTTGGTCATGGTCGAGAGCCTCAACAAGTCCTTCAATAACAACAGGTAATGAAATGTCAGGGGCTCATACTTCTTGTTCTTGTATATTTGGATCAATAGCTGCTGCTTCAATCCAAACATAACTCCCACTGGAACTGACTGTTGGGACAGATGTTGATTTTCTGGTCCACTGACATTTCTCCTACTTCAACGAGGCAATGGAATGTCAGCTCTAACCAAGAATGGTTCAGGTTCATGTTTTGTTGGAAATGTTCTAGCTGGTAAGTTTTCTCCTCTTAGCACACGTAATGCTAATTTGCTTTTGGGAATATGGTTTACAATATAGTCCTCCTCAAGGTAATGTGCATTAGTGGTAACAATGATCTTCTTATCCTTAGGACTATAAAATAAACCACCTTTCGTTCCTCTATGATATCCAATAAAGAAACATAATTTTGATTTGGATTCCAACTTATTTGCTTTCCCTTTTAGCACATGGGCTAGGAAACCCCACATCTGAACATGTCTTAGACTAAGCTTACGCCCAGTCCACAGTTCTGTAGGAGTCAGAGGTCCTGACTTAAAAGGAACTAAATTCAGAATGTATGCTGCTGTTTCAACTGCATATCCTTAGAAAGAAGGTGGCAAATCTGAATAACTCATCATTGATCTAACCATTTTCATAAGCGTCCTATTTCTCCTTTCTACTACATCATTCTGTTGTGGCATACCAGGTGCAGACAATTGTGAAGTAATTCCTTGTTATGATAAATAAGCAAGGAATTCCAAAGGGAGGTATTCGCCACCACGATTAGAGCGTAATGACTTGATATATTTTCCATGTCGCTTCTCCGTTTCTGCCTTAAATACCTTGAATTTTTTAAAGCATTCAAACTTATGGCGTAATAGGTAAATATATCCATACCTTGAGTAATCATCTATGAAAGTCACAAAATACTCAAAACCACCCCTAGCTTGGACACTCATAGGGCCACACAAATCATAATGAATTAGTTCTAAAACATCATTGGCCCTATTACCTTTTAAAGGAAAAGGTCTCTTAGTTATTTTACCTTCCAGACAAGATTCACATGTTGGTAGTGCCTCTACTTTCAATGAACTCAAAGGTCCATCTTTGACTAACCTAGAAATTCTATCTAAGTTAATTTGACCAAGCCGTAAATGCTAAAGATAAGTGTGATTAAATTCAATAGGATGTCTTCTTTTTAATGGTACAATGACATCAAGGTTATTTACTTCAGAATTAAGTTGCGGTTCAGGTGTAACTTTAAGGATAAATAGATCATCTGTTAATGAGCCAAAACAAATGATTTGTTTTCTAAATTTAATAATGACAGAATCATCATAAAATTCATTAAAACAAACCGAATATTCGTTCGTACTCAAACTAGAAACAAAAATTAAATTCCTTCTAATTGAAGGAATATATAAAACATCCCTTAACAACAATATTCTATTATTCTTAAAATTTCAAGTAATATTCCCTACAGTTAAAACTGCAACTTCAGTGTCATCTCCCAGGAAAATGCTCACTTCTCCTTCACTTAACTGGCGTGTTACCTGAAACCTCTGCAAAGAATTGTAGACATGATTAGTGGCTCCTGAGTCTACATACCATTGGAGTGTAGTCAATACCCCTGAACAAGTTTCAACAACCAGTAAAGAAAAAAGAGATATACCTTGCTTTTTCTTGGCTATCCAAGTTGGACATTACTGCTTCCAGTGACTTGGTTGCTTACAGTGAAAACACTTACCCTTGGGCTTTTTCACAACACCATTTGCCCTATTAGCTGCAACATTTGTTTTGGGCTTAAGTTTGTGAGCCTTTTTCTTCTTACCCTTTTTCTGGGCAGATGAAGAACCTCGCTCAACATTAAACACAATAAGTGCAGCTCCTTGCTTAATGATAGTCTTAGTATTTACCAGCTCATTCTGCAACAACTTAGACAGAGTATAATCCATCTTATTCATGTTATAGTTCAAACGAAACTGCTGAAAACTGACTGGCAGAGTGTTCAAGACCATTTCAATCTTGAGTAGCCTTGTCAAAAGGCTTATCATCTTCAAGACATTGGCTCTAACAGGAGTTCCTTCCTCCATTTTAGAAGTAAGAATCTCCCTAAGTACATTCTGCTTGGCTGCACTAGTCTGGTCTTCAAACATCTCCTTAAGATTCTCTAAGATGTCATAAGTTGTGTCCATCTTCTAATACTGATGTTACAAAACATTTGACATAGATGCCAAAATGTAACATCGTGTCATCTCATCAGCTTTAACCTATTTTTGGTAAGCCTTGATAACCTCTTCAAAGGCACCCTCACCGGGGTTTTTAGGACACACCTCATTGAGCACAAACTTCTACTCTTCAGCAGTAAGCAAAATGTCCAAATTTCTTTTCCAGCCCACATAGTTAGGACCCTCAAGCTTGTTTTGGGTTCGGATATTGGCTACGGGATTGAAGGATGTCATATTGAACTGAGATTAAGCATAATACCAATATCATATTTTCTGAATTTTAACACATAATTGAATAAAACAAATATGATGTTAAAATTCACTTATGCATATTTGACATTCATGAATAACAATCTCGATGGGAGAATTAAACTAACCATATGTCATGCATAAATAGTAAAATAGTTGACATGCACTACTCTATGGGATAAACATGCCAAAAAATTATTATAAGTGAAAAACCATTACATCTAGTCCATGCCTCTAACTAAATTACTCTGATAGAGAATTAAAATAATACAGACAAAACTAGACTAGATCCAGTGATACACAAACAAATATCATCTTTCGATGGGAAAGAATATGCAAGTGGTCACAACTAGCAAGTAATGGAAAACACATTTTTTTAATATAAATTCTATTTGACTGTATTATTTAATAAACAGCAAATTTTCACAAGAATTTATATAAAAAAATTCACAAAGAATTTACTTTGCAAAAAGAAATTCTAGGCCATTTTCCAAAATAAAGAAATATTATACAACAACACCTTCGTTGGGATATATATACACACACATCTATCTATTATCATTTTCATATCTGATAATTTTGTTTCCCCGTGAATACGTAAAGTGGACAAGTGCCAGAAAATTGGAAAAGATTCGATAAACTCTATCCTTCTCAACATCAGCCAATGTACCATGTGTACGTATGACACATATATCCTTTTGAAGTGACTGTTAAAGATAGCAACTTTTAAGACCCAATTATGTCATGCCCGCAATTACAGTAGGCATCGATTATCAAAACCAGTTGCCACTTCATCTTCTACCTCACGATGGAAACATAAACCAGTTTTTTTTAATAAATAAAAGAAAACAGAAAACGATTATGTTGAAGGAGTGAACTAGTGGCGATTATCGCTACAGGTTAAGGGAAAAGTTTGCCCAAAACGAAACAGAGAAAAACAACGTGGAAAGTTGTTCTAAGGGAAAAGTTTGCCCAAAACGTAACAGAGAAAAACAACGTGGAAAATTGTTCTAATGCATTCAATGCACACGCTGCTAGCACCATACACACTGGTGCGTGCATGTTGCAGAACGATTTACAAGATGCTTATTTCTCACTTTAACGGCCTGTTAGGTAGTTATTATTATGAATAGAATAGAGCCGGAATAGAATAGTTATTATTAGGAGGAAAAAAAGATGAGGAATAGAATAGAATAGGTATCACTTGGTTTGATTCAAGTAAATGAATAGATAAAGAATTTCTATTCCCGCGCTTGGATTGAAAATATAAACTTAGAATGAGAAAAAAATAAGTAACAAAAAGACCAAAATATCCTTATTATTATTCAAAATTAATTTTGTTATTATTATTGTATTATCATTATTATACATAATTAATTTTCATATTATTATTATGATTATTAAATTCCTTATTATTATTAATTTTATCAATTATTTTTAATTTGATTTTTGTTATTATTATCATTATTATTATTACCTTTTTATTTTTATTATTTTTAATTATTTGTATTGTTATTAATTATTATAATAAATTTTCTACTTATTATTAATAATTTTATCAATTGTTATTAATTTAATTTTTGTTATTATTATTATTATTACTATTATTTATTTATTTATTATTATTATTGACTTTTTTATTAAGCAACAAATACTTTTTGTTTTTAATACAAAAATCGTTTTCAGTTTTGATGCAAACGATATTTATACAAGTGGAAAATCAAACCAATTTTCATGCAAACGATTCGTATCTCTCACAGATTCACGCAAGAGTGAAAACAATTGTTGTATTATTGTTCATAAAAACAGAAAACGGCGTGTTGCTTAACATGAAAACAGAAAACGATTTACAAGAGTTTCATTTTTAATGTTAATAAAAAAAAAGTTTTTCTCCATTCTTCACATAGACAAATCGTTTTGTTGAAGTAAAATGAAAACGTTTTACATGAGTTTCAAGTTTAATGTTAAGCAGAAAGCGATTTCTCTCATTCTCTACGTAGAGGAACGAAAATGTTTTATAAAAAAAAAATTGTTGTTCCAAAACACAAAAACTTATGTTTTCATGGCAACATTCAAAAGAACAAACCATAAACATAATTCATGAAAAAATAGGCCACCTTTATACATGATTCTGTCTGATTTTGATGGGGCTGGACGCCGTTGTTTGGATCCATGAGACTGAGTGGCTTTAGCTAGAGAATATTTGCAAAACAATAAAAGGCACGCCGGGAGTTGATTGCCGGCAAGCCCCTCCGATGCTCAAGTTAGTTTTTTTGGTGAGGATTTTGGTAGCAATCAATAGAGAATATCAGGGTTCTAATCTCATACCTGTCTCATGGTGAGGTGATACCTTATATAAGAAATACCTGCTAGGTTTAGGTCATTGTCTATGAATGGACCGATCGGCCCACATGTCATTCTATGCCTGGGGCTGGGCCTAGCACGACTGACCCAACCATAAGTCCTCCTACTCCTCGAGTCTGATCATAGAGAAGGGTCGAAGCAGTATATGAGGATTGTGTGACTCGTCTTTATGACAGCTCATGATAGGCCCGATCGATCGGACTTCGATTCCTAGTGCACGACAGCTCGTGATGGGGACGATCAATCGGACGTAGACGATTAGTGTATGACAGCTTGTGATAGGGCCGATCGATCGGATGTAGACGCCTAATCAAAGCATTAAGTTTAATCATTACTTACGGCACATATCCAGTAGTGGATTTTCAAAGTACACATCCACTGGTAGATTTTCAAAGTTTGAAATGAAGCATCTCTTTAACCGTTGTGCAGCTGTCATGTATGTCATTTCAACTGTTGCGCCGCTCCGGGTCTCTGACAACCCTAATTCGCCACAGCTTAGATTACGTCACACGTCCAACTTCGGCTCAGATTTCACCACGCGTCCAACGTTGGTTGGTTGGTCTTTATGATAAACGCTTAGAATCGACATATCTCCTTCACTTCCATTTCTGCATATTTGATTCTCCAGCCTCTGCTCTCTCCGTTCTTCGTCTCTTTGCTTGCAGTCATCGGAATTTCCTTTCCACCGCCATCCAAATCCCAAACTTCAGTCACTAAACTAGGTACGTCCTCTTTTCTCTCCTCATCCTATAAATTTCTTTTTTGCAATTATGTCATCAAACTCCTCCCCTTCTGCATCGTCTCCTCGCCAGTCTCCATTACAAATGCCTGTGGGGTTTAACGAAGAACCGGATACTGCCCAGACAGAGCTTCGGCAGGAGCGGGCCGTTGAAAGTGCTTTACAAATAGTCAGGTCGCTCGAAAGAATGGTGGAAGCGATGGAGGTGTTGGAGGCGAGGGGAAATGAAGAAATCGTGGTGAGTGACCGGAAAGATGGGCTGGTCGTTAAAGAGCCGCTGAGTGACGAATTGACGATGACCGAAAGGGAATTGACCCGATCGATCATCATAAACAACATCCTTTCATCGTGGGGACCCAGATTGGCTTCCAAGAACGAACGGATTTATAGCACTATGGGAGGTTATTTTGCTGTTACATACAACTTTTTCTCAGTCGGTGGTATGAAGCTTCCGTACGCTTGATCATTGATGAGGTTTGTTGCGTCTATCAGTTGAGGCCGAGCCAGATTCCTCCGAATGGTTGGAGGTTCATTAACGGTTTGGCTCTGCTGTGCCATCATTTTGAGTGTCCACCATCGATCGGTGTCCTACGTCATTTTTTAGAATCAACCAGAGCTCAAGTGTCGGGGCCGAGATCCCTTGTTGGACCCCCGTCCCTTGCGAGTCACGGGCCGACGCCCTAAGTGGCATCAAGGCACGTTTCCCACAAGGTTGGTGGTCCTCACCAAGTCGAACCCCAAAAACGAGCTTAGCACACTTACTTCCGAACAGATTTTGGAAAACTCCCAAAGTAAAATATAAAAGGACTTCTTCACAAAACACTGTTGGCTGAAATCACTAAGTTATGGCCAAAACACTGTTGGTTGAAAAAAATTTGACCTTGGCATAAGTCACACCCGACTTCAACCCCTAGATTGGAAATCTTAAGGCCTAAATTGAATTTTCAATCCTTCGGACAAGCTATAGCCCTACGTCTTAAGTTTAATCTGGAAAAAGAAACATCTCATTTGGATTTCTACCGATCGAGATGTCATCAAAGTATTGAAGCGTGCTTAAAATTTTCAACTAATCCACTTCCTTTAATCAATTAAAACTTTTTAACGAAAAAAACTTCAGATCTGCAAATTTAGTATGGAGTGGTAGGAAAATGTCTTAGGAAAATAACGTTTCAAAAATCACATCGATCGGAAGTCAGACTAAGAAGATATGGACAAAAGAGTGAAGGAAGGGCGGGTCGACCGATCGATTAACCAGGCGGTCGATCGATCGGCCCAAGCGATCGATCACCCAGCGCTCGCGCGCACTGGGCTTGCGTGGGCGACCGATCGATCGTCCAAGCGATCGCCCAGCGCTCACTGGGCTTGCGTGGGTGACCGATCGATCGTCCAAGCGATCGCCCAGCATGGCTACCGATCGCCCAGCATGGCTACCGATCGCCCAGTGCTCGCACGCACTGGACGAGCGATCGCTGCTCGTATGGATGACCGATCGATTGTTCAAGTGATCGATCGGCCAGACGATCGATCGCCCAGTTCTCGCGCGCACTGAAGGAGCGATCGTCGCTCGCATGGACGAACGATCGATCGTCCAAGCGATCGATGGATCGGCCAGACGATCGATCGCTCAGTTCTTGCGCGCACTGGACGAGCAATTGTCACTCGCATGGACGACCGATTGATCGATCACCCAGCGCTCGCGCATACTGGGCGAGAGATCGACGCTTGCACGGATGACCGATCGATCGATCGGCCAGATGATCGATCACCCAGCACTTGCGCGCACTGGGCGAGCGATCGACACTCGCAAGGGCGACCGATCGATCGTCCAAGCAATCGATCGATCTGCCAGACGATCGATCACCCAGCGCTCGCGGGCACTGGGTGAGCGATCGACGCTCGCTAGGACGACCGCCCAGCCAGACGCACTGCTGAAGCACGCAAGCTGACCGAGCAGTTCTTCTAGACAATGTCCTAACTTCCAACTTTCATAACTTTTGACTCCGAGCTCTAAAGTTGCCAAACTTGGTGCCTATGAAAAGGTAAAAGAATGTTCTACTACTTTCATGAAGCTCTTAACAACAAATTCCAACTCCCGGAGGTCTAAAAATCGACTCAAGCTTCTGCCTAACAATTTTGCCCTTTTGGTAGCACTTTAACCGATCTTCCACAACTCATAATTTCCTATTCCCACTTCCAAAAATAGCACATTCTACCTCATTTTAAAGCTATGAAGCTCCTGTAAAACTCTCCAGAAGGCTATTTGCCCTCCTTCAACTTAACTCTGCCCAGAATTTCTTCAAGGCCGAACATAAACAACTAACCATATGAATAATTCAACCCAAAAATTTGACAACATCTCCTCTAAATTCTTCCTAGCCAGAAATCATCAAACACTCAAACAAACTTCCAGCACCTGCATAACACTTCAACCTCCACATTCATCAATCTTCCAAACCATAAAACAGATTACACAAACCTAGCAAATTACCAAAAATTGCGGCAACCATAAAACTCATCCTCTAACCAAAATCTCAAACCAAACAACCGAACATAAATGAGAAACATATACAAAATACATTAAAACCCAAATCCTTTGCATTTACAATAAGTATAAGCTATTACAAAGCTTTAGAGGGCATTTTAGCCCGAATACATCGAAAGTATCAAAGGACAAAATACAAAGAACATCAATTGTCCAAAATGTTATCCAAAGCTTGGTTTTCTAAAATATAACTTCAAAAGTCAAAATATATCGGAGTGATGCCTCATCCCGAGCGGTTACTTATTTTCTCGCTCGTCGCCTATGGAGGAAAAAAAGGGGGTGAGCACGATGACTCCGTAGGTAATAACTTAATAATTAAGAAATAAGCAAAAACATTCTTTATTTCATCATTTTCAAAGAAAATTTCACAAAGATAGAAACATTTCCAATTTATCAAATCAACTACTCATAAATTAGAGAATCACATAAGCACAGAGAAAGTGGTTCAAGTGGATCCAAAACAGAACGTACTACACATTCCCGCAAAGCGATCATGTGTAGCCGTGACTTATGGGAGTTCGTGAGGAGCTCCAATGCCACTAACGGGCAGGCGGGAGAAGCCTATAATTAGACAGGTGCACCTGACATCTTATGGGACCACCACAAACCCAAAGAAAGCACACATATCACATAATTTATACAATTCATAAGTCTTAGCCAGGAATGGCCCTTATAAAATTCATTTTCACATAATTCCTACTTAATCGCCCAAAGTGGCATTTTTCCAGAAATCACATAATTGAAACTTTTTCACTAACAATGACACATATGTTTTCACATGGTATTTACATATAATAGACATCTTATACAAGTTCAAACCATCACAAACAATAATTTATTCAATTTTGGAAAGTCATCGGAAAGCATTTAATGGCATTTAATTCAAACATTTAAGTAGCTTATTAACTCCATTATTAAAATATCACCCACCTTAATTCCTTTTCGCTTTAGGCTTGGTCGATTTGTCTTCCCTCTAACTCCTCTTGCCTCTCTTGCCCTTCATCAAAGCACAAAAACCCTAATTTAACAAGAGATGTAAAAAATGACAAATCTTAGGAATGGAAAGCATGAATTAAAACCTACATAACTTTACCTATGCCTTTCCTAAGCTAATAAAACCAAAACCCCTCTATAATATCCAAAAATTTTGAAAATCCCTTACCTTAAAAGCCTCCCACGAAATCTGATTTTTGCTTCTTATGGAAGCTTAAACCCTTCTTCATCCTTTTTCCTTCTTAAAGACTCTCACAATCACTTTTCTGAACCAAGATAAGCTAAAGCCCTAACCTCTCTTCTTCTTTTTTCTTCTTCTTTCTCCACTTAGCCGAAAGTCTCTCTTGCTCTTCTTTTTCTTTGAAGTTTCGTAACCTCTCTTTAAAGACTTAGCAAAAATTTATTTCTTAACCTTTAAAATCTAAGTCCAAAACGTTGTAGTTTCACTAACCTCTCTTCCTTTCCTTGCAAAATTCGTGACCCTTCATGGCTCCAACGACCACTCTTCATTTTCTTCTTTCTTTCTTCTTTAATGACTCCTACAAAGACTAATATACCCCTCCTTCTTAGCCTTAACTTTAAAAACATAATTGAACTTCCTAAATTGCCCTAACTCCATCTTATTCTTTTTAATTTCTAACAACATACCAAACTCTAATTTAATCTAATCTCTCCATTTAATAATCATTATCCTAAACAATTAACCTCAAAATAAATTTAAAACACTATTTAATAAGGAAAAGAAATGGGACCCAACATCCCTCATCTCCAGTATAGGGATGCAAGGTATCGTCCTGCTGGAACAGCTTCGATAATCAAGGCATGGAAGACAAAGTACTACTTTGTGAGGCCCTAGGATCCACCTTCGAATCCAGGCCGTGGAGATATCCCCTGGCCGAGCAATAGAATGATACTTCCAATCCGTCCCTTACTAAGGAGGAATGGGAAGTGATCAATCGGATTAAGGTGCTCGGTCAGTATGCTTTCGACCGTCTTATTCTGGGGTATCGTGGAGGGGCATCGGTCGATGCCTTTTTAATTAACTCCCCACCTCATATTAACGGGCTAGGAGAAGAAACTACTCCTTCTGGTTGACTCCTCATAGTTTAGCTACTTGCTGTGTTTATAAGCATTAGCTTCGATTTCTAACCTGCTTCTATAACTGTGCAGCCGTGGTGAAACTCAAGAATCAAGACACCAATTAACAAGACAATACATGTACAACATGAAATTAATCAAGATGAATATCTTTTTAGAATTTCCGACTCTAACATAATGAAGGTAATTATAATTGCTACTTGCGATTAATGAAACTGAACGTCATATTTCATTCATCTAGCTATTGAGCGAATCAATCCCTAGTTGGGCATCTAGAAATCAATTAATTCAATTAGATAAAGTAAATCAGAAGATATTCAATATTCACCAATGAACAAACTTTATTAAAACATCTCACACATAATAGATGATAGCAAGGTTCCCCTCAACCAAGAAAGAAGTTTAACTAGTCATAACGGAAGTAGAAATCAAAGAAATAACAAAACAACGAGTCTCCATCCCTTGTCTTTCTTAGATATCCGAAAATACCAGCAAAAACCAAACAGAAACATAAACTAGCCTAAGGAGAATTCTGCAGAAAATTCTCAAAACTATTCTAAAATAAGAGCTATCGAGAACAGAAGAAGAATAGCAAAAAAAAATAAAAACTATCCCTAAACTCTGCTGACAAAAAGTAGATGAAAAGAATGCAAAAACGTAAAACTACTCTTATGGACATTCTACGGAAAAACCTGCAGAAAAATGAAAAAACTATCCCTATGTTGTGCTCTGTGAACAGTAACGTAAATTCACTTTTAATGCCTTTTTCGATCCCTCTTCCCTTCTCTCTTCCATGATTTTCAGCAGATAACGTATCCCCCAATATTAGGTGGTCGATCCCCTTGATAAGATGGCAATCTAATCTTTAAAGATTGTGAAAATCTCAATTTTGAATCTTGAAAATAGATCTGCAGATTTTTTTCATCCTTGCACGTGCCTATACTTGGTCACTGAATTGCTGCCAACCTGGAATTTCGGATTTTTTTCGTTTCTTTTGCATCTTTTTGATTCAATTTCATCTTTAAGGTGTTGAAAATCATCTGAAAATAATTATGAGATAATTTCATTAATTTTGAATAATAATTTCAACACATTAAAGAGAATTAAATACAAAATAAGCGCAAAATAACAACTTAACAATCGCACAAGCCCAACTTGGAGATGAACTATTGAAACAAAGGAGAAGCTAAAGACTTAATAAACAAATTGGCAACTTCAAATATGGAAGGAGGATGGTGGAAAAATCAACCCCTGCTTGTACTTGTCATGAACAAGATGACAATCAATTTTCAGATGCTTAGTGTGTTCATGAAAAACAGGATTTGGACTGGATTGTCACAAATGATAATAGGAAAAGATTGAATACATGGTTTGCAGAACTGTGAGGAGCAGCAAAAGGGCGGCAGCTAAAAATGATATTAATGCCCACGGGCTATTGAAGTAGTCATGTCTCAGTTTTGCGTTCCATACATTCCATTTCTTACCACAATGCTTGTTCACCTTTGCATATATTTCTGAGTAGAATGGTCTTTCATGGTAAAGCCTGACATTGTCAAGAAGTCTATTGAACATGCTTGCTACCACTTCATCATCTCCTAACCAATTGTCGATAATTTCTTTGCGGCAAAGCAATTCCACATCCTTGTTAGAGTTTATGAGGCAATCCATGAACATAGTATAGTCAATGGCATGATATATATCGTCTTTCCAGAATTGCTCATAAGCAATTAGGTTTCTTAGCAGAGACTCTGTTCTGTCCTCAATTGTCAATTGCGGAATCTCTAAGACGCCATTTGCAAATTTTATATCGAATATACTACATCCCTCTGCTTTTTTGAACTTGATTCCTGCTTCATGGAGCTCTGTGGCACATCGTATGTGAGTTTCTACATCATCTTCTTTGCTTGCTGCTTTTCTACATAATAAGCCGCAATCGATGGATAACTTGATTCCTGCTTCATAGAGCTCCGCGGCACATCGTATGTTAGCTTTTGCATCATTGGTTCTTTGTTTTTCCTGGTCTGTCATGTTCAAGTAACTGTTCACTCTTTGCGGAGAAGGAAGCCAATTGTCATGCATTAACCCCAACAAATGACGGACTGGAACTTTTGGCAAATTATGTTCTTCTGTTCGATTGTAGCCCGGGCCAGGAAATATCATGAAGAACTGGAAGATCATGTCCACAAGGTTGCTCTCTTCGTTTGGTAATAAAGTCATATCAAACAACTTTTGTAATATGAAGAACGGAAGCTGATTCTCTAGTAAAAGCAAGTCATGTTTCAGTGAATATAAAGTCATTTCCGATCCGAAAATGGGGTCATCATCTTTAGTGCTCACGTTTTCTACTACACCTTTACGAACCAGCTCCACAATAAAGCACCCATCAACCAGCATTGTTTCCAAGAAGTCGTCAGACTGTCTTTCTTCTAAAAATCGTTTCTCATAACTATTCTCAGCTCTTTTGTTTAATTCATTGAGAGCCTCAACATACTTTGCGATGCTACTCTCGTCTCTTCGTTGAAGAAGAAGTTTGAGATAACGAAACTTGTGCTCTTCCATGGCAGCTAAATGATC
>JAOQMR010000213.1:31467958-31487069 GCA_027563865.1 Erythroxylum pelleterianum
CTTTCCTGTCCGAAATTTAATCTATCATAACTTTTTGTACACAAATCAGAAAATTGCAAACCATACCTTGTTGGAAACATAATGAAACCCTCTATAAGTGTCATGTAGACCACAAAAATCCATTTCACCCCTAAGGGTGTAAAAAATTCAATGCAAGTTACTGCCTACTCAAAGACACTCAAACCAGTGCAGAATGTTACAAAATCAATAACTTTCCAATTCTTCAATCAAAAATTACATAATAAATATGCTAATCAAGATCACAATGTTATCTAAAACTTTCATGTACAACCCAAAATCCAATTCAATTGTTAACTAGGTCAAATAATTCAATCAATAATATTGTCCCTGAAATCACTCAATCTGAGCAGTAAAGTTCTATCAAGCATAACTCCCTGTACACAAGTCAAAAAAATCACTAATTTATATCCCTGAAAAGATAAAATCTCACACTTCAATTTTCATGAAGAACCCAAATTCCAATTCAACCTCTAACAATTTCAAATCTGTTATGCAAGTCTCTGCCATGATCAGCAGTTAACATCCTAATGCAGGTTCAGATTATGAAAATCCATAACTCCCACATCTGATCTCCAAAAATTGCATGCCATATACCATTTTCAAGGTCAATGTGTCCTCTACAACGCTTCAGCAAACCAATTCAATTCACAAAAATTACTAAAATTGCTAATAATCAGAATGTGCACCAAATCTGACATTTCAGCTAGGTTTCACAAATTCCAGAAAATTAGTCCATCTTACACAATGCATAACTCCCCATATATAGATCGAAAAATTGCAAAACCAGTGGCATTGGAAAACTAACTTAGTAGGATTCAATTTCATTTAGTCTATTTATTCTAATTCCTTCTCAATTAATTTAGAAAAATTAGCAAAACTCTAGGTTAAGGTTTCGGGTACTATTCATTCCAGTCAATGGCAGTAACTTTCCAAGCCAAATTTCACCCTCTTAATATTAAAGTTGGACAACACCTATTTCATACAAAAATGTAGCCAACATCCCAAAGTTTAAGTGGGCACAAACCTCACCTCATTTTCATAACTACACAATGAGTTATGCTCAAAACAGTGTAATCAGTTAAAAACCTAAATTTCCAGCTTTGGTCCTAAACTTAGCTTCTATCATTTCCAATGCCAATACCACATCATTAAGCATCCAAATGAACACAAAATCAGTTCTTATAACATTCATACATTCACTAGGACCAATACTCACAATTTGGCAGCATTAAATTCCTTATTTATATGTAAAATTCATCATCCACATGTCATTAAAAATCAAGCTAAAACCATAAGCATTCATATTCCTAACACATCCTACATTTATACCCAACAATTTCACTTCTAATTTTCATTAATTCAATGCATCAATAATGCTAATAAATACACCAAACCTCCCATTCAATGTTTCTAACTACCATGATTCATTAATTCATACTTAAACATCATTGAAAACTTATTAAACTTACTTACCTACTTAGCTTCCAACCTTAAATTCTTTAATCCTACACCAACTTTCCACTTTCTCTACTTCCTTCTAACACCATACATGTATCTCCTCATCATAGCAAGAACATAACTTAGTTGGAAGTAGAAGAACTCTTGAATTTTTGGAGGAAGGTTTTACTTTGAGAAAGAAAGAAGCAAAACCGATGGTGATAATAAAAAGGGGAAAGATGCTTCGGATGAGTAATAAAAACCTATCAACTTGCTCTTTTTATTCAAGTAACAAGGCAAAACCGTGGGAGAGGATAGGGAAGCATTAAATGAGTTGCTAGATGGTCTTATTTGATTAGTCCACTTTGAAGAAGAAAAGTCAAATTATAATATTTTAATCCTGATCAAAATTTAACCCAATCAACTTCAATGACCCTAATTTCAATCCCAAAATAATATACCCAATAATATAGTGCCATTGGGTAGCAATTTTCGCTACCGAAAATTGACCGGTTGGCCAATTAGTGATTTTTTCGGTCCGAGAATTTTCTCCGAAAAAATCCAGAAAATTCCTAAAAATCCCTTAAAATAAAAACACGTACTGGCGCACTCAGAATAATTTTTCAAACCCAATAACCATGTTAATCCCAATAAAATTATATTCGGCACGAAAACCGGAAATGTCATGTATGTATGTACAGTAATTGCATGTGCACAATGTAACTGTGTACCAATACTAAGATGCATGAACCATCCTATGCAATTCCAATCGATCCCATCCTATGCCAATGTACCATTCTACCCTTCTAGTTGAGGGTGGGATGTTACAATGCATGTAATGTCATTTGCCTAATTAAGATGCTGTCATTAGTAACCTACAAAACCAATCTATATGTCAATCATCCAATGATGCCAAACGCCATTTAAAGTATAGGTGTAGTCATACTAATTTTCATGTACTAACTTTACTTAACAGTTGATACTTTCCTAGTCGCAATATACATTTAATTACGTTAATCCTCTAATGGTATCAATTAATTCCAATTTACTAACTATAGTCCATCAATACTAAAATTCAAGTCATATGCCGTTCACATTCAAATCATAGCACAATTTTAACTCCTATCTCACATATACTTTCATGAACATGCATCATTTCAACTAGGGTATATTTTGGGGCCTTACAAAACTCCCCCCTTAAAAGAATTTCATCCTCGAAATTCATACATGATTAGAATATTTAAGGATACTGAGCTCTCATGGTCTCTTTTGGTTCCCATGTTGCTTCTTCAAGTCCATAGTGTTGCCATAGTACCTTCACCAAAGGTATTTGCTCGTTCCTAAGTTGTTTGACTTCTTTGGCTAATATAGAAACAAGTCCTTCTTCATAAGACAAATCCAGTTGTACTTGAATTTCTTGCACAAGAATCTTATATGTATCATTAACCCGATATATTCTCAGTATAGAAACATGTAATACAATATGTAACTTAGCCAATTCTTCAGGAAGAGCTAACTAATAAGTTACTAGTTTGACTCTTTTAAGAATTTCATAAGGACCAATGTATCGAGGACAAAGCTTACCTTTCGTACCGAACCGAAGTACATTCTTCCACAATGACACATTCAAGAACACCTTATCACCTACTTGAAGTTCAATATCCTTCCTTTTTAGATCAACATAAGACTTCTGCCTATCACTGGCAACTTTCAACCTATGTTGAATAACCTGAACTTTTTCTTCATTATCTTTCACAATATGAGGCCCAATCATCTTGTTTTCATTCAATTCGGTCCAACGCACCGAAGTTCTACACCTTCTACCATACAACACTTCATAAGGTGTAAACAAACTCCATTAGAGCTAAATAATTATCCCAACTTCCTGGAAACTCTAACACACAACCTTAAAGCATGTCTTCTAATATCTGTATAACCTTCAGATTGTCCATCTGTATGAGGATGGAAAGCAATACTAAACTTAACTTAAGTACTCAAAACCTTTTGCAAACTTTTCCAGAATCTCGAAGTAAATCAAGGATCACATTCAGAAATAATAGATAACGGTACTCCTTGTAGTCTCACTATCTCATTCACATATAGATTTGCAAGCCTATCCAAAGAATAGTTAGGACGAACAGACTAAAAGTGACCAGATTTGGTAAACTTATCCACAATCACCTATAGAACATCATGTATCCTTTGAGTGAGAGGAAGTCCAGTGACAAAGTCTATAGTAATGTTATCCCATTTCCATTCCGGAATAAAAATAGGATGTAATAAACATAATGGGATCTGGTGCTTAGCTTTAACCTGCTGACATGTCAGACATTTAGATACATAATCCACAACATCCCATTTCATACTGACCACCAGTAATGCTGCTTCAGATCTGGATACATTTTGTTTTCACTAGGATGCATAGTAAAGACTATATTATGAGCCTCAAGCAACAACTTTTTCTTCAGTTCATCATTATAATACAATTCACCATCACCTTTCACAGAAAAATCAAGTTGTTTATCATCCTGAGTAGCCAAGATAAGTTGTTGTAACTTATCATCAGCTCTCTGAGCATCACAAATCTCTTATCCCAAAGTAGGCTTGCTTTCAACTGAGCTATTAAAGCTCCATCAGATACAAGGTCCCATTCACTCTACTTCATTGATAATGCTGAAATGGTCTTCCGACTCAAGGCATCAGCCATGACATTAGCCTTGCCTAGATGATAGTCCACAATACAATCATAGTCTTTAAATAGTTCCAACCAATGTCGTTTCTTAGATTGAGTTCTTTCTAGGTAAGCAGATACTTTAGACTCTTATGATTTGTGAAAATTCTTCATCTTTCACCATACAAGTAGTGTCGCTAAATTTTCAAGGCAAACACTACTACTGCAAGCTCTAGATCATGGATAGTAAATTCTGTTCATGTGACTTTAGTTTCCTAGAGGCATAAGAAACTACCTTTCCATCCTACATCAAAACACAACCCAAACCATTTCTAGATGCATCACTAAACAAAACATACTCCTTACCAGAAATAGGTTGAACTAATACAAGAGCTTCAGTAAGCATACATTTCAGTTGATCAAAATTATGCTAACATCTTTCAGACCATTCATACTTCACTCCTTTCTGTAATAGTTAAGTTAAAGGGATGTTATCACTAAGAACCCCTTCGCAAATCGACGATAATAACTAGCCAAACCTAGAAAAATTCTCACTTTTGGCACATTCCCTGATGGCTTCCAGTTAACAATTTCTTCTATCTTACAGGGATCAACTCTAATCCCTTGAGAAGAGACAAGATGTACTAGAAAAGATATCTCTTGAAGCCAAAAATCACACTTGCTTAGCTTAGCATACAACTGCTTGTAACATAATTCAGAGATGCTCAGTACGATCATGTTCATTTTTAGAGTAGACCAAGATATCATCTATAAACACCACAACAAACTAGTCTAAATAAGGCCCGAGTACTCTATTCATTAGATCCATAAATGTCACTTGAGCATTAGTTAACTCGAATGGCATTACCAGGAATTCATAATGTCCGCAACAGGTCCTAAATGTAGTCTTCGGTACGTCCACATCTTTTACTCGAAGTTGATAGTACCTCGATCGCAGATCTATCTTTGAAAACACTCTTGCATCTTTTAACTGATTAAATAGGTCTTCAATCCTTGGCAACAGATACTTGTTCTTCACTATAACTCTATTCAATTGCCTATGACCGATGCACATCTGTAGTGTACCATTGTTCTTCTTAACAAACAAGACTGGTGCTCTCCACAGTGACACACTGGGTCAAATAAACCTTTATCTAGAAGCTCTTGTAACAACGCCTTCAACTCCTTCAATTCAGTAAGAGCCATTATGTACAGTGCTCTATACATAGGAGCAGTGCCAAGCATGACTTCAATAGATAGCTTCACTTCCCTTTCAGGAGGGAATCTAAGTAATTCCTTAGGAAACACATCCGGAAATTCATTCACCACCGGAATATCTAGCAATTTACCACCCTCCTTCTTAGATTCAAACACAAAAGCTAGATAAGCTTCACATCCTTTCCTGAGATGCTTTCAAGCTTGCATAGCAAATACCACATTAGTTAAAGAACTAGTGTGGATGCTATGCAATACTATTTCAGGTTTATTAGGCTTCCTAAACATAACTGCCTTAGCATTACAATCAACTACTGCCTGATACTTGGACAACCAATCCATACCCAGAATCAAATCAAATTCATGAAAAGGAAATCTAATAAGATCTGCTACATATTCATTTCCTTGAATCATAATAGGACAGTTCCTATACACTTGATTAACCAACATACTACTACCCAAAGGACTAGTTACATGAACATCATCCTCTAGCTGATCTATAGGCAGGTCCTTATCAAACACTTTTCTAACACAGATATAGGAATGAGTAGATCCAGGATCAATCAGTGCATGCATTTCAAAATTAAAGAGAGAAACAATACCAACAATGACTTCAGGTGCATCTTGATCCTCACTAGCTTTTAATGCATAAGCTTGAGCCTAAGCAAGAGGCACAGTTGGTTGATCCATAGTTTCCGATTGGGTACTTAGATTAGGTATGTTCTGACTAGATCCTCCTCGACCTCTACCACGTCCTCTATTCCCAGCAGATGCACGGGAGACCTCCCTACTGACTTGCGATGTCTGAGACTGTCTTAGAGGGCAATTGGTTATCAGATGCTCAGTGCTGCCATATTAGAAACATGCACCCGTAGCCCTCCAACAAATACCCCAATGATGTATAGAGCAAGGAACCCCTACCAGTAGCAGTTGATGAGGGAAAATTTTTTCGCCTTCCCTGAGCCACAGATCTTTGACTAAATTTTAATACAGAGGAACCACCTTGCTGACTTCGCTTGCCCGAGGACTGACCGCCTCTAGCAAAGCCCCTTCGTTGACTCCTTTCTCTCCTAACCATCTCCTACCTTGCTATTTTCTTAGCAGCTTGCACCAACTAAAGGTAATTCACTTGCTGCAAAAGGGTGAATGCTACTAGATGCTTCTTGATGGAATTATTTAAACCATCCTCGAATGGATGACATTAGAACTCCTCAGTAGGTATCAGTTCGGGGGTGCACTTACTGAGTTGATTGAATTCCTGATCGTACTCAGCTATTGATAAGTTCTTCTG
This sequence comes from Erythroxylum pelleterianum, assembly GCA_027563865.1. Classification (NCBI taxonomy): domain Eukaryota; kingdom Viridiplantae; phylum Streptophyta; class Magnoliopsida; order Malpighiales; family Erythroxylaceae; genus Erythroxylum; species Erythroxylum pelleterianum. Next base: position 31,474,594 of record JAOQMR010000213.1, read on the forward strand.
TTTCAGGTTCAAAAATTGCTTCCACTTCTCCTTTCTGTAAGCCTCCGTAACATACTTAGCTTTAAACTCTTGGGTACAGAAATTTCAAGTCAAAGGCATCGGTAGCTGAGGATTTCTCACTCAAAACGAACTTCCACCACTTGTAGGCTGCTCCCTAAACAAGAGAGATAGCACAGTGCACCATTTGATCTGTTGGAGAACTGATTTCATCTAATACCCTCTTCACTTTCTCTATCCAGAACTCATCTCTTTCAGATTCCTCCAAACATGTCCCAGTAAATTCCTCAGCTCCATACTTCTGTAGCTAATCAATCGAAGCCTTGGGTGTAGGTATACGATGCAGTAATGTTATCATATCCTAAAACAACTTAACTAAAGCCTCTCCCTAAGCTGGCGGAGGAGGTGGCACCTCAACTTCACCTCGATTGACCCCAAAGGGTCCAGATATCGATGGACAAGATCGGTCAGGATTATTGCTCTCAACAACCTCATCAACAGCTTCGTAAGATCTTTACATCTTTAATTTTATAATCAAAACATGGGACAAACCGCATTAGGCCAAAACATAACTTTTACACTCAAGTATAAGCAGCAGTTAAGCGTTGGTTAAACCAAAATCGCCTAAACCATGCTCTGATCTCAAAATATAACACCTAAATACCCCTGGAAGAATATATAGATGCCACACAAAAAGTTCAAATGAACCAAAGCATTATAAAGCTTCCTTTTTAGCAATTCAGACAAACATACATTATATTTCATTCCAAGTTGAGTAACAAACAAAATACATTATACACATTAATCTTAATATACATGTCTTAAATCCCAATCCATCCTGTAGTATAGTTATTACAAACCTTCAAACCAATTCAAAAGTCATCATTTATCAGATATAACTCAAAAACAAACAAACTCAAATATACATTTTCTCAAAACAAAACTCAATCTCCTTGGCCACTGCGGTTGACATCGTCCCAGTCTCAAGTCTTCTTAACAAAACCTACACGGGGCAAAATCCACCATGCTAAGCATATAACTTAGTGGGGAAAACCTAAACACATATAATTTCGTGATAGTTTCTAACAATCGTCTAGCATTCACATATAATAAATCACATCAAATCTCTGATAACCTTTAATTGTTCAAATTACTGAACAACCCAATATCATTTGCATCAGAACATAATATAACATATCATAATATAATACATAATATATTTGCTTCAAACTTACTCATATCTAAATAGAATATCATAATCACAAAATAGAACCTTAAAGTTTCTGATTAAATCTTATTTACATCATAACAACATTTAACTGTATCAGAACTAAACTTAACTTATGTTAGACTTGAACATATCAGAACACAAAATAAGTTAGTCTGTTAATCCTTTTTACAGAAGTGGGTAATGAGACTAATGTTGGATCCCGTTTCCAGAATCCAACTCTTACTCTGATATGATAAATATTGGATCCCGTTTTCGGAGCCCAACTATCCAGAGCCATAAAGCGTGAGGGGGTTCCCTTGTAGGGTTATTTTAATAAACCCTCATTAGCCAACAGCTCACAAAGGTGGTCTGCCCACATTAGTCAATCACCAAAATTACAATTTGAATTCTTCAAAGAAATTGTTGCTCTAAGTCTCTAGTTTGCTTTAAAGCAAGAACCATCTTAATCGGAGCTCCATAGATCAAGATATGCTTAAAAAGACAAAGTGTGTTCATACCCCAATCATGCTCTCCCAAGACCCCTCAATTTCTCTCCATCAAACTTTTTCAAAACAACTCCAAAAGATACCACTTTTTATAGAACGATAAAACATGTGTTAAGAGTCTATTGGTCCAAGAATCACTTCATTTGGAAGTCAGATGATGAGGTTATGCCCGAAAGAAGCAAAAATGTTTATACCCTTAGTCATATTGTACCTACCTTGGTGCAACTGCCATAAGTTTTGCTACAGATGCCTGATTGATGTCGTTTTTGGACGTTTTGAAAGAAGACTTCAAGATTTACAAATTTAATAAAGAACTAGAAGCGATATTCTTCCTTTTAAAGGGGTCAAAATCGAGATTTACTGATGTCCATTTAATGGACATTGTTGGGCCTGGGGTGCTTTCCAAACCCGAGAAGGTCCATTTAATAGACATAGACTGGGAAGGGGGCTTTTTTAGCCTGAGAAGGTCTATTTAATGGACCTAAAGTCCGTCTAACAGACATATGGGTTCCCCAAACCCCTCCAAAGCCTCTCTAATGCTTCCCATATCCAATCTAACATCATGTTCACTCATAATCTTCCCAAATTCAACTCTTCTAGTGCAAAATCACTTCATATCAATTCAAACACCCAAATTATCTCGTAAAACTCTCAATTCTCAACCCATTTGATTCATCAAAACTACACATTCTCATCATTTACCATAAGTGTCCTGTGCATCCATTCCATGCATCATCACATCTTGTAACGATCATATCTTTTCACTCCGGTATCTAAAATTCCATGCTTTATATCGTTGGAAAGCTAGAAAGATTATATTCAACTTCCAAGAAGACAATTTTGACCAGTTCTTCCTAGATTATTCCAGATTTTCCCTGGAGTTAGTTCACAAAATTTCCCTTATGAAAATCTTGAAATTTGTCCCAAATTCACTTCCTTAACTAATGCAACATCATTCTTATCCATTCATAATTCATATTTTCTTTTCCATAACATCTCACTTTTATATATATATCACAACAATTCATGTTCAAAATCATCAACTCAAGTTGATAACTTCTTCAAGTGTAGTTAATTCCAACTTAACCTCATCCTTAATTAATTCATATACCAACTCCACCTCGTCTATACACAAATTCACAATTCAACTTAATAATCATCCATACACAAATCCATATTTCATTAACAACAAAAATAAGAGTTTTGCAAACTTCTTTGGGCATTCCGCGCCATAAAACAATATTTCGCAAAATCACAAATTACAAAAAATACTTGAACTATAATTTCTCAACATGTAATTGCAAACTTGTTTTACATAACTTATTCCAAAAACAAAACAAAACAAAACATGCAAATCTGGAGTAATGCCTTAACTCTCTTTCACTCTGTCTCTTGCTCATCACCTGGAGATGGGACGGAAAGGGGGTGAGCTTAAAAGCTCATGGGTAACAGTTTTATAATCAGTAACAAGAAAAACCATTGAAAACATTTATGATCAAAGCAAATTCATATGAAATCCATGAAACATATATTCTTTAAATTCTCAACATATCAACCAATTCGCAAACCACATAATTCACATATTCATCAAACTTGTCCACAAAACATAACCATATAAACACATCAGAATGGTTTGGATGGATTCGTAATATAATGTATTACACATTTCCTTCAAGGGTTCTGTGTAGCCGTCAATAGAAAGTCCTATCACAACCCCACAAAATGGTCTTGTGTATTTCCATGCTACTAGCGGGCAGGCAGGGGAAGCCTTTTAATCAAGTGCACTTGATAGACAGAACATACCACTACAAAGAGAGTCCATGAAGGAGCTCCATGCTACTAGCGGGCAGGCAGGGGAAGCCTTTTAATCAAGTGCACTTGATAGACAGAACATACCACTACAAAACCATATAACATGTTATTCATGACTTGAAAACCAATTTCCCAAATGGCACATTTTGAAAACTTGTCTTGCATGAGCATGACATATTTCATATGCATTTCTATCATCATTTCACAATTCGTCATCAAAATTCATACACCAAAACATGCAGCAATTTCACAAATCATTCAAAAGTAATAAAAACAACATTTATGAAGTAATTGAAATCATTTTACTTTTTTGTTTTATTTGGACAAAACATCAATGGCTCATTACTCAATTATAAACATGAAACCCACCTTGATTTCCTTGCTTGAAACTTTGCTCAAAAATGTCTCTCCCCTTGCCCCCCATACCTCTCTTGATCTCCTTCATCAAAGGCAAAATCCCCCATTCAATAGGAATTCCAATTGGAGAACCCATAAGACATATTCACTGAAATTGATCCTAGAATTCTTAAACCCATACATTTCTTATATTGTATGAACCAAAACTCCTTTCAAAAATCCAAAATATTAAGATCAAACTTACCTTGAATTTTCACCAAATGAAGAGTTTGTTGGCTCTAATGGAAGCTCCCATCTTCTTCTACCTTTTTCCCTTCTTGAATAACTTCAAAATCACTTTTTAGGGCTAAGAAAAATCAAAACCTAGCTTTTCTTCTTTCTTTCCTCTCAAAAACGAAACTCTCTCCTCCTCTCTTCTCTTTGTTTCTTCTCTCTCAAGTTCGTTCTTGCTTCTTCCCTAAAAGCAAGCCCATACTTCTTATTTCAATTTTGCCATTAAAAATTGTTCAAAGACCCTTCTACCCTTCCTTATATGCCTTGTAACTTAAATGTTTAAGTGACTTATCAATTTTGCCCTCATGCAATCTTACCACCTTAACACTATAATTCAATTAACCTATATCATATAATCTTACTCACATTAACATGCTAATTAACTCCACAAAATAAAATAATTAATCTATCAAGACCTCAAAATTTATTTAAATTATGCTCAACTTCAATGAACAAAATTCGGGGCTAACACCTATTGCCCGGTTGACTTGTTTACTTATAATTTTCAGCCTTCACTCTTTGCATGTACTTCTTGAGTCTCCTACAATAAACAAATAGTAGTTTGCAATATCAATTGTTCTTAGAAAATTAATTTAGTGCAATTACTAATTATTTGTGACAATTTTACTCTCAAGCTACATAAAGTAAAGGAAAGCACTCAAGAGTCAAATTAAGCATAAAATCTAAAAATAAGAGCTAAGAAGTGTAGTAAAAACCATGAAAATGTCACCAATTTATATAAGAAACTTAGGTTCAATCACATATACATCTATTTATGTTTCGATGAAATCATAGATTCATTCTTATGACTTTTTTAAAAAAGGTAGAAATCGCCAAAACAAGCGACGATTCATTGTTTTCAATGGTTGTTTTCAAAGCCTTTAATCTTTATCCCATGCCAAGGCTTTTACTAAAACATAAGCCACATTACTTTGTTTATACCTTTAACCATTGGATAAAGACGAGAAGGATTTTATTCTTTAACCATTGGATAAAGACGAGGATGGTTTTATTCTTTAACCATTGGATGCCAACGACAATTTTTTTTAAAAGCTTTATACATGCTACGTGCTTTAGGATTTGGATGAAGACAGAAACAATTTTACAGCTCTATATACATGTTATGTGCTTTAGGGTTTGGAACCAAATATTTTTATTATAAATTATCATTTTTATTTCTATGGAGTTAGGCACAAAACCTATTTTAGAAACACATTGGAATATTTGGTCAACTAATACATTTAGCTATTTCTATAAATTTTATATTCGGTTCATACATAATGTTTCGGTATATGTCGTTTTGGCATAAATCAATTACACATGCTTATAGTTTATATTTTTGTATGAAAATTGAATTCGGTTAACTAAGGTTAATATAATCAACATTCGTATTGATTGTTCAAATATTGGTATAATTGATCTTTTATTAATATTGTGAAATAAATTGATTGAAACAACATGTTGTCAAAGTAGCCTCTCTTGTGTAAATTAACTTATTTATAGTATTAAGATGGTTGCGTATGTGTAATTCATGCAAGTATTGACCAACCTAAAGGAATGTCAATATTTTGGCCGAAATACATGTACACCTGTGGTGATAAATATGTGACAATTATTAGGTTAGCTATATGTGAATAATTAATCATTCCAAAGAAAGGTTAATTGTTTGACATTAATTTTTTGGGTAATACTTGACTATTGCACCAAAAGTACCACTTGTAAGTTGATATTTATGCCCAAAGACTAAATATTAATGTTGTGTTAGGTATCTTATGATGGACTTTACCATTATTTGATTTTATTTGATTGCGTGGAATTTATGTGAGCTTGTTTTTCGGTTGTTTATTCTCTGTTCAGTTGCTACTTCTGCTTCTACTATTACTCCCAACATTAGTTCCATTCCTGTGCTTAACAGCACAAACTTTAAGGCATGGAAAGAGAATGTTATGATTGTTGTTGATGTCTAGATTGATGTCATAGATCTAGACCTTGCACAAAGGACTGAAGGACCCACCAATCTTACGACTAACAGTTCCTCTGATGATAAGAGAGACATGAAAAGGTTGGAACATTCAAATTACATGAGTCTTATGCTCATAAAATGTCCTATTGTGGAAACCTTCAGGGGCACTATATTCGAAGGGGTAACTACTACCAAAGATTATCTTCATGAAATTGAAAAGAGGTTTGCCAAAAGCACAAAGGTTGACACAAGTACAATTTTGGCAAATCTCATTTAAATGAGGTATAAAGGAAAAGGAAACATAAGGGATTACATCTTGGAGATGTCGCATCTTGCTTTAAAACTAAAAGCACTAAAGTTAGAGTTGTCTAAGCACTTGCTTGCGCACTTAGTTTTGATATCTCTTCCTGCACAATTTAGTCAATTTAAGGTTAGTTAAAACTGTCAAAAGGAGACTTGGACTTTAAACGAGCTCATTTCTCATTGTGGGAAAGAAGAGGAAAGGATAAAGCAAGAGAAGATAGAGAGTGCTCATTTGACAACTACCTCAAAGCAGAAGGACTTGAAAAGAAAGAAGGGTAAGGAAGTTGTAGGTGTCACACCACAAACAATATAAGAAATAGGATAAGGCTTTTGCCTATTTTTTCTATGAAAGTACTACACACAAGAAAAAGGATTGTACCAAATATCACGTTTGGCATGCAAATAAAAGGTTGCCTAAGCTACTAGAAAGCCAATTAATGGTGAAAGATACATCTATGTGGGCGATGGTAAAGCAATAAAAGTTGAGGCTATTGGAACTTTTAGGTTATTGTTAAAGACTAGTTATTATTTGGATTTGAATGAGACTTATATTGTACCGTCATTTAGAAGTAATTTAGTTTCTATTTCTGCATTGGACAAATTTGATTGCTCTTGTTCATTTGGAAATGGTCAATTTAGTCTTTTTCAGGATTCAATACTTGTTAGTACCAGGTCTTTATCATTTGTTAATAACCTATATTTGATTAATAAGGTTTCCTTAAAATTCTGTATGTATGTGGAGGTATAAAGTGAAAATTAAACAATGAGAATTCTACTTCATTATTGAACAAGTGTTTAGGGCATATCTCTAAACAAAGAACTGAACATCTTGTGTCTGATAGAATTCTTGATCCCCTTGATTATGTAGACTTTGAAAATTGTGTTAATTGTATTAAGGGGAAATAGACAAACCTAAGGAAATCAGGTTCCAATAGAGTTATGGATGTCTTCTAACTTATACATACAGACATTTATGGGCCATTCCCTACGACTTCTTAGAATAGTCAACAATATTTTATTACGTTCATAGACGATTACTCATGTTATGGCTACCTGTATCTCATTCATGAGAATTCCCAGTCTTTGGACATGTTTAAAAAACTATAAGGCTGAGATTGAGAATCAACTCAACAAAAGAATAAAAAGTGTCAAATCTGACTATGGTGGTGAATCCTATGGTAGATATGACAGTATCGTCCCACAGTACACACTTGCCAGGATGTCCTTGCATGAATGGTGTTGCTGAAAGGCGAAATAGAACACTAAAGGACATGGTAAGGAGTATGATTAGTCATTATACTTTACTAGAATCTTTTTGGGGAGAAGCATTAAAGACTGCAGCTTACATACTTAATAAGGTTCCAACTAAAGCAACTACCAAAACCCTTTATGATTTTTATATGGGAAAAAGGCCCAGTTTAAACCACTTGCACATTTGGGGTTATCCAATTGAGGCAAGGTCATATAGGCCAAATGAAAAGAATCTGGATTCTAGAACTGTTAGTTGCTATTTTATCAGATGCTCTTGAAGGTCTAGGGCTACAAGTTTTATGATCCTACTATAAAGTCAATCTTTGAGATGGGAAATGCCCCGTTCTTTGAGGATGTTGAGTTTGGGAGGGGAGATAAGGTGAGACATTGTCTTTAAAAAGGAATATGTTAATATTCCCTTAATCGTTATTAACAATGATATGGGTTTTATTCCTGATGTCATTAAAGTAACAAATCCAGAACAATAAGGCAATGCTGAGGAACTCCTTATTCAGATTACAGAAATTATTCTAAAAGAACAAACTCACGAACCTTAAGAACTAGTGTCATTAAGGAGATCTATTAGGGAAAGAAGAAGTGTGATTCTAGATGGTTACATCATATTTCTCCAAGAACATGAGGTTGACATTGGCATTGTGGAAGATGATCCAATCAACTTCGATCAAGCCATGCAAAGTTCTAACTCTCAAAAGTGGATTGATGCCATGAATAAGGAGAAAAAGTCCATGAAAGATAATGACGTTTGGGAGCTTGTCTCATTTCCTGAAAGTGTGAAACCCATCAGTTACAAATGGATATTTAAAACCAAAAGGGATTTGAAGGGCAATGTAGAGAGATATAAGGTTTGTCTAATTGCAAAGGATTTTACACAGAAAGAAGACACTAATTAGAAAGAGACTTTCTGCTAGACCCTGCTTCCAGAGCCCAACATTCAGAGTCATAAAACGTGAGCAAACTCATTTCTTCAACTTCAGGACAGATTTTGGGAAATGTCAAACTAGAATTACAAATTGACTTCTGTAGAACATTTGTGCCCCATTTTATTAAGTTTCTAATGAAAACAAAATCATTCCATTTCGTTTAGAAACCTAAAAGTTATAGCCCAAACATTTTTGGACTGTTGTTATACTAAAACCGTTCACTATACTCAACTTCCATCCAGAAATTGAAAGTCTTAAGGACAGAATTAAAATTTGATTCCTTCAGATAATTTGTAGCTCTACGTCTCTAACTTATTTAGAAATAAGAATTATTTTATTTAGAGCTCTACAAATCAAGATATCACAAAAATACTGAAGCATGTTCAGTAGAAAAATCCAATTCATACTCTTCCAATCGATACCCATACTTTTACTCAATCAATATTTTTCAAATCAATACCAACGCTATAAATTTTTATAAAAAGATATACAAACGTTTTAGGAAACTATTACTACAAAAATCAGTCTATTTGAAGGTCGGATGACAAAGTTATGATAAAAAAAAGTGGAATATGGATCGCTCCGTAGAGTCGCGATCAACTTTCCCGTCCTACTTTTCTTCTTCCGACCTGTAATGGTAAAAAGGACATAACTTTCATTAGAAATATCGGATTAAGGTCATTCAAAGACCAATTCAAAGAAGATTTCTAGAACTAAAATATTTATGAAGACTCTAAAAAGATATTTTTCTTTCAAAAGGGTTAAATTTCTAATCAATGTGGCTGTCCCGAATGTCCATCCTATACAGCATCACAAACTTCAAATGATCATAACTTTTAGCTCTGATATCCAAAAATTTCATATTTTATATCGTTGGAAGTACAACTTTCTTGAAGATAACTTTGGCTAATTCTACCTATATTGATATAGTTTTTCCTTTGAGTTTAGAACACAATTTCTACACTTATGAAAGCTTGCAAATTGCAATGTCTCTTCATATCAATCCACTACTAAGTACCTTTTGGTAACTCTTGAACCTCACCTCAAGTAATTCATCCCATACAACCTTTCCAATCTCTAACATGCTATTCTAAAACAAACACCCACAACAAAGAAGAATATGCACATATACATTCCTCTTCCAACGTACACATCACTAACTTAACACACGATACGAAATAGATTGTATGCTCAATGTTTGATATGCTTATAAAGCTATCCAAAAGTCTAGCCACTAACATAGTTACAAAAGTCTCTAATATCTTGGAGTTTCCGATGCCCTTCAAGGTTCAACACTCGTCTTGTTTTGCACTTGAGGAGGGAATAGTGGGGTGAGCTACATGGCTCAGTGGCTAATACATTTATAGCCAATGGCAATGAGCCATACAATCAAACATATATACGTATATGTCTAGCAATTCAATAATTCACAATTCATCTCACAACTCATAATTAACAAAAAATTCATCACATAGAGCATATCATGTAATTATCTATCAAATCATAAAGCTCAATTATTCATCTACTCAACAAATCAATGATAAAATGCAAAACAAATGGCTTGAGAGTTCCATGGAACGAAATGGACAAACCGAAGTTTACACCGTAAACAAAATGAGTTCAATTTCTCAAGATCTCGTGACCTCAAGTGGGCAGTTGGGAGAAGGCTATAGGTCAACGTGCACGTGACTAATGGAACGTGTTTCTCTCTTGCCCAATCACAAACAAATTTATGGTCAATTTAGTCAATCACAAATTCGTACTCTCATGTTTCTTTCATTTCAGCATATTCTCATATTTTCATGCTTTTTCTTTTTTTCATTCAATTCAAAATGCCATAACCTTTTCCAAGGTATAACATCCGTTTTCAAATCTTCACAACAATTCAAATTCACGCAATTTAGGCACAAACACACAAGTAGAGCATTTGCCCATCACACAACAACTATAAGCATATTACCCGCCTAATTTTTGCTGAAAATCCAAGCTCAAGATTGCCTTTAGTCTTGCTCTTGAGTAAGGTTTTCTTGATTTCCTTCAAATAAACCAATTTCCATTTAATCCATATTCAAATAAAAGTTCATAAATCTTCAAGAATCAAAGAAATGCTAAAATTGAAATTAAACCTAATCTACCCATAACCCATCTAGGCTAGAAAAACCAAAACCCTAGCTTAGAAATCTAAAATAAAATTGGTTTCATCTTCCTCTTCTTTCTTCCTTCATTCCCAACACAAACCCTTGTCTCTATTTAATCCATTTTTGAACCTAGCCAGGAGAAAGATGAAAACTTAACTCCAACAAGTTGATTTACTCTTCTTTTTCTTCTTTCTTCTTCCTTCCAAGTTTCCTACGATCTTCCTTCTTCTCTTCTCCTTTTCACATTTTTTCTTCTTTCTCTTTGGTTCTTACGACACTTCTCTCTTCTTCTTCTAGTTCAAGACCATTTTTAATTATTTTTCCCCATTTTACCCTTCATTTACCTTGTCCTTCCCAATTTGCCCCTTCTTTCATTTAATACATCTACTAACTCCTTTAAGCTAACTTAATTCTAACATTCCCATATTAATTCTAACCTAATTCTAATCCTTCCATCTAATTCTAATTTCTATTCATGCCACTAAATTAATGACTAAATTAAAAAATAATCAAACAATTAAATAATCAACCAAAACCTAAATAAATAATTAAAAAACAAATTAATAATAATTAAAAAAATCAGGGTCCAACAATTCTTCCCCCCTAAAAAAAAGAATTTCATCCTCGAAATTCTTACCTGAGTCCACGAAAGGGTGTGGATACTTCTCCTTCATTACTTCCAAAGGCTCTCATGTTGCTCCTCCGTTGAATGGTTCTTCCATAAGACTTTAACCAGCTTCACAATCTTATTTCCCAACACCTTTTCCTTCGAATCTAAGATCTCCACTGGTTGCTCCTCATAGGTTAAGGATGTGATCGATACTTCTTAAACAACAATAAGTGGAAGACATTGTGAATTTTAGATAATTTTGGTGGCAATGCTAACTTATTGGCTAAAGGCCCAATCTTTTCAATGATTAGCCTAAAGGCCCAATCTTTTCAATGATCTCATAAGGGCCTATGTATCTCGAACTAAACTTGCCCTTCTTGCCAAACCTCAAAATCCCTTTCCATGGAGAAGCCCTAAGAAACACTTTGTCTCCAATTTCAAATTCCATCTCCTTCCTATATGCATCCGTATAACTTTTCATTCTGTCTTTAGCTACTTTTGAGTCTCTGTTTCACATTTTAATCTTATCAACTGTGACTTATACCAACTCAGGCCCAACAAGCCTCCTTTCACCTTCCTCATCCCATGAACCTTTGAAATCCATAACACAAGATCTTAACATTGCCTCTAATATCCGTATTGTTCTTTCCGATTGACCATTAGTCTGTGGATGGAAAGTTGTACTAAAATGCAACTTAGTTTCCAAAGCCACTTGTAAACTTTCCTAGAATTTGGAGGTAAACCTAGGATCTCTATCTGAAACTATAGAGCTTAGAATCCCATGAAGCCTGATTATCTCATCGATGTATTTCTTGGCCAAAGCATTCAAAGAATCTGGCTGCTTAATTGGCAAGAAATGTGCGGACTTGGTTAGCCTATCCACAATCACCCATATTGTGTCATGCTTCCTGCTAGTCCTTGGCAATCTCATCAAGAAATACATTGTAATCTTTTCCCACTTCCATTCAGGAATAAACAAGTGTTTAAGCTTGTCGAAAGGTGCCTGGTGTTCAACCTTGACTTGCTGGTGTTGGATCACATATGGCCTGAATATTCAAAATATTCTGCGGAAAAGACCATACAACATTGTGATGTATAATCGAAAACACCAAGGA
>JAOQMR010000213.1:31498157-31511096 GCA_027563865.1 Erythroxylum pelleterianum
TTTTCACAGTTGGAATAACAAATCAAAGAACTTGTTCTTCAATAAATATGTTCTAGTTATATAATTATGAAATTTGTCTATATTTGATTGATTATCTAATTAGAGTTTTCTTTTTTCTTCAGTAGTATATATAAGAACAACTAGTTAGGGGATTTAATATTGAATCATATGTTTTATTCTTGTAATAAAGAGACATTTTTGGATTTTGGATTTTCATATCTAATTTTAAACATTCAGCTAGAGTTGGTTGATCATTTTAATAATTTTAAGAAGATATTAAAGTTAATAATAATAAAATGTTGAATAGAATAATAATTTAATTCATTTATTCTAGTTAATAACCTAGGATCTCGTTGTTAATTTCTCACTCTAACCTATTTATCTCATTATTAGGAAAATAATTCTAAAATGTCTACTTACTATATCATGATGATCTTTAGTGACTTTGAATTTATAATGTAGTCATATAAATAAATATCAATGTTTTGCATGCTTGCCATTGGAATCTTCGTTGTACACATTTTGTGGTATTGGGAACATCATCTAATGTGATAGATTTTCAATGCTAGTTTACTACCTTATTCCTAATTTAAAAATTAAAATTGTTTATTAGAAAATAATAGCAATCAGTCAAAAAAATATTAATCTTATAAAATGTAAGGGATGAGGTGAAAATTGAAATAAAGGCTTTATTTTATTTGACTTTTATTTGTCAAAGTTGGCCCTGAACAACTAATCATTTACTAAGTTAATTTTTTTAGGTTGTTTTCTTTGCAACTTATAAGTTAAAAGAGATAATGTCTGAGAATCATCAAGAGAACATTAATAAAAGAGTTGAGAATCAAACAACAAAGAAATTCTAGTCCACCTCATGATGAAGAGGAGTTTGCAGCTATGGACTCTGGTGATTGTGGTGCAACTAAAAGTAAGAATCGTACTTCTCCTATGTGAGGTGTTGATAAGGCTGAGTGTAAGCAGTGCAAAGGGAGGCTTTCTATTAAAGGTACAAACGAGACTTTACATCTGCGTGAGCATTTGATCTGGTATTGTCCAAAGAAACATTTAAGGCTTGTTGGAGGCCAAAAAACATTATTAATTGGGAGTGGGAATAAGTCTGATGGGAAAAAAGCATTGCAAAGCTACAAATTTAGCCAGGAATTCTCAAGAAGAGAGGTAGTTAATATAATTGTAATGCATGAGTATCCTTTGCCTATAGTTGATCACATTGGTTTTAGAAGATTTGTAGTGAGTTTAAACAATGAATTCAGGATGATATCTCGTAATACATTGAAAAATGATATCCTAAAAATGTTTCTAAGTGAAAAATCAAACTTGAAAAAAATGTTGGAGGACCATGGGTCTAGGATTGCTATCTACAGACATGAGGACAGCTTCCAATCAAAAGAAAGGATACATGGTTATGATCGGATAGCTCATTGATGGAGATTGGGTTCTAAGAAATCGAATTCTAAGGTAATTAATTTTCTTAGATTTAACATGTTTCCTTCCTGATTGATAATATCAAGTTTTCTTAAGATGTTATATGCAAATACTTTGATTAATCTTTATCTTGGTTACCATATATAGATATAGTAATTTGCATGTTTAGTAATTAGTTCCTTTATACATGCTAAATATTAATTACTTAGAGAACCATTGTGTTTTGTATTTAAGTTGTAATAATTTTTTTATCATTTTATTTTATAGGTTTATATTTGTGCCATACCCATATACAAAGGAGACTCTATTGAAATTTTTAGAGGAGTATTTGTATGAGTTTAGCCTAGAAAAAAAGATTTCTTCTATGGTTGTGGATAATTGTAAAACAATGATGTAATGATGAACCTTCTACACAAGAAGCTTGGTGCCAATTCTCTTATATTAAATGGAAATTTTTTGCATATGCAATGTAGTGCTCATATATTAAACTTGATTGTTAAGGATGGTTTGGATTTCATGGATGAAGGATAAGAAAGAATTAGTGATTGTATTTTATTTTAGGCATCAACTCCTAAAAGGATAGAGAAGTTTGAGGATGCAACCAAGTTTTTGAAAGTTTCATCTTCTAAAAAGTTAATTCTTGATTGAAAAACAAGGTGGAATTCTACTTATTTGATGCTTGAGATAGCTTTGCCATACGAAGGTGTTTTCAAGAGGTTGGAGCGTTTGAATAATTGACTTAAGTTTACTTTGCCTAGTGATGAAGATTGGAAGTTGGCAAACATTATTTGTGACAAATTGAGAGTATTTTACAAGGTAACAGAACTGTTTTTGGTAGAAAATACCCCACTGCAAACTTGTTCTTTCGACAAGTTTGTGAAATAAAGTTAGAAGTTATTAAGTGGATGTCGTCCCATTATGATATTGTTAGAACTATGGCACTAAATATGGTCGGAAAGTACAATGAATATTGGTTTCATATGAATGGAATACTAGTTATTGCTTCTGTTTTGGACCCAAGAAATAAGATAGATTGCGTTGAGTTTTATTTTAGTGACATTTATGGAAGTAAAGCTGATATTGAGATTGAGGGGTGAAGAGCTTGCTTTATAAACTATTGTTAGAATATCAGACAAACATGCTATGGACATAGGGACTAATTCAGTTGTTTCATCATCTTCATATGAGGCTACCCATCTTGGAACACATCAAGTAGATTGTGGAGATAGTGATAATTTTTCCATGTATAAGAAATCAAAGAAAAGAAGGGTAAACTTAATATCTAAACTAGACCATTATTTGGAGGAAGATACAATGCCTGAAAATAACTATTTTTACATTTTGGCTTATTGGAAGCAAGAATTCAAGTATCCAACATTGAGGATGATTGGCCGAGATATTTTATTAATACCTGTTTCTACAGTTGCTTCAAAAAGTGCATTTAGCATGGGTTGTAAGGTTCTTAGTCCACTTCGCTCAAGATTTCATACTAGTACTATTAAGGCATTGATGTGCTTGCAAAATTGGATACTTGGAGATTATTTAGGTAATATATATTTCCTTATTAATATTTGCAACATTTGTATTTGAAACTTCTTACATGTCCAATGTTCATATTGAATCTTCCTTACAGATTCCGCTTTACAATGCTGCTCGCTTTAATTGTTTGTATATATAAAAAATATATACAAAATAGAAAATATATAAAAAATATTATTTAATTGTTTGTATATATTTCTATATAAATAAAAATAAAAATTAATTATTTTTAAATATAATTTTTATTTTTATTAAATATATAATTTATTATTAATAATATAACAATATTATTATTAATTGTTTAATAAAATTTATTGTATTAAATATTATTACATTATATTTAATATATTAATATTATAAATTGGTTACATATGGAGTAAGAAGAATTATTGAGGGTATATTAGGTAGTATGTATTTATTAGTTTACACTTCATCCTAAACTCCGAATTGGAGGTTTCTTATTTTTACTGTTTAGGATGGAATGGAACGTAACATGAAACCGTTCGCTTTCATTACATTCCATTATGAAACCCTCAACTAAACGATTGAAGTGTGTTACGTTCTATCCCCTTTCCATTCCTAACCCCTCAACCAAACAAGGCCTAAAGAATTTCAAGTGGGGGAGAGAGACATGAAGGTTCAGTGTGGGCTAAGGAATGATGTGAAGTTTGTTTAATGGAGGAAGATCTTTTATCAAGACAAAAACCAACAATAGTGTATTTCATTGAGTTGGCCTTCACTCAAGAATTTCAAGTGGTGGAGAGAGACATAAAGGTTCAGTGAGGGCTAAGAAATGATGTGAAGTTTGTTTAATGGAGGAAGATCTTTTATCAAGACAAAAGCCAACAAGAGTGTATTTCCATTGAGTTGACCTTGACTAAAGAATTTCAAGTGGTGGAGAGAGACATAAAGGTTCAGTGAGGGCTATGGAATGATGTGAAGTTTGTTTAATGGAGGCTTTCTGGTCTCCTACCACAATAATCTAAGTTTTAGGTGGAGGTGGAGTGAGGCCAGGAGAGATGTATAAATACGGGAGCAATTTTGGGTTCTAACAGATCATTCACAGTTCAGAAATACCGCACTTCTCACCGCTTTCTAGTTTTTTCTTATCTTTAGTAACAACAGTAACGAACTTTGCTCTCCGTCTTAGATAAAGCTTTCAGGGTGATTCTGGGTTTTTTACTCTCTTCTGTAACTAGTAAGTCTTAACCTGTGTGTCTAATCTCATTTCTTCAGTTTCTGTCATCTTTCATTTGATACTTCCTGTTCTGGTTACAATTCAGCTAGATGTGTATTTTGTCGGTCTTACTATGCTGGGTATTAGCTAAGATCTAGATTTGGAATCCCATGCAAGTATTCTGATAAAAACTGCTAATAAAAAGTGTGCCTTTTGTTCTAGTATCGGATATGATATTTTCCGCTTCTCTGTTCGTGATGTTAGCAACCTTGTTTCTTGTCCGCTTGTGGGCATATCATTCACCTTTTGTTTATCTTTCGAAAGCTGTCATTTGTATGTTTGGATGATATCATTATTATTATTTTGGTTTTTTGTCATGCATTCACTGATGGTGATTATGCATTTTATTTTTTGTCTTTTATGGTGTTTCCAATCTTAAAAGTTGCGATCTTTAACCAAAACTCAAGCCAATGGTGAAAGATACCACGTATTATGGCTTATTGGGTATCAATGTGGATGCATCTGCGGTTCAGATTAAAAGGGCTTATTACCTCAAGGTTAGATTTCAATTCATCCTTAAGTAGTTATTTGCACTGCGCATTTACTGCAAAATATATTGCCTCGATTACAAGCACAAACTGCATCTTAATTTTGTGTCTTGTTTTATTGTGGACCTATGCATACTCTTTAAGTACCTAATGCCGCCCACTGATAGGGAACACTTGCTTTGCAGCGCAACAAAGAAGAAGGAAATATGTTAAACGGTTGGTTAAAACTGCTTAGTGATGAGATAGTTTTATGTGTTCTTTGCAGGCAAAGGTAGTTCATCCAGATAAGAATCCTGGTGATCCTAAAGCTGCAGAAAATTTTGCGGTTAGCTTCCAGACTGAAATTGATCCTTTTCTGTCCTTCCATCTATGTAAACTGACATTGCTCGAATGGGCTTCTCTCTTGTTTTAAATTCTGTTGTAGTGATAGAACCAAGTTCAAAAACCTCTTCCAGTTATTTTTGGCAAATTTTGATTCTTTCCTTTACTGTAGATTCCTACACTATAATTAAATCACATGTAAACTTGAGTAGCTTCAGAATGACATACAGGAAATAGAAGGATTGTTACTTCACATTTTCTTGAAGCTTATCATGTAATTGTATTGTTTTTGTTGTTTATGTTCAAAGAAACTAGGTGAGGCATATCAGGTCTTAAGTGATCCCCAAAAGCGTGAAGCTTATGACAAATATGGAAAGGAAGGAGTGACACACACAGTAAGTATGTTCTTGACGAGTATAATCTATAGTGTTTTCATTTATATGCTGACTTAAGAGAAACAATGTATAGATGTCTGACAAAGATTTATAAATCAAACTCAAGGAACTAGTATTTTTATTTTTGAAACATATATTTGATATTATATGGTGATAATCTGTTATGTATTCTAGCGTAGGATCTAGTCATGGTTCGAGACACAGAGAAAGCTTCCTCTTTGTTATGCAAAGTGTGGTCAACAGAACACGGATGGCAACAACATCACAAATGGCAGCAATAATTTTATAGTTGTTATTAATTAAGATATTGTTCTGATTGTAATGTTCTGAATTAAGGCCTTAAGTAAAGGCTCCAATTAAGTAGTTATTCCTACTAATTAATCATGTAATCTCTTTATAAGAAGAACATGTTTATGAATAAGACAAGCAGAATTTCATTACAAATCACAAGAGGGCACAGCTCCCTCTACCGAGCTTTCTTTAATACAATCCTATTTTTCTTCAATTCACCATAGGTCGTTCAAGTAAAGGCCGAAGCACCAGCTTTAGGAACTTTGCATTGAAGAAGATTACCCCATCCAACGACTCGTGACACGATCCTACAACGGAACCCATAACAACTTGGTATCAGAGCCAAGCGGCATGGGGGACTCACAGTGGCAAGAAAAAGTTGAGACATTCATGTAGGAGACGCACACAAAAGTGCAACAGATGCAAGAATCACATATGCCTGTGGAAACTCGGATAGAGGACTTGTCTTGCCAACTAATGGAATTTCTCAAAATCATAAGCAACAGGACTTGTGTGGCATTAAGCGGTTGGGAGATATAAAAAGGGGCATTAACTTGGCTTCCAACCAATGATCTACACCTTCCTTGACACTTGGGTGCACCTCCAAAATTGCAAGTGGCCCAACAACTTCAGTGCAGAGCAACTCCAGCAATACTTCCTCTCCTTATATAAAGAAACTAAGTCGAGCAGAGATGGCAGAGAGACGAGTGAAAGGCCTATGCTACAATTGCGATGAGCGTTACTCCTTTGGACATCAATGTAAAAAATTGTTTTTGTTGGAGGCAGCCAAATATGAGAATTTCGTCGAGGAACCAGGACACCCGGAGCTAGATGAACCTGAGATATCCTTGCATGCAATCATGGGTAAATAAAATGCCCGAACCATGCAATTGAGAGTTGTTATCAAAAATCAGCCTTGCTAGTGTTGGTTGACTCTAGGAGCACCCATAATTTTGTTAGTAATATAGCGGCAAACTACCTTGGCCTCTCAATCCAAGCAAGAACAGGAATGAGTGTATCAGTGGCCAATGGAGAAAAAGTCACAAGCAAGGGCGCGGTAACATTTACAGTTGATTCTAATTATTTTACCATTGATTTTTTTTATTATTCCTTTGGGTGGCTTTGACATTGTTCTAGGTGTCAAATGGTTAAAAACATTGGGCCCGATCCTTTGGGACTTCGATGCTCTCACTATGTGTTTCAGGTTAGAAGACAAACAAGTGACTCTCCATAGACAACAGATTGTGCAAGGGTGTCGAATACATGCATTACAAGGCACTAAAAATTCTAAAATGATGTTGGAGGCAATTCTAGAGAATTTTGAGGATTTATTTCATGACCTAGCAAATTTACCCCCTTAGAGCTTGCGACCATCGCATTTGTTTGCTTTCGGGAATGGGGCCAATAGTGGTTCAGCCCTATTGATATCCATACTTACAAAAGGATGAGATAGAAAACTAATGTAAACAAATGCTTCAATAAGGCATCATCAGACCCAGTCATTCACCATTTTCTTCACCCATATTATTACTTCACAAGTAAGACTGTACATGACGCTTTTGTGTTGACTACAAAGAACTCAACACTCGAACAATTTAAGATAGATAAATTTCCCATTCTAGTTGTCCAGGAGTTATTAGATGAACTTCATGGAGCAACATATTTTATAAAATTGGATCTTAAATCTGGCTACCATCAGATTTGAATGCACCCAAATGATGTGGAAAAAAGGGCATTACGAACGCATCACGAGCACTTCGAGTTCTTGGTAATGCCATTCGGCCTTAACCAATGCACCATCCACCTTTCAAGCACTCATGAATGAGGTACTCAAAGAATAATTGCATAAGTTTGTCCTTGTCTTCTTTGATGATATCCTTATTTATAGTAAAACATGGGATGATCATATGATTCACACTCAAACAGTCCTCAACCTGTTACGTGCTCACCATTTATTTCTTAAAAAAAATCCAAGTGTTCATTTGCATAATCACATGTTGCATATCTTGGGCATGTCATTTCTGGTAAAGGGGTCACTGTTGATGTCAACAAAATTCAAACCCTCAGAGATTGGCTAATACCACAATCTATTAAGTCTCTTCGTGGGTTCTTGGGGCTATCCGGATACTACAAAAAATTCATCCATAATTATGGAGAAATCGCAGCTTGCTTAACCAATATGTTGAAACAACATGCCTTTCAATGGAGTGACTCAGCCTTCAGCTTTTTCAATGACTTAAAACAAGCCCTTGCTAGTGCACCATTCCTTCAATTGCCCAATTTTGATGAAGAATTTGTGATAGAATGCGACGCATCTGGAAGCGAGATAGGTGTTGTGCTTCAACAACACAGACATCCTATTGCTTTTTTCAGCCGCAAATTGGCAGAAAGGTACTCTAAATTACCGGAATATGAGAGGGAATTGATCAGGTTAGCCAAAGCCGTGCAACATTTGCATGCTTATTTTTGGGGCAGGAGATTCCTCATTCGCACGGATCATTATAGTTTAAAATATTTACTGGAACAATGGCTCTCTACTACCCCTCAATAACATTGGGTTAACAAGCTTCTGGGGTTTGATTTTAAAGCAAAATATAAGGCATGAAACTTGAACAAAGCTGCCGATGCTCTCTCTCGACGTGATGAAGAAGAAGGTGTCCTTTGCGCCATCTCACAACCCAGAGTTTTATTGTTTAATGCAATCTGTGATGAAGTTGCTGGGTCTGAAGATCCTATATAAGGGTCGAGTCTATCTTTTACCTACATCTCCTTTGATTTCAGCAATCCTCTCAGGTTTCCACGATAACAATCATGAAGGGTTACAAAAAACATTGCAAAGAGTGCACAATGATTTTTATTGGAAAGGAATGAAGGCTACAGTTCAAGAATATGTTGCTTCTTGTCTGACTTGTCAACGTAATAAAACAGAACATTTGAGTCCAGCTGGGTTACTTCAGCCGCTTCTCATTCCATCACAAGTTTGGGCTGATATTTCCATGGATTTCATTGATGGATTGTCCAAATCTTGTGGCAAGTCTGTTTTGTTTGTTGTGGTGGACCAATTTTTGAAATATGCTCATTTTATTCCTATGGCACACCCATAATGTTGGACCTCACTTCCGGAGCCCAACATTCGGAGCCATAAACTGAAACAATCTCATTATCTTTACATTCAAAAACCACCCCTTTTGCCTTAATACAAATATGAAATACAAAATACAAACTACACGTGAAACAATTGAATGCTTACGCTTAAGATGATTCCAAAATACAAAAATCCTGAACTAACTTAATTTCAAAAGTCTTTAATTATCTTGGAGTTCCAATGCCTTGCAAGGATAGCTTATCTTCTCTTTCTGCATCTAAGGAGGGAAGCGTGGGGTGAGCTACACAACACAGTGGGTAGTATATTTATAGCTATTGGTAATTGACCCAAAGTCAAGCATATGTATATATAAATATATCTAGCAATTCTAGCATTCATACTTTATTTAAGCAATTTAATCATTCATCAAATTTAGCTCAATTCACATAATACTCAATATGCTTCATACTTGACAATTTTAAAAATACAATGCACAACAAACGGCTTGAGGGTTCCATGAAACAGAATGAGGAAACCGAAGTTTATCCCATGAACATAATGAGTCCATTTTTCGGAGCTCATATGCCACAAGTGGGCAGCCAGGAGAAGGCTCTTGTCAACGTGCACGTGACGAATAGAATGGTTCCACTCTCGCCCAAATAGAAGCACATAATCATGCTCAAATCATTTTATGAAATGCTTTCATACTTTCAAATCTTTTCTTTCATCTTTCTTGTTCTTTCCTTTCTATATATGCAAAATGCCATGACATATTTCAAGGCATAACATTGATCAAAAATCACAATTAAATTTTATCATAATATCATGCTTCTTTCACGGTATGATAAAATCAAAATCATCATGTATTTTCAACAAGTCAATTTCAAACAATTTAACACATATTCACACAAAGGCAAGAATTTTCCCAATCACACAATAACTGTAAATACATTACCCACCTCCTTTCCTTGCTAAGATCCAAGTCAAGGTTGTCTTTTTCCTTGCTCTTGGGAAGGATTCACTTGGTTTCCTAAAACAAAGCAAGTTTCATTCAATAGGAATCCAATAGAAAATCCCACAATGCAAAATCATAAAATTGATGCTAGAATACTAAAACCCAAGCATTTTCTAGACTCCATGAACTAAAATCCTTCCAAAAATCCAAAGGATTCAAAATGATCTTACCTTCATTCTTCACCAAATGATGGAATCTTTGGCTCAAATGGAAGCTCTTCTCTTCCTCTACCTCTTTCTCTTCTTGAACAGCTTCAATATCGTTCTTGAAGACTAAGAATAATTAAACCCTATCTCAGCTCACTTCTTTTCCCTCAAACCACCAAACTCTCTTTCTCTTTGTTTCTCTTTTTTTTTTCGTTATTCTCTTCTTTTATCCCTCCATTCACGTTTTCTTCTTCATTTATAAGCAAGACAATGCTTCTTCTTCCAACTATGCCCTTAATTAGTCCAAAAAAGTCGATTTTATCCTTCCTTATAGGCTTATGTTCTTTTAAACTTAAGCGTCTTGCCAAAAATACCCTTGAATATTCTGACATAACACTTTATTCTAAAAGAATCTCCCTTTTCTTAAGTTTCTAATGCCTCTAAAATCATTGAATTTTTTTTCAGTGATTCAAAAAAATTCCTTCAACCATTTTTGGACTGCTTTTGTCCATAACAGTATACTATACACAACTTCCATATAGAATTTAAACATCTTAGAGACTAAATTAGATTCCAATTTCTTCATACCATTTGTAGTCCATATCTTTAGTTTACCACAAATCAGAAATGATCTCATTTAGAGCTCTACCGATCCAAACATCATCAAAATACTGAAGTATGTTTAGTGAAATAACACCAGCCCATATTATTTAAGAGTACACACACTGTACCCGTCCCACATTTTTCAATAAATCTTTCTTACTTTTGTATCTTCTGACTTTCGTATCTTCTTACTTTTGTATCTTCTCACTTTTATATCTTTTGACTTTCATATCTTCTTACTTTTGTATCTTCTCACTTTTGTGTCTTCTCACTTTCGTATCTTCTTACTTTTGTATCTTCTCACTTTCGTATCTTCTGACTTTGTATCTTCTCATTTTTGTATCTTCTGACTTTCGCATCTTCTTATATCTTCTCACTTTTGTATCTTCTCACTTTCGTATCTTCTCACTTTTGTATCTTCTGACTTTTGTATCTTCTCACTTTCGTATCTTCTCACTTTTGTATCTTCTCACATTCGTATCTTCTTACTTTTGTATCTTTTCTCTTTTGTATCTTCTTACTTTGTAGTTTTTCACTTTTGTATCTTCTGACTTTCATATCTTCTTACTTTTGTATCTTCTTACTTTCGTATCTTCTTACTTTTGTATCTTCTCACTTTCATATCTTCTAACTTTCCGGCTTCTTACTTTTGTATCTTCTGACTGTTCTTCCTCACATCACCAAAAGTTTTGAATCACTAACTACATTCTCCAGAGCATCTCCACTTAATATGAACATAACTTTTGACTAAGATGTCTAAAAATTCCATACCATATATTGTTGAAAAGATAACAGAAAGATCTACAACTCTCTAGAAAGCAACTTTGTCAAAATTTAAGCAGACGAATCCCAAAATTTCCCCTAAAGTCCAAAGACGAATTTTACATTCATCCACCAATGTAGTACACCCAATTCTCAAATTCGTGACAAATTTTGAGATTCTTAGAGATAGAATTTAAATTCAATGTCTTCATAAGAAATGTAGCCATATGTCTCTAGTTTAATCCAAATCAAGAATCATCTAGTTCGGATAACTAGAGAAAAATTTGTGGCTAAAAGACTGAAGCATACTCCGTAAAAATTTTCCAGATCATCTGCCAATTTTGTTTCAAAATCTTTCCTTAACACAATTCATACCAAGATCACCTTTTTCGACTATATTTACTCTTCATTCTCAACTTCATTTCAAATCAACATCCTCCATAAAGAAAATTTAATCCATGATTAATCATGAACACGAATAACAGAACATGCATGTATGTATATATCCTTCATCAACTTACTACACATATTCAAATTCATTTTTTCTTTCATTTCAATTCTAAATTTCACCTTAATTCTTCCCTTTTTAAAATCTCTTATCATCCAAAAACACCATTGAAGTGAATCACACTTTAATACAAGACTTAATAATGATATGCAAATGCACAAGAAGGGGGGGTTGAATTGTGTTTTCTTTTTCCGGTAAGCCCCTTCGTAAATATATTTATTAAAAGAAACTTGTTCTTTTCACAAGAACTACTGAAAATCAAAGTTGTAAAATATTTTCGAAACCTTGTGTAAAACTAGTAAGATCGAAAATTGAGAGTTAAGAGAGATTGAGAGTTGAGAGATGTTGACACAGCGATTTTATACTGGTTCACCCCAAACCGTGGGCTACGTCCAGTCCTCAGATATCTTTTTGAGATTTCACTATCTCTCAAAAACTTTACAAGTATTCTTTGTTTTCGAGCCTCTTCAGGTCTCTTACAGTCAGTATTCTTTCACTCTTAGCCTCTTCAGGCTCTCTTCACTACTTTCAACTGAAAGGTGTTTCGAGCTTTGTTACTATAAAAGATAGCTCTAGATGTTTCGCATAATAATCTTTCTCAAAAAATTTCTAAGCTGTTTTAAATTCGCTAACTTCAGTAACTTCTTGTAACTTTTGCAATCTTCGACTCCAACTCATATTTATAGCATTCGTCTTCAACTGCTTCTTGATTCTTGATTCTTGTTTCTTTCAAGAAATGGTTATTCAGTTGAGTTCTGTAACTAACTCAGAATGATGCGTCTTTTGATTCTTCTGTCTTCTTTTCTTGCGTCTGCTTTTCATTTCAGCTTCCGTCTGCTTTTCATTTCAGCTTCCGCCTGCTTTTCATTTTAGCTTCTGTCTGTTTTTCATTTTAGCTTCTGTCTGCTTTTCATTTTAGCTTCCTTCTGCTTTTCATTTCAGCTTCCGTCTGCTTTTCATTTTAGCTTCCGTCTGCTTTTCATTTCAGCTTCCGTTTGTTTTTCATTTTAGCTTCCGTCTGCTTTTCATTTTAGCTTCATTATTTGTTTTTCATCAAAATCATTTCGTAAAGTCATTTTGACTTAACAATCTCCCCCTTTTTGATGATA
>JAOQMR010000213.1:31575101-31590832 GCA_027563865.1 Erythroxylum pelleterianum
ACTATTTTTTTTTTTATATATATATATATATATATATATATATATATATATATATATATATCTTCTTTACTAATACCATTAGTATTTTTATTACATATATATATATTTGTAAGTATTTTTTGTTTATTTATCATATTTAAAAACCTTTTTATTATATATTATATTATCATTTTAACTAGTATTTTTATTACTATTTATTATTTATTATTCATTATATTTTTATTTTATTTTATTTTATTTTATTTTTTCTATCTCCTTCATGTGGGTAAATTTGGAAACAACCTCTCTACTAGTTAGGAGTAAGGCTACATACTACTAGACCTACCTAAACCCTGCGCCTCAAAAAGATTTCTATTGAGTGTTGTTGCTATTGTTGTATCCTTCCACTGAATAAAAGGGTAAAAGTTCTTTGATCCAATGTCCAAAAGATTTTTTTGTCTTTACGAATGTCATCCATTTTAAAGAAACTTTTTTTCCTCTCACCTCATCTTTAACTGGAGATATGTAGTGAAGATTAGTTTTTTGATATTCACAAGAAAAATGAGGCTGTGGTCAACACTGATAATGATGTTGATATTTTTTATATAATCTTGATTCAAAAACCAATGATGTCTCAAATAATAAAAATAAGGATCCATCTTCGATGCCCCTAAAAATTCAATCTCAAGAAAATAATGAGATATGTGTTATGCAAGATGGACATCATTTTATAGGGAAAACATAAATCGAGTGTAAATAGTGTTTATTGTTACGTACAATTCTTATGGATCACTTAAAAGCTATAAGGCTTGCCTAGTTGCTAAGAGGTTTACCTAAACCTAAGGCATTTACTATTCAAAAACTTTTTCATTTTTTGCTAAGTGTAAGATAGAAAGAGGTTTGTATTTCTTGAAATTTTCATCATATAGAAGTAAGGTATATATACATATTGACAAGATTAATTTAGGGAATGTAGTCCCTATGGTATAGGGATTATAATCCCTATAATAAATACTAGAATAAATGACATTTATGCTAAATATGTAAAACTCCCCTTTAGATTGGAGCATAGATATTAATCATGCCAAACTTATTACAAATGTGATTGATTCGAGTACCAATTAGGGACTTTGTAAAAATATCTTCGAGTTGCCCTCCAATTTTGACATATTTTGTAGAAATCAAGTTATGTTGAGCTTTTTCATGAATGAAGTGGTAGTCAATTTCAATGTGTTTTATCCTTTCGTGAAACACTGGATTAGAAGCAATATGTAGAGCAACTTGATTATCACACAATAGTTTTGCTGGTATTGAGGCTTTAACACCAATTATGTATAATAGTTGACATATCCACATTATCTGACATGTTGCCTATGCCACAGCTCTGTATTTAGATTCTGCACTGGATCTAAATACAACAATTTTTTTCTTACTTTTCCATGAAACTAAGTCTTCTCCTATAAAGACATAATAGCTAGTTATAGATTTTTGTTCGATCTTAGAACTTTCCCAATCAACATCTAAAAAACATTCAAGGTGAGTGTGTCCATGATTTTCATATAATATCCCTAGTTTAGGAGCTCCCTTTAGATAACATAATATTTGTTTAAAGCTATCCAATGATGAACAATTGAAGAACATATGAATTGAATTATAACGCTAATAAAATCCAAAAAGCTACGGAATGATAGCTTTAAAAGCCCTTAAATGTTCTTTAAGGAATTAGGTGACACTTTTGAATGGAATCCAATTGATTTCGGTGAATAGTATTTCTGGATAATTAGTGAATTCGGATGAATTGTATTTTCACTTGAATAGTGAATTTGGGGACCCAATCTTGAAAAATTGAAAAATATCCAAAATAGGTATTAGAGTTTAATGATACTGAAATGGATCGAAAATAAGCCCGATGAGATGAATTTTGGGAGTTTCGAAAGTTTAGTGTTAAAATGCTCTTTTTGGAAAATAATGAGTATTAATGATTTTAAACCCATTCGAATTGTTTTAAAAGTATCCAAACAATTAATATTGACCCTAATTAGAGTATTTCATGGTCAATTTGATAGTAAGAAGGTTGCAGAATATTTTGGAATTTAATTCAGTTAGTTATGAATTAAATTTAATAAAGGGCAATTTGGTATTTTTACATGTCATTAAGGGTAATTTGGTCTTTTTACAAGAGGTGAGTGGATTAGTGAGTCATTAAAAGAGGAGCAATTGGAGCATGACATGTGTAATGCTGCACTAAAGGGTATAAAAGGGCCAAGGTAAGACAATTTGCTTCATTCTTTCAACATAGACGTGAGAGACCAAACAAAAGGGAGAAAAGATGAGAGAAGAGGGGACATTCAGCCAAGGAGGAAGAAGAAGAGTGTAGCTACCATTTTTCATAGTTTTGGAGCATAAATTGGAGAGATCTTGATCAAGTGGAGGTATTCATCAAATACCCAAGAGAATGGACAATAAATTGGTAAGTTTTCCTATCCTAAATTTCTAGTTTTGGGGCTTTTGAATGGGATAGATTCAAGTAACATAAATGATGATTTTTGACTTACCATGGAGTAGAAAATACATTTGGAAGCATTTAATGTATGGAGGATATGAGTTGAGTTGGAATTAGATATATTTGAAGAAGTTTTTCGCTTGAGTTGTTGAACTTTGAACATGAAGTTTTGTTTTATACACACACACACGCGCACATATATATATATAAAAGTGAGATACTATGGAAAAGAAAGATAGGAATGTTAAGAATCATGAGATGTTGTTGAATATGAAGATTCAAATGAATTGAGGTTGAGAGGTTGATGAATTCCAATTGGTAGTTGAATTGTTATGAATGATGTTGTAATAGAGGAAGTAAAGTTGAGATAAATTTCAAGTTTTTCATGAGGGTAAAATGTGTGTTCTGACTTCCAGGGAAAACTGTATCGATTTAGGTTGACTTAGATGAAGTTGTCTTCATGGAAGTTGTAGCTTGTGTTTCTAGCTTTCCAACGATATAAAGTATACGATTTTTGGATATCGGAGATGAGAGATATGATTGTTTGAGTAGGTGATGTTGCATAGGACGTGTATACCGAATAATTAGAGTATATGGAGTGATATCACACTAGGATTGCTCGATTTGAAAAGATTATGAGTAAAAGGGATGATAGGATGGGTTTAGGATTCATTGGAGGGGTCTTGGGGAGTGAAAAGTTTTGTTAAACCTGAAGGTTACACGGTTAGGCCATGTATTCCTGATGCTGAAAAACTGTCAGACCCGAAAGTTACACGGTCTGCCCATGTGGGTTTACACAACCTATGTTTTGGCCTTCCAAATGACAGAATTTCACTTCAAGGTCTTCATGAAAGTTGTATATCTAGGAGTCCTCTTTCAAACCGTCTAAGAATGAACGCATTACGATATCTCTAGTGAAAGTTATACTAATTGTCCCGAGATAGGTACAACATGATTGAGGACATGAGCATAGTTGATTCTTTTAGTCATAACTTCATAACCTGACTGCCAAATTAAGTGATTCTTGAAGAAATAGATTCCCAACACATTTTTCTACCTTTCCATAAAAATTGATAGACATTGGTATTGAATTCAAAAAGATTGAGTGAAAGAAAATGCGGGGTCAGTTTGGAGAGCATGATTGGGGTATGAACACACTTTGGCTTTTTAAGCATATCTTGATCTATAGAGCTTGTGATTTTGTTGTGTGGTCTCGCCTTTGTGACTTGAGATTTTATGAGAATGATGAGGAACTGATGATGGCTAATGAGGGTACATTGATATAACCCTACAAGGAAACCCGCTCACGGTATAGGACTTCGCAAGCATTGGGCTCCGGAAACAAGCGGGACCCAACATGTTTGGTATCAGAGCAAGAGTTGGGTTCTAAAAACGGGATCTAACAGTTATAATATCATAGCAAGAGTTGGGTTCCGAAAACGGGATCCAACATTGAATAGTTTACTATGACAAGAGAAAGAGTTATGTTTAGTGAAATTTTACCTTTGGTTCCCGGTTCACTTGAACCAGTCTTATTTTTTGACCATAACTCGACCTACAAACCTCCAAATTGGGTGATTCCAATTGGAGTTGAAACCTAAGACATATTAATCAAAATCTATAGAAGATACTTAGACTAATTCTAGCTAAATGTTATTGAAAATTGAAAATGAATATGGTAACCTGATATTGTCCCTGTGTGGAAGCATCTTGTGATATTTGGTACATGTTTCATGATTTAGAAGTTGCAATCGCATGTTTTTAATGTTATGGAAACTAGACATAGGGGAATAAATTTATAGAAGAATTCAAAACCTAATTTGAACGTTTGACATGTGAAATTAAGGAACAAGTAGAGGTATAGATTCTGGGCATGGGTCATAACCATGACTCATTATGCATGATTGTGTTATGGTGAATTAAAATGGGTAAGATTGTGTTTTGAATAAATTAATAAGTTAGAATGGGTAAAATATGGTATTTAAGTGACTTTTGAAATTCTTTAAATTGATTTTATGCAAATGGTTTCTATTTATGGAGACTAGTAAGTTATGAGTTTAATTTAAATTGAGTTTATGCAAATGGTTTTCATTGGATCATGAAAAGAATATTGATGCTGAGTTTTAAGCAAATGGTATTTTACATATGAATATTGCTTGCATAAGTGTATGCTCTATCAATACATGAGTTTTAATTTGAAAGTTAAATTTTATATGATTGGGAGTTACATTGAAGTAATTCAATTATGAATCCTCCCGTACTTGAGTTAGAAAATAATATGAGTCGTAAATGTAAGAGTTGTTTTTTGCCTATAGTACACCGCTAGGCTTTATATATGTTATTATATTGGTATATTTATGACGATTAACCTATTATGGGTAAGCGATGTATAACCAACTCCGTAAATAATAGTTAACTAGTCATGGGTAAGCGATATAAAACTAGCTCCATGACTTGTTACGGGTAAACGATGTAGAATCAGCTATGTAACTATCATTCTGTAGTGGTTAAACTGTTGTGAGTAAGCGATGTAAAGCCAGTTCTATAACTAGTGGTTAACCGGTCGCATGTAAGCGATGCAAAACTAGCTCTGTGACTTTAGGTCTAGTGTACCGTATAGTAAAGAAACTAGTGATGGGTTACGTTGAGTAAGAAAAGTCATGAAATAATAATGCCTCCACTATTTATTTTTAAAAGTAATTTGAGAGGTACCGTATGGTACCAATTATAGTGGCTGACTTATTGTCAGTATAAAAGTTTTCAGAAAACTTATTGCCACCACTATTTATTGGTTAAAGAAAAAGGAAAATAGAAAAAGGAAACTTTTATATGATGAGTTTAATTTCGAAAAAGCCTTTCAAAATAGTATTTAAGAAACATTGAAACTGTGTTTTACGAAATGTTTTTTGAGTACTAATTGTTTTGATGCACGAATGAATTGTTATGACAAGTATTTTACCATGAGTTTTACTATTATATGGGAATATTTTAGTTATGTTGTTATAAAAAGTGTAAATTTTTAGTAAACTGATTAACACTCACTGAGCTCGTTTAGCTCACCTTTATTTTATGTTTTTCAATAAACCACCCCAGGTAGGAGTACAAGTATTGCAGTAATTGAGACTTCGCTGTAGGGTTAATTTTATCGTCGACTGCTACTATATTTGTCTTATTTTTCTTATGTATGTGGTTGCTTGAAATTGGCTTAGATGCTTGAATATATGTTGTAAAGTATATTTTAAAAGGGTTTAAAATTGTGATCTTGTGAATATTAGTGGAACTGTAAATATCTTTTATTTAATGAACTACAAAGGCTTTGATCGTCAAAGACATTTTTAAAATGTTTAGAATTATACGTTTGTGATTGCTTGTGATGTGGACCTGAGGTCCCATTCCAAAACTTGAGTTGCTATATGAAATATTAGAAGTGTTTTAAAATGTGTTATGTAGGTTTTTGAAATTTGGGAATCTTAAAAAAGTAGTCATTATACTGCTAAAATTTTCAATAAAATGATAGATAGAAAAAAGTTCCCACTATTTTTTGCACTTTTAAAAGTTAAAGTATAAAAGGTTTTTAATACTTGAATAGCTTGGCTTTGTGAAAACCCCTTCAATTGAGTTAGATAACGATTGGAGGGCTATCGTGGGTCACTGGGAGAGCTCCAATTAGGTTCCAGAAAGGGAACTCCGAGACGAGTCCTTTCAACCTAAGCCCTATTATAACTTGAATAAAGACCTGATTTTTGTTTCTAGTTTATACATAAGTGGTGGAGATGTGATAATACTATAAGCCTATGGTAACAGTTCTATTATACATTGATTTGAGAGTTTTGATACTTTTCACCCTAAACACTTGAGGTCATTGAGTGAAATCTTGGTGAGGGTGTAAAGGTTTATGTTTTTAATTTTAATGTAATTATCGATGTCATTACTATTAATATTGACCGTGGAACTTAATTTTAGGATAATTTAAGTCTAATTGTATGTTAATTTGATTCAATATGACATAATGATTTATAGTATTAATGGAAAGATCAAGATTAATGAAGGATGGATATTATAAGATTTATAATTTTGCTTATGGTTTGCTTAAAGACAAGCAAAAGCTTAAGTGTAAGGATGTTTAATAGATGCATATTTGACTATATTTATACACCATATTTGATGTATTTTACTTAATATTTTATACTTTTATTGTCTATTTGGTAATTTGTTCTAAGTGCATTTATAGGTTATAATTACCTTTATAGACTAAAAGGAGAAAAATTCAAATTCAAATGCGGTATAAAACGAAGATTTGAAGCAAATAAGGGATACACGACCATGTTTATGGTTGTGTACATCTCATAGCCCATGTAGAATCTCAAATTTTGGAGATTTTGGAATATACACATTCTAGTACATGCTCGTGTATCAGACTACGTATCTCCTAAAAACCCTAAAAATTACTATAAAAAGACATAAGTGGAGGCAAAATGGAAGAGCAGGCTTTGAGAGGTGATTCCATATATGGAGAAAGTTTAGAAGGGATGATATTGATCCAGAGACATGGAAAACGCAAAGAAATCATCAACATATCCGATAAAATACAACATCAAACCTCATACTTGCAAGAATATTCAAGATAAGAGAAAGGGAGATTTAAAATTATGAACTCTTTGTTTTTTATTCATTTGTCTCCCTATTTATGCTTGATTTCATGTTCTAGCATGTGTAAATAAACATTTTTAATGTCTAGTTTGTTCTACAATATGTTTTGATTCTTTTATTTAATGCAATTATTTTGATTGGTCTATTGTGATTAAATTATGTGTTTAATGTATGCTCTAATAGATCAAGAATATTAGTATATAATCTAATTTCTTAACATAGAGATTGAGAAAAGCTGGGTATGAATAAATCTACCATAATTGAAAGGATTTGGTTGCAAAAATAGAGATAGATCGATATAAATCGTCTGAATTAGGGTCAAACCTAATAGCGAAATTCATAAATGGATAAAGTCATCATAAAAACTTTAACCTAAAGAATTTTGGTTAATAAGACCAGGGTTAGTTGTTAGTAGTCTCGAAAAAGTTATTAGCATAAGGTAAGAATTTCCACGATCAAATAGTTAATAAAACAATTGCATAATAAAAAGTTAATTATTTAAGGGTTTTAGAGGGATTCATTACCTAGACACTAAATTTTGATATTGATTATTTTCTAAGCAATTTTCTTTGTTCTCTGCTCGTTATTGGTTCATATTTCATTTTATCTATTTAAGTATTATTTTTAGTTAAAAACCTCCAACACTCAATTTGTAGACTAGATAATAGGATAATGGTAATTACTAGTAATCATTTTCTTTGTGGGATCGACTCGTAGTTGCCTGTGCCAACTATAACTATATCGTGCACTTGTGATTAATTCAACATTGACAAACTTAAAATTAGTCAATCACCTAACTATCAATATCTCATATGTATCACATTAAAAAAACTTACAAATTGGTTTTGCTCCAATCTGGCTTTAGACATTTGCCGTAAAAATGAATTGATTTATGCCCCTATTTGGAGTTAGGCATTAGCTCCGATCACTAGTCAATATCTGCGTTGACCTAACCATCCATAACTCACCATATGCATCATATAAAACATGACTCAACTAAGCCACACATTAATTACCATATGCAGCCAGAGAAAAATTAAAAAAAAAACAATCATACCCAGGGCACCAACTTTATGACATAAAATTGTATATAATCCATCATATATTATATCTCTGTGACACCCTAACCATAAATCACTTAAAACATAACTACATGTGAATTATCATACAAAATTATACTCACAATTTTAATTTTAAAACTCTCAAACATATTAGTTTTACAAAAATCTAACTACTATATCCCTTATATAGATTTATACCATTATTTCCTAATTTTAATAAATAAAAGCTTGAAAATATTTGTCAAATATATGATATGACAATCAATAACAAATGCTTAATCAAACACACAATCTTACAAACCTAATTGACATAATGTCACCTATTACTCATAGTAATGTACATGGAATTCCTTTTTTTAAGTGAAAACTTGACCAAATATTACCTAATTTCTTATGAATATTGATTGATCACACTAAAATCTCCTTTTTCTCATTTTTGGATCGGCTTCTCTTCCGTCCCTCTGTCTATCTATCTTATTATTTCTCATTTATTTATATTATGTTAAAACTAACTTAAAGACTTCAAAATTGTTTTCAAAAAAGTAGTTTTGAAATATATTGATTGACTAGTAGTTGACGTTGTCAACTAGTTTCACCTTCTCTAACCTATATGGGTCGATCAATACGATACATTGGTTGACAAATAAGCCAAAATTAATCCTAAGTTTCTTCTTCTTAATTATAAAAAGTTTTCTTAACTTTTCATAAACTTTTGAATCACTTAAATCAGATAGTTGTATCACATTAAATACTCGAGATACTAAATAGTGTTCTATTTGAGAACATATTGCACATGCTTTTCTATCAAAAATTTTCTTCTTCATTTAATTGATATTACCTTAATTAATCAATGATTCACCTTCTAAGTATTCAATATGAAATTCTTCTTAATTCATAAATATGGAACAATCTTCCAATTAACATCACAATGCGGAAAATTCTAGGATCTCACAACTTGCAAGGAATTTTGATGCTTTCTAACAAGCGGAAGGAAAGAAGAAGGCTTACTATTTACATGTACAAAAACTAGAGAAAAGACTTGAATAAGGCTTAAAAAAAAGTTATAGCCTTTCTTCCTATATAGTTCTATTATAGGTAATGATGCAAAATTAAATGACCAACCAAATTCCCAGCCTTCAGCCATAGCAGGTGGTCTTCTACGAGATAGTGTAGGCAATTGACTTGGTGGGTTCGCACAAAATCTAGGTTAGTACTTATCGGTGTCGGTGGAACTTTGGGGCGTATTTATTGGACTCTCGTTGGCGTGGAATCTGGGTTTCCGCCGAATTGAACTGAAAGTGGATTCTATAGCGGTGAGCAATATCCTCTCATCCTCAGGAAACCGCTCAAGGACTCTCAATCTCATTGTAATGGGTATCCACAAACTTTTTACTCGAAACTGAGCTGTTGTTCATCGACATATATATCGAGAGAGTAACAGATGCGCCGACTAGCTTGCTACCTATGCCGAACATTTTTATGTAGGAGTCGTTCATTTTGATACTATACATATTGGGTGTCACAATATCTTTTTAGAGGATATGTCGAGAATCTGTTTTCCTGTATCTATTTTGTAATCGGTTTTGTTAATTTTCCTTTTAATAAAAAAAATGACCAGCCAAAAATCTAAGTATATTTTTTTAACTTCCAACAAAATTAGTGATTTACTTTCAATAAGTATTTTGATAAAGCGCTGGTGATCAGAGTCGAAGGCCTTAAAAATATACAAAGAATAGATGGAAGATAATAAACTTACATCCATTAAACGTTATAAAAAGAAGATAAAAGGGAATTTTGAGTAAATATAAAGACTTCAAAATATTTTATATCCTAAAGAAATTTTGGTAAAAAAAGAAAAATTGATATAGATAGCCTAAGTATATATGTTAGGAATAATTATTATATACTAATTCTTAATAAGAAAAAGATTAATAATTATCATTTTTATTATAAATAATAAAATATTAACAATCACTCAATATTATGCAAATAATTTTTATTTAATAAAAATAATTATTGATAATCGCTAAATATCGTCAGTTCATTTTTATGGTTGCTTATTTTTAATTTCCCATCGCTCTTTAAGTTGTGTTCGTATTTCTTTTCTTTCTCCCTTCCAGTGAGCAACTTTTTGCATCCTCACCCTCCTAAAATCCTCCGTTTGCTCTTTCCTTTTCAAGCCCTAATAATTTTGCTCTAGGTATGTAGAGAGTTTCATTCCTAGTGTTGAACTTTCCTTGAAATATTGCCAATCGTCTCGGAATCCAACTTTATGTTTCCATAATTTCAACGAAATTTCCTTTTTAATCCTCCCAATTTACCCACACTTCTGCTTTCTTATGAAGTAATTCTTTTCCTTTAGCTCCCAATTTAGTCTAAACTCGGATGATAAAGCTCCGACTTTTTAGCTCCACAACCCTTGTATGTTTCACTTCTCTTCCCTCTTATGGGTTCTTCCTATCCTCAGATATTTGACATTAGCTCCGATGAGGAGCCAGTCTTCGACAATCCCAGAGTCGGCGATGATGATGACAATTGGTTGACTGAGATACTTCAGACTTTTGACAACAAAACGGACGACTCTGATGAAGTTATGCTTGTGGGGGAGACTAATACCTCTAATTCCAAGTCAAATTCGAAGTCGTCGAAACTTGTAGAAGTTAATGATGATGATGATTGCGTAGTTTTGGACGGCGATCCCGATATTCCGGTGCCCATCGTCAAGGACGCCGATAATGACGGTGATGACATCCTTGTTGTTGGACAAAAAGGGCAGGTGTGAATTTACTTGTTTATGCACATGACTTTTTGAAAGTTTCCTTTTTAATGCTTGACGGTGTATCGGTTGCTTGTTTTGAATGGATTGATTATACGGTAATATGAAAGTCCAAGTCTTGTTTGTTCTGCTTGTTAAGGATAGATAGATAGAGATGATTCGTTACAACGAGGATTTGAGAACTTAGGCTAATTTTGGGTATAGAAGACAACCTTTAATGAAAAAATTACAGAATATATGAATTTGGAATTCAGCTGACTTCACATATTTACAGCAATACAACTAAGAGGTACAAATGTAACAAAATGATAAAAGATTAACACGAAACAGTTTAGATAAGATGAAGATAAAGCCCGGCAATAATTGGTCTAATGCTACTCAAATTTTTTAGATTCTTGAAATTGCATATGAAATCATGACTTTAAGGTTTTGCATGATTTGTTTCTTAAATATCACAGCCTCTGTGGTTGAAAAGTAGCATGATCTAACATCGCCCTAGAATCCATCTTTTTTCTTTCTGGGTTGCAAGATGCTGATCCATTCCAGTGATTATAATGATAGTTATGTTTTATCTTGTACAGATTGCTTGCAGAGACTACCCTCATTCTCGCCATCTTTGTGCTAAATTTCCTTTTAATTCTACACCTCACGAGAGACACTGTATTCTGGTATGGACATTTTTCTAAACTCCCGTGCTTTTACTCTTACATTCTGTTGGCTGAATTATACCATTTTCATGTTGTACTTTAGTGTCACTGTTATGTTTGTGACTCGCATGCACCATGTGTGCACTGGGGTACAGGCGTTTCCAGTAACGACCATTGTCATGCCACTGATAAAAATGAGATATGGAAAATTCAACGGGAAAAGTTCAGGCTGAAAAAGAAAAAGGACGCTCAGTTATTGACTTCGAATTGTCCATACCCTCCTTGTCCTGTTGAAGTACCTCAGGTTAATCAAGTTGTAGCTCTTGATAATATACAGCTTGGAACAAATTCAATCTCAATTAACCAGCTCCCCAGACCGACGGAAATTCGTTCTTGCACATCTTCCATATTAAGCACACCAGGTATCGTAGGTCAGAGTAAAGTCACGCAACCAAGAACTGTTCAGGGATGGAATGGAATTCTTCCTCATGGATTAGCAAAGCATGCTTTTGGCGTGCGGAGTAGAAGGTCTACCGTTGGCAATTTTGTGCCACCGTTTGTCCCAACTAATTCCATGTTTGAAAGGCCAGGACCTATCCGGGGTGCTTTGACATCAAATCATCATTTCTATGGTTCATCAAATAGCAGTAGTTCTCCTCCAACATACCCTACTAGCAATCCTACCTCAATAACAACATCAAGAAACCAAATTTTTGCAGGGCAACAGAATCATTTTCCAAATATGAGCTTAGGTTTATCTATGCCTCAGAGCTTATCCCTAACCAATATGGAGACTGGCGCTGCAAGTCTGATGCCAATTCTACCTCAGGTTTCCAATCAACATATTCCCCGATCAAATGATAGTCACAATTTTTCAATGTTTAGAAATGAAAGTCAAAATATCGGGGATCCAAGGTTAACTGATTTTGACTACAGTTGGGTTGAGGACTTAGATCAGAGCAATAAGCAATCAGTTTTTGAAGCTGAACTTGCAAACAATGTGCCAACAACTGTCAATCAGCATAGCTCCCTGTCTGGTGGAGGCATTCAGGTTCCATACAAGGTTGACGAAAATGATGGCTGGTTTCAAGAGCAATCTCTTCCTCTGGTTTTAGAAGGTTCAAATCTGAAAGCCATTTCTCCGGGACCTCCAGCAGTTGATGTAGGTATGTTGTATTTTGATTTTGAAACTTCTTGGACGAGCCTGGCACATGCGTAGGCGTAGCCCTAGTCAGTGTCTAATCAAAAAGTGTAATATATTATTGTTTCCAGTGTTTTTCAAGATCAAACATAATTGCCAATGTGTTTAAGAATAGCTATAGGAGCTTTGTTTATATAAGGGCCAGCCTCAAGTGAGAACCTTGGTGTACAGCTGCTGGGTGCTTCTTAATCTTGTATTTTGGATTCCAAATACTCAATCATATGAAATTTTGCTTTAATTTATACGCTCGTGTCTGGAGGCACCTTGTGACCGTTTGACATTGTCCCTATTTAAGACCGGAATTTGTGTTGTAATAGAATGGAAGATGCTTAAATCTCTGACTTATACAAGTAACTATGATGGCCTTTAATTTGAGTTTGATGTTCACTATTAATTGGAGCAAGAGCTACTTTCCAATTGCCATCCACAGTTCCACGCTACAGCATTTGAACCCACAAGCTCTTGAGCCAATAACCAAGGATTGTCTATTATCAATTATTGTTTTATACGGTATCCTAACAATAAAGAAAATGATCCAGCTTCAATTATATGTTCAGTTTGGAACATGAAGTAGCCATCCAAGATCCAAAAAGTAAGATTTAAATTCAAACTTTAGTAGTGAATTTTGGGTTGGATTACACTAAGAATAAGTGACTCTTTTTCCACCATGTATCTTCATTAATGGGAGTTCTGTTACATTTTTGAGCAATCATTTGAAGTTATTAGCTTGCATCAATCTACTTCACCGACGAATCTATTGGACAACTCGATTTGCTTAAACTTGGGGTTCAGGTTCGGTGGAACTACGGAAAGTTAAGAGTTTCGAGTTGGGTCAATTGTTTTCTGAGTCTAGGAACTTGGCTTCTATTCGGGCAGTTGTCACTGGACTGTTTACGAAGAAATCTGTGTGTCTTTATTAATCTAACAAATATTAGATAGATAGACCTATGGATATGAATTTCTCATTTTCGAATGATACAGCTGCATTGAAAGATTTGGATATTAGTGGGGTCCTATGATTAGAGAGAACTGTACTGTACAGAGGCCCAAAAGACAGGGCCTAAAACCCCAAATGTTTTAGGGTTCCGTTTCCATCTTCTGGGACTGGGGGGTATTCGTAAGCATGGCCGCCATGACTAGTGAGGTCCAACCCAGCCATCTCCTCCTCATGAGTTATTCTCAAGAGATCCAAGTGATGAAGTAAGTAAAACAAAGGCCCCATTGTGACACTGACCCACCCAAGAATCACCACTATCTGTACCAAATGAGCAGCTAAAAGCTTACCTCCACCGCCCATAAACAGCCCAAAAGGCCGTCCACTATATCCCGGATACACCTCATTAACGTACTCCTTCTTAGCAAACAATGCAGTGAATATGATTCCCCAAGACCCACAACCACCGTGAAGTTGTGCAGCCTCCAAAGGATCGTCATATTTGAATTTCTCAGCCAACTTGTTGAAACCGATGAGTACCCAAGCTGACACAAACCCGCATAAAATAGCCGCCCACGGGTCCACCACAGAGGCTCCTCCTGTTATCGCTGCGAACCCACCAAGCAAACCGTTACAAACGTCAGTGACATTCCAGTGACCCACTAGCAACCTCTTACCGAAGAGTGTGGTCAACGCTGCGGTTGACCCCGCCAGAGTCGTAGTAACAGCGGTCCGACCAACAGCACTCCATTGCCCGTAATAAGAACCACTTTTGCCATAGGTCTTAAGAATGTTGAAAAAAGAACCTGGGTTGAACCCATACCAACCGAACCACAATAGAAACGTACCCAACACAACTAGCGTTGCACTATGTCCCCTGAGAGGCGCCGGCCGACCGTTGTGTTCGAACCGGCCCATTCGAGGACCTTCAATGAACGCACCCCAAAACCCAGCGGTTCCTCCGACGAGATGGACAACGCCAGATCCGGCGAAATCAATTACCCCGGAACCAAACAGCAGGTTGTCTGTTCTTCCGGGGCTAGCCCAACCGTCGGCGGACCAGAACCAATGAGAAGTGATAGGGTAAACCAAACCAGTCAAGAATGCGGAGTAAACCAGATAAGAAACGAACTGCGTTCTCTCAGCTATCGAACCACTGGTGATCCCAGCTGCTGCAATGGCAAAAGCCCACTGGTACAAGAAGTATCCGTAGTCGAACGAAAGCGACGGAAACCTACTTAAGCCAAAGAATTGCTGACCAATGAAACCATTCGACGGTGTGCCAAATGCCATAGCGAAACCGAATAGATAGTAGAAAACAGCGCCTGTTGCAGCGTCGAGGACGTTGGTGAGCATGATGTTCATGGTGTTCTTTGCACGTACAGAGCCAGCACAGAGCATGGCGAAACCAAGTTGCATGGAGAAGACTAAATACGCAGAGAAGAGAAGGTATGTGTTGTCCACTGCATAGCCTGTATCGATGAACTTGTTGGACACCGCGTTAAACTGGTTGCATATGTAGTCTGCAGCGGCAGTGGAGTTGGCAGCGGAGCCAAGGAGGGGGCCAAGGAAGGCAGGGGAGCAAGAGAGTGACATTGTTGTGGCGAGGAGTTGGCGGAAGAAAGTGTCTGCGAGTTGAAATACG
Source organism: Erythroxylum pelleterianum (assembly GCA_027563865.1). Classification (NCBI taxonomy): domain Eukaryota; kingdom Viridiplantae; phylum Streptophyta; class Magnoliopsida; order Malpighiales; family Erythroxylaceae; genus Erythroxylum; species Erythroxylum pelleterianum. The sequence continues at coordinate 31,590,498 of JAOQMR010000213.1, forward strand.
ACTTGAGTAAGTTGATGAATAGGGTTGGGGATTGGGATTCAAAGGGGTGGTAGTAGTGGGAGAAGAAATCCAACTTATACTCCGTAAGGTGATACAGAAATCTCATAGGTAGATTCATTCGCCAAAATTTTAGGTTAGAAAGTATCTTTTCAAAACAATATTTAGATTTAGATTAGTTGCCACAATTGGATCCGACCAATAGGGTCAATTCGTTAGATTCCAGCTGGTGGTGGGAATCATATTTAGAAACCCTGCCGTTGCAACCAAATTAGAGATTCCTAGTTAAGAGTATTCAGTATTGGAGTTACTTCCGGAGGACTAGGAGGGTGACACAA
>JAOQMR010000213.1:31647299-31669155 GCA_027563865.1 Erythroxylum pelleterianum
CTAACTTTTGGATAGCTTTACAAGCATATCAAGCATGGAGCATCTCTTGTATTTTGTACTTGGTGTTCAATTATGATATATATGTTGATATGTAATTAAAGCTATGAATGCACTTTCGGTTTGATTGGAAATAGGGATGAAAATTCAAGTATTCCTTTTTTGTATAATTGTGTTACTTTGTTGATAATGCATGTATTTGGGTAGGAAATGTGGAATGAAAGTTGTGTTTCTGTATATTTCTTATCCAATAGTGAAGTGTTGTTGGTTTGTGGCTTGATTGAGACATATATGTTCTTACTATGATCAATCTTATACCTTCCTTCTCCATTGTGATGTACTAAGCAATGTTGGCACTCTTATCAATAGCTTCCCAATATTCTTGGCCTTAAATTTCCTTTCCACTTGGCAGCCTCTATTATTTTTCTCACAATTCTTTTCATCATTTCTCTTTTAATGTGCTCAAACAATCCTAAAATTGACAATTTTCTTGCATCAAGTAAAGTCTTATTGAATGCCTCACATAAATGCTTCATATAATTTATTGTCAACCAATTCAATCATAGAATCTTCCTTCTGGAATGTCCTGCACCGTTGCTGAACAGGTGCATAGCTCTCAATATCTTATACTGCCTTTTCCTTTTTAGCTCCTAGCTTTTCCATATTTTCTTCAAATTCCCTTACTGTATAGGATTTTGCAATTTTCCAAAAGTGGTCCTTCATCTCTTCCCCTTTATGTCCTCTTCCTTGCCAATTCACATAAACATATTGAGCACAAAATCCTTACTCAGCATCTGGACAAAATCTGCAATGGCTTTATCAAGTCCCTACAAGGAAAAACATAACCATTTCAGTAGGCAAAATCATAAACATTTCAGTTTATTTCTTCATAGTTATATTAGGCACATAAATAGTAGAAAATTAAAGGTAAAAACAATATGATATGAAATTTTTACCTTTTATTAGTCCATCATTATAGTCCAACCAATTCCAAAGCCTAAGTGAGGTAAATCTTCATACAGTCTTTCAGTGAACCACTTCCAGGTGACAGTATTCTCAACTTCAACTATAGCCTAAGCAATAAAAAACATGTGATTATTTCCAACTCTTCCCACTGCACATAGAAGTTCACCCTTAGTTATGGTCGTAAGTTAACATCCATCTAGGCCAAGATAAGGCCTATACCCATGTTTAATAGCTTCTAAACATATGTCCATTCTTTCAAACATAGGTGGAGATGTTGGAGTTGGTCGAGACACTGTCATTTTAACTATGCTACAAGGGTTAGTCTGCCTAATGACTTCAGCATAAGACCAAAGGTTCTCAAACTCCTCTACAATGTTGATCACAACATTGTCTATTTTTTCGTAGCTCTTCTCACCATACTCATAGACACTTCAACACCAAAACAATCCTTAACATAAAATTTGATATCATCATTCTTGAAAAATGGCTTCCTTTTAAGCTTATCTATCAACAAGTCAGATAAGATGCTGATATTCATTATAGGATTTGTATAAACTCTATTACAGTCATGATTGTCGTTAAATCTCCTAACTTGAAAAGACCGCAGTTTCCTATCAAATGCTTCGTATATATACCAAAGGCAGTTTTCTGTCCCACATTTACCTTAGACAAATTTGGACTTATTTTTGGTAATCATGATAACCTTCTTTGTTTTGATGGACAACAAAATAAATGCACATTTAAATTGCAAATGATTAAGAAAAATCATCCCTAATTCAATGTAAGGCTCATCATTTTCATCATAAACAGGGTATTTTCTTTTTCTCCTTGTCACATAATATGTAGAAAAAATTACTTCATCTGCATCATCTTCCTCACCTGCATCATCTTCATGGTCCCCATCATCTCCATCAACTTCATCTCCATCCTCTAAATCCTCTTCATATCTTCATCCCCCATATTTGCATAATCTCTAGCATATCCATCATCAGCATTTGAGACATCATCCAAATTTTCTACATTCTCTACATTTTCATCAATATTATCTGCATTACCTCCAAACCCTAAATTATTAACATTATGACCATTATCTTCAACTACATTATCCTGATTAGGCTCATTAGATTCATCCTCAATCATTTCAATAGGGGTATCTACACCATGTTCAATATAAATATTAATTGCATCAGTAACCATCATCTCAGTAACCATTTCTGACACATTAGCATCATTTTAAACCCTTAAACCATTAGATAGTTCAAAACCAAGCCTAAGATTTAAAAAAAAAAACTTTTTTACATTACTATATCCACTATTCTTACATACATCAAGTACTTCAAAGTACCTGAGTAAGTCAGGATAAAATTCTATTTCATCCCCAAACCACCCTCATACCTAAGATTATCTCGGACAATAAACAAACATCCTGTATAGTGAAACCTTAGAATTATCTCATTAAATTCCATTATAGCAAACTATAATGACCTCATTAAATGCCTATAACTTCCTTGCCTGCTTCAGCAGGATTATTTGGCATCACCTAATGAATTGACTGTTATCAGCCCACTCCTAAACAAAACAACAACAATATGTCATACAAATTTAGATATCGAAGAAATAATAAGGCATAGCGTTAATACAAAAATATATTATTGCATGTGTCACTAGAAAAGAGAATTAACAATCACTAACTTCCTCAATATCATCCATAACCAAATCCATATCCCTATCAACAATCAATAACATTGAGCTTAATCAAAAAAGAGAAAGGTCGTTGATAGTTAATAAGTACCATCTCAAATATTCATACTAAAAATGATACTATTTCTAAAAATAAAAAAAAAACATTAAATCTAACAATCTAGCAAGAGGCCTGAATAATAGATGGTAATATGAAGATTGCAAGAAAATTGCTCATTCTTAAAGCATGCCAGTCCTACTAAAGTGGCAAGTAATTTCCCAGACTTCTTATAAGATCCACATATAAGAAGGGTTGCTTATGCTTTACTATTTCCTTTAACAACAAAAGGTTAATTTACTATCCTGCATGTTAAACCTCTTAAGTAACTTATCTATGAAAGATATATAAACTATAACATCATGCAGGTGCCACGTATTATACACCATAACTAGCTAACATTATCTAACATATCACATGAGAAAAATCAAATTAACTTTTACTCTACTTTGATAGGCCTAATTAGAAATTCATACTAAACTAAACCCTTCTTGTAGGGTTAGTAATGAGTTTCAAACCATTTTAATAAACTTTAAGGTGTCACATAAAGCCTCACTCCTAATACATTTATAGCAACCATTAGTTTTTTATAAGCGACTGAAGAGCCACCAACTAATATATAATGTCTTCAAATGGAATAACAGGTGGAGAACAAACAAACTTTTCATACATTGAACCAAAAAAGTTGTTACAAGGAATAACAGGCAGTTTGCTACTTACAAATGCAAGGCATTCATAGTTTGTGCTCCTCTCTGAAGGGTTATCTCATATGTACGATCACACAGATCTTGTCAAAACAACTCCAAAGCTTTAGTTACAATAACATGAAATAAGAATATAACTATAAATTCATAAAGCGTACTATAACAAAGATCAAAAGAACAACTCACAAACTATAACAGGAACCGAAAAAGTTATCTTTGCAACATCCTCATCATCTTGCATTATCATTTTTATATGACCTAAAAAATCAACAATAAATTCGTTGTAAGCTTTAGATAGATAGAGAGCAAGGAGAAGGGAGAAGGGAGATCACGTCATGATCAACAATTATTAAGAGTTGTAAATGAAATAACCGCAAAAATAGTAAGTAGAAATCATCCAACAAAAAAGATCCATATAAACTTTAGGGGTTCATGTAGAATGACAAGTCAAAGATGTTGATTGAAGAACATGCATATGGAATAAAAGCACAGATTTTGCTAGATTTTGCAAAATGTTAACAACTCAAAATGGTACTAACAAAGCTTCTCAAATGTCTTATTTAAAGTTACACAAATTGACAAACCTCAAACATAAACGTACTTGGTGATTGCTGGAGAGAACATTTACGCCAAAAGAATGAAAGGAAGATTGGTGAGAAGTATTGGAGTGACTGATAGTGATTATGCTTAAAGGAGGGCAGATCGGTGAGAGAGAGGGATTGGAGTGATCAACTGTAATCGGACTACCCTATCGCTAAGTTTTCGAGAGAAACAGGGGACAATTAGGGATGACAAGTTAATTTAAGGTTTTTGCTACAAAATTTAAATGATTTTATTTATGTCCTTGTTTTTTGAAAATCCAAATAGGCCACGTGTGTTTTTGACGTGGCATCTAAAGACCAACTGGCCTGGCAATAACGGGGCGTGTATGATAAGTCATAATTTCTGTCCAAAAAAACTTAAAATTGAGTAAACTCATGAATGTTTAAACCTTTATTGAGCAGCTTAAAAGGTTTATCATTAAATTGATCGAACCCTAAAAAGTTTGGCCCCAATTTGGGCTTTTAGCACAAAAACGTTAAACTAAATGCTAGCTAGCAAACAACAAACTTCATGAGGAATCTATCAATGAAAAAATCGCCACTCCTATTAATAAGATGAGAAGGGGCACTTCCTCAAAGATAACATCTTTGAATAAGGATGAAAGGACTACAATGACAAAACATACAAGTTTATGCCATCCACGTATATTATTTTATAAACACAAGTTCAAAAAGGAAAGAGAATCAAATAATTAAGATAATGATCAACTTATGCTTTACATAGTTATTGCTTGTGAACTCCCGTTGAAGATCTACTAGTCATTGTTCGACCAATAACTAGTGTTGGAAGCTCGCATAGTACCTACAAAGGATGAAGCTGGTAAATAAGCAATAAGCAGAGTAAGAAATTGTTGTGAAAAAAATGGAAAGAATTTTCAAGGGACAATTACATTAAGCTTCAGTTCTATATAATGTAGAATTAAAATCCCCACATATTAACCAAGGCCCTTTACAACAGCTGCCCATATTCTCGAGATTACTCAATAGCTTATTTAAAGTAAAATTACTCGCATATATCACAGTACTTTCTCCTCAATAAAAGATATATTTAGATGCATTAATTGAAAATGAACATTTCACAATGGGATGGTAGAAAAAAAATCACTATGAACATTTCAAAATCGGATGGTAAAGTAAAATCACTTTTGGAAGAATATACATTACTCCTCCAAAAATCAAATAATCAACTACTAATGTGCTCTCATGACCATTGCATCAACCTAGAACTAGGAACTGAACTCGTGGTCGTCAGACTATACCAAATACTTATACCCCCATATAAAGAAAGATTAAATAGAAAGAAAATGTGAGTAGATGTTGGAACAAGGCATTATAATTATTTTAAAAAAAGCCACTCTCCCTACTCCTTCCTTATTCTCTTGGTCCCAAAGACAAACCGCAAGTGGCAACTTTGTGTAGATTATTGGGCTTTGAACAAAAAGACGGTGAAATTGCTAGAAGAGTTGCAAGGAGAAACGTATTTTTCAAAATTTAAATATGCACTTGGGATAACATTAATCATAATGCATCTAGTCGACATTGAAAAGACTGCTTCAGACCTCGTCATGGGTATTTTGAATTTTTTGTTATACTTATACCCTTCAACCTCACAAGTGTACAAGTACATTTCAGGCTTTGATAAATGAAATATTTCGACCTTATTTGCAAAAATTTATTTTGTTACTTTTTGATGACATTTTAATTTACAACCACCCTCTAAATGATCACATTTCAAATTTGAAGTTAGGTTTTAAATTACTTAGAACCCACTAGTCATTTTTGAAACGATTCTAATGCTTATTTGCTCAACAACAAATTGCTTACATGGACCATATTGTTTTGAAAGGAGAAGAGGTGGACCACCAAAAAATTGCAACAATGGTAGAGTGGCCTAATCTTAATACCATTAGGGGGCTATCAGGATATTTGGGGTCATGGGCTACTACAAAAAATTTGTACAGAATTATGGCACCATCATAGCACCATTAACTACCTTATCCATATTGTTTTGAAAGGAGTAGAGGTGGACCACCAAAAAATTGCAACAATGGTAGAGTGGCCTAATCTTAATACCATTAGGGGGCTATCAGGATATCTGGGGCTCATGGGCTACTACAAAAAAATTTATACAAAATTATGGCACCATCGCAGCACCATTAACTGCCTTATTATGAAAGGATACTTTCCATTGGACAAATACAGCTACAAAGGGGTTTGAAAAATTGAAAATAGCAATGGCACACACTATAGTTTTAGTCCTTCCAAAATTTTAACAAATTATTTGTCTTAGAATGTGATGCTTCCGATACAAGTATTGACGTGGTTTTAAAGCAACAAGAACAACCAATAGCTTACTATAGTAGGTCTTACAGCTTATGAAAAGTAACAAACTGGATTAGTCAAGGCAATTCATCATTAGTGGGCCTGTATACGGGGACAACAATTCATAATCCGTAGTCTGAAATTTCTGCTAGAACAACACGTCATCACTTATCCACAATAGTATTGGTTAAGTAAACTAATGGGATTTGATTTTTCAGTGGAATATTGTGCAGGAAAAAGAAAGAAAGTAGTTGATGCATTATCAAGACATTTAGAAGATCAAAGTGCCATCACTACCATTATAATGCTCCAATTTCCACTTTTGATATAATTCGAAAGGAGGTCCAACAATCCGATCATTTACAACAACTTATCCGAAGAATTCAGCAAGGAGAGGCAGTTGGATCAGTAAGAAGAGAAAGCACAAAAGGCATAACGAGAAATTCCACTGCAGCTAATATGAGTTTTCTTACACTTTCTGTTTCAACATAATACCCCACAATCATTTGATTTATTTATGTTATGATTGAATGATTCACAGTCATTCACCAAGTGTAGATATAAACATTTACAAAGATGAAATAAGACAACTATTCCTTTCATAAATATTTGCATGGTATGAGAGCTTTATCTGTGACCATCGTCAATGAATCCTAACTTTGGCTCAAAGCTACTAAAATGCTTCATAATCTTCCACCTCTTCTCCTGATTTTCCCATCTTAGCAAAAAAACCCTAAACTTTAATCTTCCTACTAAGCTTGATAGGCATAACTTTATCAACTGGAGAGCACAAGTACTTGCAACCATAAGAGCTCTTGAACTTGAAAGTTTCATCACCACTTCACCTTCTCCTCAGTTCATCACTGTAAATACGGATCAAGCCACCAAAAACCCAGATTACAAAGCATGGCATAAAACAAATCAGTTATTACTATGTTGGTTGCTCTTGACCATTGGAGAAGAAGTGATCAGGCAAGTAAACCATTCTAATTCATCCTACCAAGTATGGCAAATCCTAGGAAGTCTTTATGCTCAAACTACCATAGTTAGAGTATTGCAACTAAAACATCAACTCTCAACAATTAAAAAGGGATCACACCATATCTGAATATATATAGAAAGTTAAAACGATAAGAGATTCGCTCCAAGTCGTAGGACATATCAACACAGAATATAAACTAATATTAAGTGCCTTTAATGGTCTTGGTCATAAATATGATCCTGTTGTGGTTTATCTAACACACTTTATGAAAACTTCAACTCTACAAGAAGTACAAGGCTCTCTCATGATGCATGAAACAAGGATAGAACAGTTGAATACAATTTTGCTCAAGCAAATATTTCATCACCTGGTATTAACTTTACAAATTACAATAACAATAACCAAAACCAAAACAATCAAGGTGAAAGAAGTGAATTTAGAGGTAAAGGAGGTCATGGAAAAGGAGGCAAATGGAATGAAAATAGAGTTTTCTGTTAGCTATGCCACAAATCTAAAAATGACACTTTAAAATGTCATAAATGATTTGATATATCGGGCAAGGCAACACTATACAGTTATGGAAGCAAAAAAACTCCACTCATCAATCTACACAGAACAATGCACAAAGTTACGATCAATCTTAATTGGCCCTTAATTAACAAGTTTATGGTCCTTCTGAAGCTGTCAGTGACAATACATAGTTTGTAGATAGTGGGGCTACGAATCATGTAACAATAGACCTAAACAATCTCTCAATCAGCTCAGAGTATAGTGGCAACAACCAACTTACTGTTAGTAATGGTAATTCTCTTCCTATTGCTAATGTTGGCTCTCCTCATATCTGTTTCCAAGAAAACATACACACACCTCTTGCATTAAAACAAATCCTGCATGTTCTAGATATAACCAAAAACCTACTGAGCATATCTAAACTTACCAAAGATAATAAAATCACTGTTGAGTTTACTGATCTTAATTGTTTGTTTAAAGACAAGGGAACAGGGAAGGTTCTACTCAAAGGAGTGCTTCCGAATGGCTTATATAGCTTTGAAGCTTCCACGCCATCAAAAAAAACCAGGCTAGTCATACAATCACATCCTGTTCATAAGTCTAGTGATTTTCGTTTTTCAAAATACACAAATTTTTCTTCTTCAAAAAATAGCCACTGTGAGGCAAACTTAGCATAAATGAATGTTAATGTTTGGCATGCCAAACTAGGACACCCTTCTAATAGTATATTGAAACAAATTTTGAGTTCAATAAAGTTCATTATTAATCTAAACAATTTGTCCTTTTATGATACATGTAAGTAAGGAAAATTGCACAAATTACCCTTTTAAAAACATGACATAACAACACAAAATCCATTAGACATTATATATTTAAACATTTGGGAACCATCTCCATATCTCTCAACTGAAGGACATAAATACTATCTCATTTTTGTTGATGCTTGCACCAGGTTTTCCTGGTTTTATCCCCTAAAACTAAAATCAGATGCACTGTCTATTTTTATTAAATTCAAAACTAATATTGAACTTCAATTAAACAAAAAGATCAAAGCTCTTCACACTGACATGGGAGGGGAATACAAAGCCCCATTACGTTGCCTCATAAAACATAGGATACAATCACATTTTAGTTGTCCTCACACTCATCAACAAAATGATGTTTCTGAAAGGAAACATCGACATATCACTGAAACAGACCTAACTCTCTTATCCCACACTCACGTGCCCCTTACCTATTGGCTTGAAGCTTTACAACTACTTTTCTCATCAATAAGCTTCCATCTCCAAGACTAAATAATACCTCACCATTTGAAAAACTGTATAATAAACCACCAAATTATCTTCATCTCAAAACATTCAGTTGCAATTATTTTCCTTATCTTAGATATTATTCTCAACATAAATTTGACTTTCATACTACCAAGTGTGTTTTTATTAGATATAGTTCTATGCTTCAAGGATATAAATGCTTAAATAATCAAGGCAAGATCTTTATCTCTCGCCATGTAGAATTCAATGAGGAAGAGTTTCCATTTCCTCAAATTTTTTCCCATACACTCAAGCAAAAATACAGCTTCACTAAGTCTACCTATATCCAGTCTATCCTCAGCCTCATCCTATTAAAGGCAATCTCGGGTCTGTCCTCTACTGCAGAATATTTTCAGTCACCAGTATCCTCAACCAATAGAGAGGTAAGCTATCAGAATCCTTGTTCACCAGTACATACAACCACACAAATCATTATAACCCACTGCATAACGAAAACACCTAACCCAATCCCATTTTTCCCACTATATCAAATGTTGCACCTAACACCATTTTGTCATTACCACAAAACACTCATCCTATGCAAACTCATTCCAAGGGTGGTATTTTTAAACTGAAACTTTACTCTATCACTCTTATTTCTACCCCACATATTAAACCTACAATAGTATTACAATCCTTGACTGATCCTATGTGGTTTCAAGCTATGCAAACTTAATTTCATGTTTTACAACAAAACAATACATGGACACTTGTTCCCTTTGAACCTACTATGTGTATTCTTGATACAAAATGGGTGTTTCAGACTAAGTACAATGCTAATGGGACTATTTCTAAATACAAAGTTCATCTTGTTGTCAAAGGATTCAATCAAACACCTAGCGTTGATTTTTCAGAGACTTTTAGTCCGGTTGTTAAAGCCTCAACAATCGTAGTTATTATGTCACTTGTTGTTTCCCATCATTAGAATATCTAGAAGTTGACATTAACAATGCATTTTTGAATGGTTATTTGCAAGAAACTGTCTACATTAGTCAACCACAAGCTTTTCAACACAACCACATCATGTATGCAAGTTAACTAAGGCTCTCCATAGTTTAAAACAAGCCCCTAAGGCTTAGTTCTATAAACTTAAACATACACTGTATCAGTGGGGCTTTCTCAATTCCAGGTCAAAACTTCTCTGTTCTATTCACATAATCAGGGTGTCATTATAATATTACTAGTCTATATGGATGACATACTCATAACAAGAAACTCATCTCAAGAAATTCACACGGCCATCAATCAATTACAATCTCAGATTGCATTAAAAACACTTAAAAGTATAAATCATTTTCTTGGTTTTGAGGCTTAACAAAATAGCAATGGCTTATACCTTTCACAAAGTCACTATATCTAAGATCTACTTCGCAGAGCCCAACATGTCCTCGTGTAAGCCTTGCTCCACTCCAATCATCACAACAACCAAGTTATCACTTCATGGTGGCACACCTTTTGAGCATCCAACTCTCTATCAAAACATTGTAGGAGCACTTCAATATCTATGCAACACCAAACCAGACATATGCTTCATTGTAAATAAACTAAGCCAGTTCTTAGTAATTCAACTAAATACTCATTAGGTTGCTTGTAAACGTGTACTATGTTACCTAGAAGGCACTTCCAGTCTGGGATGCTTTTTCTTCCTTCGTCTACACCTTTGGCCTTTCAAGCCTACAGTGATTAGGATTGGGCCAGCTCTCCAGATGATCGAAAGTCTACCACTAGCAGTTGTGTCTTCCTGGGGGACAACCTTGTCTTTTGGACCTCCAAAAAGCAACCTGCAGTCGTTCACTCAAGTACCAGAGCCGAATACCAAGCTCTCTCATAAGTGTCTACTAAACTTCTATGGCTTACATCATTACTCTCTGAGTTGGGGTTTTCTCTTCTTCAGAAACTGACTCTGTGGAGCGACAATAACAGAGCTCGATCATTAGCTCAAAATCTTATTTTCCACTCACGAACAAAACACAAAGAAGTAGATGTACATTTCATCAGCGATAAGGTCGAAAATGGGTCTTTGAAAATCAACTATGTGAGTACGGCAGAGCAACTTGCCGACATCCTTACGAGGCCTCTCACTTTAACAAGATTTAATCTTTTAGTCTCCAAACTAAACCTAGTTTCAAGCCCTCAATTTTGTTTAAGTGGGACTGTAAGAAGAGAAAGCACAAAGGGCATAAAAGGAAATTCCACCGCCAGCTAATATGAGTTGTCTTACACTTTTTGTTTCAACATAATACCCCACAATCATTTGATTTATTTTTGTTATGATTGAATGATTCACATTCATTCAATCATAACAGAAATAAATCACCAAGTGTATATATAAACACTTATAAAGATGAAATAAGACAACTATTTCTTTCGTAAATCTTTACAAGATCATAGGATTACAAGGATGGTCTTATTTTCTTTAAAAATAGAGTTCATTTAATGGCCACTTCTCCTATAATTTCATCTACCCTATCTCAAGTTCATAGTATGCATCATGAAGGTTATTAGAAGACCCTTCTTCGCATTGCCAAGGATTTTCATTGGCAAGGAATGAAATCGGCCATACAAAATTTATACAACAATACACAGTATGTCAAATGAACAAATTAGAGCATTTACAAACAGCTGGACTTTTAGAGCCACTACTAATTCCATTATAGATTTGGTCTGATATATCCATAGATTTCATTGAGAGGCTTCCACCATCCCAAGGTAAAATCATTTTGCTTATAATGATTGATAGATTTTCAAAATATGCCCACCTTATTTCCCTCTCTCATCCATATACTGTGGTACATAAGGCACGGTTATTTTTCGACCACAATTATTTTTGACAACGTATTCAAGTTACATGAATTACCTTAAACGAAAGATAAGCAATACGTTTACAAGTTCATTATGGACTGAATTATTTCGATTGAGTGGCACCAAATTGCAATTCAATTCAACCTATCGCCCACCAAGCGATGGACAAACTGAAGTAATTAACCGGTACCTGTGATTGACCCCAACGTTAGCTTCAATGGTTCCAGTAGTTTGAGTATTGTTATAATTCTGCATATCAATCTTCCTTTAAAACAACTCCTTTTAAAGTCTACGATGTTGTCATATTGTTCCAGAGAATCTAAATTAAAGACATTAGATTTAGAATTAAAAAAATCGTGATATAGTTTTGCAGGATCTTCAAGTTTGACTTCCCCAAGCTCAATATGCCATGAAACGGTTATAAAGCACTGCCATGTTCAATTTCAATTAGGAGACTTCTTCTTCTTAAACTACATCCACGTCGCCAATTAATCCTTGCAGCTACCAAGTATCGCAAACTTTCTCCAAAATATTATGGTCAAGAAGTTATAGTAACTCCTGTAAATTTTACTCGTTTAATTATTCCAGAGATTTCAGTCTTTTCAGATTTTAGTAGGTAGGTCAGTTCCTATTATTTTGTAATAGTGATTGTGTGACTCCTTATTAAAAGGGAGGAGTTATTTTGACTTCTTTACATTGTAATGGGAGAAAGGAATAAAGCAGCATAAATTTTATCCTTATAAACCAGTTTCATGAGATCAAAAGAATCCCTATATCGAGTCCTTACACAACCCCCATCGTAGGTTCAAATGGCAGAAAATCAAAGAAACGTAGTTCTAATCAAGGTTTGCTGGTTGATTCTGCCACTAGTAACCGTTCTCAATCATATTACCATAACAGAAAGCCACTAAAACATTAAAAGATCAAAACCTGAAAAATTTAACGTTTTTCAATTTTAACGCTATAATTCATTATCATGTCTTCATCAAGATCATCACCAACTTTATAAAGAAGTTCTAACCCAACCATGATTAACAAGGAATTTATGTCGAGCTTGGCTTTAACAATTTTTTCAACAAGAACGTGCAGTTTTGAGTAGAAATGTCAATGGCCCGGGCCCGGGCTAGTCCTGACCCTGCCTGATTTAACCCCGGGTCCATGTGGCTTGCTACTCAATAGGTCACGAATGAGCCGAGCTTGGGTTGACAGGCCCAGCCTCTTGAACCATAGGTCGGGCCAACCTGGCCAACCATAACTTTTTTTAAGAAAAAAGTCAAAAACAACGTCATTTTAAGTTTTTGAAGTACCGGTCAGGCCCGTGACCCGCTCGACCTTGACCTGCCCAACTTGGGCCAAAGTCAGAATAGGCCGAGCCCTTTTTGACATTCCTATCTTTGAACCCAATAAGTCCTATTGTGTTTGTTCAAATGTATGTCTACATTCGTTCTCTTATCGAACTACTTTAGTCGTATTTTTATGTTATAGTTGCATATGCTCATCAGTGGTTGGAAATAGCCTGAGGTTAATACTCGAAGCTTAATTCTAAAAAATGGAATGACATAATAAAACGTACGATTTCAACTTCAGAAATCCATTTTTTTAAAGCAACAGAAGATGAAGTTAGTTAGAAGAAAAAAAATTTGACCATCTTTAAGGAGAGGAAAAAAAAATTTAACTATATTAGGTAATTGAGATATCAAATTAAAAAAAAAAAAAGAGGGCAAACAGAGGCATACTTGTAACTTTCAGTATCATTCCTCAGAACCTTGACGGCTTCAATGACAATCAGACCAGCTTTGACAACATTCGTTGTTGCAACAGCGGAATAATATTACCAGCAATACCTCTAGCTTCAAGGAGACTGTGCAAAGGAATTCCAAATGTAGCAGCTCGAATATTTGCAGCAGCACAAACAAATTCTACAGCCAATTGATCATCTTTGTCAAAGGTCAGGTTTCCAATGTCCTGTGGAAATTAGAAAGTAAATTATCCGTATAGGAGAAACTATTAATCATCTCTTTAAAGTACAAGATCAACAAACCTTTCCTCTGTTCATGAAAAATAGTTTAAAGGACTATAGAAAAAAATTTTAATTTTCCACAAGGCTCCATACATCCTGTGGATTCTTCAGGCTCAAAGATGTCATAGCAGATACTGATAGGCCATCAGTTGCACCACCTTCAATGGAATTTCCATTATGTTGTGTTGAATTGTCTGGTAGGATATCCTTTTATATACATCGACTTTGCTCTATTATGGTTGTTTCCACGCCTCGTCATTAGACAGACCTACTTCAATGTTATAACCAAACACATGGTCATATATTCTCCTTCCATACTGCTCAATTTCCTCATCTTTGTCATTCAAAGACATCTTCGGCTTCTTCTGATGAGTTAGCAGCGTCATTTGAGCGAATGTTTAATCATTTTCCTGATTTTTATCTCCAAACAACTTTTCAGAAAGTAATTCTTTTGCCCAAACAATGCAATGAACAGCTGCATATGGAGCAAAATATAGAAAATAAGAACATGAGCACACTTCATCTTCCAAGAAGAAATATCAAAATCCTTCTGATCTAAAAGTTATCTTAACAAACAATGAATCAAATCACATAGCAAAATTTCCCAAATCTCATGAGTCTATAACCAAAGCTAATCTAAAAACGTCTACCTAGACAGAAATCAAGTAAATTCTACAGGAGAACAATAGTTTCCTGACATTATATAGCCACGCCTAATTTGTAATTGGTTAGTGCTTCTTATTTAGAAACATCATCAACAATAAAAGAGTAAATAACAAAACCTAATAAGGTAGATTAGAAAAATGTCTTGGTCCTAACCACTAATCAAAACTGAATACTGTCATTTCCTAGTAAAATGGCTAAAGCTTCAGAAATGAGAACACACTCAAAAAGACACAAAAGATAGTAACATCAGAGATCCAATAGGAGGAGGAAACTCTGAAAACGTGTACCTTTGAAGGAGTACTAGGAATTGTACAGACGGGATATGGCCAGGTTTTGGCTGACATTCGTAACACTCGGTCTTCCACTTAACATGGACAATAAGCTGCTTCCTGGAAATGGATAAATAAAAGGAAAATGACCATCAATTTAAGAGATATTCAAGTTAACAGTACAGATGACCAACCCACAAACAGAAAGTGTCAGAGACAAGTTGTCACATGATACAACGCAGAAGAGTGTAAAACAAAGAGAGAGAAATCGTTGAATTTTAATTGAGACATAAAAATCCTACAATACTAGAATCCCAGACAATAGTTACCATCACAACTCATTTACATTGATGCAGTGTTCACTGCTAAAAATCGCCTATTACGACAACCAAATTGTATCACTCAGGGCCACTTGTGGCTACTAATCTTTCATATCATCATCATATACACGCACGCATTTACCGGAAGAAATAAATTATGTTTCTATCGACACGAATACTGCACCCACACGAGTGAGTGACCAAAAAGAAGACGATGTTGCACTGTAATTCCATCAGTCATTCCATGTCATTTGCAGGGAGAAGTTACTTTTGACTTTTAACTTTTTCACCAATCATAAATTTGCCCACTATGTTATTTTGCATTGTGGAATTCAATTAAATATTGATTTTGCATGAAATTTTTGTAAAATTAAAACGTAATAAGCCATAATTCTTTCATTGATGTTATGACTAAAGCTACCAATAATCTATATTAATTAATCTTGAAGGAACCTTGATTTCAACATATCTCAACCATGGAGCAATAGCAACTAGAAATTATTTATGATCAAAATGTAAACAGAGAGAATCAGCCAATTCTCACCATCTTATTTCAAGCAAGGATCCTTCCTTTTTTTGGTTTCATTATTTTGCATTTTCATACTGAAGTTGTCATTAAAAAATTATGTATCTTTACAATAATGCTAATATGCCAACCAATTGTACCTCATGATATTACATATATATATATGTATATATACTATAGCAGCTGGATGTGCTTTCTTCTTCCAACATTTCACACAAAGATACATGTGTTGTCCAGAATGCACCAGCTGATTTCATGCCACGAAATCATGCAGTAAATGGGAGGAACTGAATCTATGCTGCCTGTTCCCTGGATTTATGCACTCAAACTCAGTGGTTTCTTCATCTATAGAAGTTGCTGCTGCTGCATTGTAGATATCATCCCCTCTCATGGGAACAACAAAACTGTCATGTGTAGCACCAGACATTGGTAAGCTACCCTCACAGTGCTGTAAACCCAATGTGAGTGACACCCCACTGCTATTGCTACCCCCATATCTCCCCACATCCGCCATTTGGAAAGTCATAAACCTATCGCTGCCAGCATCAGAATGAACAATTCCTTCAGGGAACAGACCACATTCATCCTCTCTTAGCTTAAGTAATCCAAATCCATTTGCACATTCTGCTCGTATCCCATTTTGGAAATTGCTTCTTGTACCAGAACCAGAAATTTCAACCTCATGAACATAGCTGGATTTGGAATCCATCGATTGTCCAGCATTGTACCTTTCTGTGGCTGTGGAACTTGCACTTTGCTGCATTTCTTCACCTCTATCGTCTGAGGACATCTTCTCACCCTTAGTTGCTTTCACTGCATTTTCAGAAGAAGATACTGAGTCCATCTCGGTGTCACCAGCCTCTTCTTTGTACATCTCCTCCACCATGGGCTTCCATAGCCGTACACGTGCATTAATAAACCAATTTGACACCTGAACAAAGGCAACAAATGATTGGTGCATTGGTATCATAATGCTACTTTTTGGAGAGATACGTTCAATGACGATATGGAGTTGAAACTCAAACCAATACATAATTTCCTACTAAGAAACATAATCTGCCTCAGTTTCAAAAAGCGTGGGATCTACAGGGATTTCACTTCTTCAAGAATTCAAACTTGTTCCTACACAAGTCGAACATTATCCAGATCTAGATAGTATAGTTGAAGAAAGGGCTAAAAAAGGAAATTTTGGGGATCGGTTAGGAGAAGATATCAATTGTATTATGCCAATGCCTGACAATTCTTTTACCTGACTTCTAGTCAAGCCTGTCTGCCTTGCCAGCATTATCTTGTCAGAATCCTTGGGATAACTGGCACAAATAAGACAAACAATTTACCATCACAGAAATAGTAAAAGCGTTTAAAAACAAATAAAATAAGTTCCAAAGTACTAGGACAAATGTGGCTAGTAGATTACGGGTGAAGAAAATGCTCGAACAGCCAGGCACGAAGAATTGATACAGAGCTTTCAGGCAGTCCTCTTTGCGGTCTCCAGGCATGTTGGGTCATACCAAGCTGTTGGAGGGCTCTCTGCTGTCTGAGTTGCTGATCTACGTACCGGAGACGAGTGATTCCAACTCCCTTACTATCTAAAGTTTCTTGCTCCCCAAGGCTTTTACGAGTTTCTCGAATTTGACCACTTATTGCATCACGCAAGCATCTGAAATGCCTGGAGATAGTCTGCAGGGCAAGTGTTGTGTATGGTTTTGCCGCCCCGCATCCTGCTATGACATCAAATGATGAAACCACAATCTGCATCTGATGATAATACTGTTTGTACCTTCTATCAACCTGCCACAGTTGAAACATTGTAAATCAGACCTTGTCTTGAAAAGGGTCTAATTCTGGACCATATCCGACACATAAACGGGATATACCAGCGGAACACCCGGAATATTATTAATAGTTTGGGCAGGAAAATGTAATTCCTAGTAAGATAGGAAAAACAAAAATACAATCATTTATATAGTTCTGTTTTTGTACATGTAGCCACTATAAAGGATTGCACCCTTGAGCAAACATTGTTTCGAGATATCGTTGAAGGCAATGGAGAATAGCGTTGCAATTACAAACTCATAATTGCAGCGATGTAACAGATCAAAGAATAACAGCACCATGCTGTAAGATGTACCATAAGAGAAATGTTCCCTGTTATTATAACACACTAGCAGCCTGTTTTTGCTATTAGTTGAGTTTAGTGATAATTATGCTCCCATGTCTATGTCCCAAATCCTAAATTACTCTTTGAACACACTAGTAGCCTGTTTGTGCTATTAGTGGAGTTTAGTGATAATTATGCTCCCATGTCTATGTCCCAAATCCTAAATTACTGTTTGAAAACACTAGTAGCCTGTTTGTGCTATTAGTTGAGTTTAGTGATAATTATGCTCCCATGTCTATGCCCCAAATCCTAAATGACTCTTTGAATAGAATTCCAATTACACACAGACTACAGAAATGTTCATAAGAAAGAGTCTGTGACAGGATTGCAGAAATAGGACACAAAATATCACTTATTTTACACGTAGAGGAAACTAGAAATTAAATTTGAATACATCACGAAACAAATGAGACATATTTCTTACCTCATCCAGCATTGCTAAAAGCTTTGTCAATTTGGTCTGCAATTCTTGTTTCTCAGCATTTGAAAGCTCATTTGCTGAGTTGCTGGACTCTTCAGGATTTGGAGCCCCATTCTTTGATCCATTGTCAACCTTCTTTGCAATGTTAATACCGTTCTCATCTGTGTATTGGTTTTTCTCTTTATCAGGCTGTTTTAATGCTTTTCGAACATTAACAACTTCGTCAAGCAGTTGTTGTGCTGCTTTAAGGTACCTGGAATGGGGAACGGTTCTTGCAACACTAGTCATTCCATAGGGTGACAAGTCTCCTTTAGTCAAGTCTTGATTCCCTCCTAGAAAACCTGGTGGCAGATATTCAGCATTTCTTGATAGTTCATCTCTCGCAGATCCATTTCTATCACCACTTTCACCCATAACAGATATATTTGGACTTAAGAATGAAGCAAAGCCTTGATTGGGATTTAGATTCCGGTAGGGGATGGAGGGCATTTGAATTCTAGATGAAACTTGGGTGCCAAGGCTGAGAGATAAGCCCTGGCCCTGCAGGTTCTGCCCACCATGAAGAATGCTAGAAGGACCACCCATTGACTGCATGACCAATATCTCATTTCTACTATCCCTCCATGCATCGAAATCATGCTCTCCAATTCGTGATCCACTAAGATTTGATATTATCTGTTGCTGCTGCTGGGTTGAAGCTGAAGCCTCTGCAGGCTGAATTTCAATGCAGCTATTTTGTTGCTGAGAATTTCCATCCAAGGCATCAGAATATGATCCTGAATTCATATAAACCATCATATTGCCAGGAAGAACAGGTGCCTCCGCATAGGAACCAGGCAAATACATCATTGGTGTAGCTTCTCTTTGACTGTTGGAACTTGTGTAATAAGTAGCCATTTATTTACTCCCAAGTCATTCCACCTACATTTCAAAGTCCTCTGTTAACTGATACAATCAATGAAACAGCCCAAGTTAACAAAAGCTCTAAATGTGCACTGAAGCAACTCATGGCGCAGTCACTCTCACAAGAGGAAAGAAAATGTACGAGGAAAGAATGGACGGATGAGTCAAAATGTTCAGTGCTTTAAATTTGAGTTTTTTGTTCCACGTTCATAAAAGAACTGTTAATAGTTAGAATTCACCAAATAGGTAGGAATTAACAATGACTAGGCATTACAAGTATATATGAAAAACCCTGACGTAAACAGAAGCCATCATTATGAAACTTTTGAGTTACAATAGCAAACAATCAACAACCACAGATTGTTCAATCATCAAACACAAATTAAAACATGAAGAAGAAATCCTGTCTTCAAATTTTCATCCACCACTCATGGTGAGGAGATTTTTCAAGGAAAAAAGAAATTTTAATAGAAAGTCCCTTTTTTTTAAAGAAAAGAAAAAGGCAAGTACCAGTAAGGCCAATAACCCAAAACAATCTTACACAAAGCGCTATCAGATTTACAAACTGCGGATAAGAAGAACTTTGAAGAGCAAAAACTAACACTTGAGAAAGATCCCGAGATAAACAACAACTCAATCAAGGATGATAAAACGAAGCAGGAAGCTAAGGTAGTTAACCCAGTTATCTGCAAATCCCAACAAATAGTCACTGAAAAGATAGAAGGAAGAATATTCATACCTTATAATATCCTCCACCTTCAAGCAGAGAGAGAAAAAGAGAGTAAACCAAGAAAAATGAAAAAGAAATACTTACAAAATTTTTAAAAGAAAAGCATAATGAAAGAGATAAATGTCGACAGAAGTCAAGCAATAAAAAATTACCTGGAAACCAGCAACCCCTGTGGGTGTTTTGGGGAACAGAAAATCTCGAAGACAACAGTCGATCGGCTGATACACAATCCGATCCCAATACAACATATCAACAACAACACTACACTTCCCTTTTCACGACACAACCCTAGGCATACAAATACAAGGACCATAATTAACACCTGGAAAAACATAAGAAAAATGAAAAGAGAAGCGAAAAAAAAAGACCTACCTTTTTGGTTCTTATTGAAAAACAAAAGAAGGTGATAATTGAAAGCAGCAATGGATTTTCTCACTGTTGATTTTTTTCTCTCATCATATATTCTCCATACATCACTCTATCGAAAACCCACGTGAGCATCTTTCTGTTTCTTCACTTTCTCTTCCTCTCTAACACAACTACCGTTGCTATGCTTGCTTCTCTCTACAAAAGGTGTACTCTTTAAAGCAAATGATAGCTTCCTCTTTCTAAAGCTATCTTGGTTTGACCTTGTTTTTTTCTTTGAAAGCTTCTCCTTTTCAAGAGCTTTTTGGTTGCTGCTTGAAACTCCAGTTGCAGCAGAAGCAGTATATTAGTAACAAATAAAATCGACCTCCCTTGTCTTCTTGTTGTTATGACTATTGCTTCTGAGTATTATTGTTGTTGTTGTTTCTCTTCCTCTCTTATTCCCCGTCTTGTTGTTGGTGGTGTTTGCTTAATTCTGGGTTTTTTGGCTGTTGAGGATTGAGTTTGGTTAAGGAGTTCAATCTCTAACCACCAGTTGGTGGACCTAAAACCCTCCCTAAACCCCCGTAAGAACTCAACTCACCACAACCATCTCTCTTTCTCTCTCTCAGGCTGTCTCTCTCATCCTTCAGCTTGCAGGGTCTGGTTCTGCTTCAATATCCACCATACAATCATATTCTGTATTTTCTTTTCCTGTCTTAACTTATTATTCCTCGATATTAACTTGCTTACTTGGATTGTATGTCAGTAAATATTATCTATTATACTGATTATATGTTATTTCAGATTTTAATTTTTATATTGGAGGAGCAACATTAGGTGGCCATATCGCTCTATTTGTCCTTTAGTTCTAACTACTATATTTCAATGTATTACAGAAGTAAGGTCACCCACAATGAGTTTCGCTTTTGGTGGATAGGTAGATTCCGAGACAGTTGTCCTTTCCAAGGTAAGCCTACGTCTACAAAAATTTGCACTATCATATTGTCAAAACCATTGACACGTTTTACTTTTGTTTTTTCTCCCTTAGCTTAGATAATTGTCTACACTGCGCAGCCCGCCTTAAAGAGTAGCAAGTACCTATTCACGGTAGTAGAAATTTAATATTGGAAGAACAAATTCTAATTTAGTTTTTAAAATTTTATTAAAATTTTAATTAATACTATAAACTTTATCTTTATCAACTTACATATTGTAATTAAATATACTCCTTAAGCTCTTAAACTTATAAAGATAAAGCTATATTCTAGGATTAAGAAGTTCTAATTATATTTAACAAATTTAAATTTTATTTAATAAAATTAAACTTTAAAGTGTTATGTACAATTTTTAAATAAAGAACTAAATTTATTTTTTTCAAATTTTAAAGATTTTTTGTAATGTTAAAAGAAAAGGGTATATTTTTCTTGTATAGAAAAACACAATAAAAGGAGACCCAGAAGAAAAAAAATTCTGAGGAATTTAAAAAAATCAATTTTGTTACACTTTGTTTTTGGTAGAAGAAAGACTTTATTCAAACTTGAATACTTTATCAAAATTAT
>JAOQMR010000213.1:31669255-31682002 GCA_027563865.1 Erythroxylum pelleterianum
AAAAAATCAATTTTGTTACACTTTGTTTTTGGTAGAAGAAAGACTTTATTCAAACTTGAATACTTTATCAAAATTATAATCATGTTTAGGGTACTAGATCCTTTGAGCATTAGCAGAAAGCAAGGGACAAGTACCTTGTAGGAGAAATGAGTAAGTAGAGCGAGTCCTTATTAGCCAAACCTAAATTTATTAGATAATTAGTAATAAAAAAATTTCTTCAAGGATATAGTGGAACTTCATATAAGAAATAGCAGTAAAGAGCTAGCAATAATCCATAACGAGAATCATCAGCGTGCTCTCTTAGATGGAGGGATGTAATAGAATCTAATTCCACCAAAAGCGAGAAGTAATTTCTATCAACTATAATTTTCATAACTTCTCTAATCACCCCAATTTTTTTATTGAAGGTTAGTACTACTTGAAAAACAAGAGAAACCCATAGTCCATTAGATGCAATGCATTACAAGAAAAATAGATTTTAGCGACGAAAAAAGTCATCGGAGAAACAGTTGTAGGTAAATTTTGACGACAAATATTGTTAATCCGTCGCAAATTTAGCAACAAAATATTGTATAGCTGTCGGTATATTTCGTGATGGAGTTTTATATTTTTATCGATAATTTACCGACGATAATACAATATTCTGTCGCTAAATTTACGACAGATTCACAATATTCTGTCGGTGAAATTAATGATGGTAAATTGTAAATTCGTCGCCAAATATACTGACAGAATTACAATATTCCATCTTAAATTTCACCGAAGGATATATAATATCTGTCGCAAAATTTTACTTACAGATAACATTATTTGTCACCAAATTTTTATCGACGGAATATAGTATTCCGTTTGTAAGTTACCTACGGAATTACAATATTCTATTGCTAATTTATTGACAGAGTACTTTAATTTCGTAGAGAAATTTAACTATTATAAATTTCGACCACCATTTCTCACTTCTTACTTGACTTTTCCGATGATAATCTTTTGATTTTTTTGTACGTTTAATTTCTATAAATAATATAACATTGATTGATAATATAAAGTTAAAATTATCCCGATTGGTAATATAATAAAAAAATTATAATGTACACTAATAAATATATTGAAAATAACTGTAAATTAAGAATTCGTACAAAAGTTTAAGAGTAGCAAAACATTAAACACATTCACTTATCCATCTAAGCTATACAGTTGGTGAAGGTGAATGCTCTGACCGCTACGATGAGATCATGTCCCTGCTCTTCAACTCATCCACCTCATTACGGAGCTGGGTTATGCACTCCATTAGCCTCTCTACTGTATTCTCAAACTGAACAACACTCTTTTGTTATGTGAATTGCCTACTAGATTCAGCTGTAGTGGATGTGAAAGATTGTGAATAACATGTGTTTGTAAATAAACCTAGGCCAAAAATCCTCCCACGGCGGCCCCTACCACCCACTACATCAAGATATGTCTGACTTTCATCAACAGTTTCATAGTTATGAGACTATCATTCACTGCTTTCTTATATTTGGTCCTATCATTATAATTGTTTATGTTAATAAATGATGTGTAGGAAAATCCCGGGACGAACATCACATGTTCAGGCAGCGGAAAACAAGTTTAAGAATTAATATTAAAGTATAGATTTTACATACCTGAAGTTGTCTACATTGGAATTTGAAGAAGATCATACCATCTTGCTTCTTAATGTAGGTGTGCAAAAAGAGTTGGTGTAGTATAGGTTTCCTGCTCATAGACTTTTCCTACATCAAAATAAATTGTTATAATTTAACTACTTCGGCAGAGTTTTCTCTATTTTTATGATATTTACCCCATGTTAAACAAAAAGATTTACTCAACAATACAATCATTAATGGCACTAAACATTTATAACATTATTCTTCTTCATAATACACATATTTTCATTCTAAATTTCATACATGAAATTACATTGAAATCAAATTTCATACATCAAAGTACAAAAATGAGAATATAAATGTAAAGTTTTGATACTTATAAGTTTCTTTGCATGCTCTTGGTGGGTCATAGATCCTGTAGTATGTAAATGTAGACCCTCTTCCTCCGATTCTCCATGTCTGTTTGTAGAATTGTACTCTGGAATGGACATTTCCTTGATGCTCAATATTGTTGCCAACGACTCTATTTTTCTTCAGATATATAAGGAGGTCGTATACCAATCTTGTATATCGAACCAAGAAAGTCTTTATAATGTGTACGAACTCCCCTCTCTCGTACAATATAAATTACAACATCAAATTTTGAATCCCAAGAAAATTCTTTCTGAAAAAAAGAAAATCACATTATAATTACTTATAAACTACAATATTTATCTAATTAATGTATAAAATTAGATAAAATAAAAAAGATTAAATAATATGTTTTTGTATCTCAAACTCCTGATAATAAAAATCCTTTGTCGCCTGATAGATATTCTTCCATACATGACTATCAAGATCTATCCTCTCCTTTCTCGCTGTGACTTATAGACTCGTGAAAATTTTCACCGATAAGCCTAATAGGAGTTGCATCACGGGTTTCCAGTCTATATATCACCCTAGGGGTTTATTATGCAAAGAATTATCATGTTAATTATGTGAATTTCTTATGTTAATACTAAGTTTGAATTAATCACATTGAAGTTCAAGTCTTTATGTTTCATTTTAAACAATGTCCAATCATAAATACTTAGACTATTAAACCTCAACCTAAAAACTCATCAATCATTGTTAGAGGTAAAATTGCAAAGAATAACACAAAATTGATCACATTGTAGACATTACTTAGTTAAGCGACATACCTTGATAGACGGACAGTCGCAAACTACAAAGAAGACGGATGGTTAGACAATTATCGACGCTCTTCAACACAGAATAGGGCCTGCAAAAAAGACAATAAACAATTAGCTAGTTTTTGATAAGTTTTGCATTGAGCATAAGTTATAGATATGCATGAGTTTTATGTTGTGTATTGCATTATTTGTTTTCCCTGTATTAATGTTTTCATATCCTATAGCTTATAACCATTTTTCGCAATATCACATATGGACAAAGACAACGTATAAATTTTTCGCAAGATCATAACCATTATTATGCAAAAAAACATTATTATGCAAAACCATTATTATGGACAAAGACAAAAAAATTAACGTTATTGATGAGATTGTGCCCACATCTTCACATGATCATGTTGCATTTTTTAACTGTAGACAACATAACATACATGCCCATCTGTCATCCTCTAAGTCCCAAGCAAAAGGAAATTCATGTATGGAAACCTATAGAGGGTATAATACTCAAGGCAAAAATAGGCACAATTTTTATACAAGGTCATCTCAAAGGAACTTACATCCTCCTTCTCATTCATATAGGCCTCTTTATCATTAAAATGGTATGAAACAAACTCAAAATCATTATAGGTCTCTTTATAAACATAATAGTATGAAACTTGCTCCCATTTTATATTAATCTTTATGAGAAACAACAAAAGCATTGCATTTTCTATAAATCACTATAGGTCATATTTTCATGAAAAAAAGTATATCATGTGTTAATCATTTATTAGGCTCTACTATCACACAAAGAGAACTCTAAATCTCATTTAATATAGACCTTATAAGAAACAATGAAGCCTGACATTTTCTCTAAATCACCATAGGTCATATTTTCATTAAAAGAGCATAGACTATAACATAAAGAGAACTCCTAATCCCTTATATGTCGAAAAGAAAGCATTATATAACACACGTCCTCTAACTAAATCTAAAAATGCATATATAAGTTATACTCTTAAAGGTCTTTCTCATATGGTAGTAGCACTTTCAATTCTCATCATGTGAAATGCTATTTTATGGTGATTATAGACATATCTATAGAAGTTTATCTTTGAGATAATGCTTATGAAGTAAACAACAAAAAAGATATGGGTTGAAAGAAAAATTAAGAACTAATCTCCAAGGACCAAGTTTGTGTGGGTACCCATAATTGACTTTTTTTAATCTAATAGGACCAATTATCGACGCTCATCAACACAGAACACGACCTGCAAGAAAGACAATAAACAATTAGCTATTTCAATGAATTAAGCTATTTTTCTTTTTAGGCTTAAGGTTATTTAGGAAGGATTACACAGAAAGAGCTTGAATTTTAAATTAGGCTAAAAAAGGACGCACTAATACATTAATGCATAAAGGGCTACAATTTGGCTTCTATTCAAATCCTAGGTAACTTTATCATTTTTTAAATGTTTGTATACATCTTATACGTAATGTCAAAAAGATGAAATTCAAGTTCTAGAAATTTATAATCAAAGAACATATCCACATAACAAAAGAAAATTTTCATGAATATTTAAATCCTTATAGGATCACTCGTGTCCTTAATTTAACAAATTCAGCTTTATAAAATAATATCTTTGCATAAAACATTAAGATATTCAAACTAAAATTGATATATGCATAAAACAATATCTTTGTTGGCTATTCAAATTTTCAAAAAAAGTGTAGGTGTTATGATCCTTTTAACTCTAAAACTACATATAACTTTCAATGCCTCTTTTCACGAATATAAGCTATATTATTTAGAGAGAATTCTAAATACCTTCCCAGTGGAGAATTCTTGTTATATGAATATATTGGAAGAGGTGATAAGCTTTTAAAACTAAAAGTAATTGAAAAGTTAATTTAGAGTAGACAAAAAACTTTTTGATAACATCCATGGAATCTTTGTTCATCTAAAAAATGAGTCAAAATCATTATTAACTACATACTTGCCTATGTTAATACCATTAAGTGAAATAATTGTATATGAATTCGTATATGAATTTAGATCCTTAGGTACTCTCAAACCTCATATATTATGATTCTCGTAAAACTAATACTATATGCAATAATTCTTATATTCTTTATGAAAATTTAACTTAAATATATCCAACCCTAATCTTAAGTTTAATTTCAAATATATAATCATTAATTCTATCCCTATTTATAGATCATCTAAATCATATGCATTTATTATTACAATAATTAAATATAGTTGGGTGTTTACCTTCAAACTTCAAATTAGATGGAAGCATTAAAAGACATAAAGCAGTATTAGTTACCAAGGGGCATACAAAAAGTAATAGGGTGGATTTTTAAGAGAATATTATAGCTAAACTTGATATAATTTACATTCTCGTATCCATAATAGCAAATCGAAATCCATAATTTAACTTTCAAATTAGTATAGAGCCAATAAGAGTTGATCCCACGAGAAAATTTTGATTTACTAAATTAGTTTATAATTTCATTATAATATTCCCAAAAGATTCCAATAAATCAATATAAACTTTTAATCAAGAAAAAATAATTTTAAATAAAATAGAAACTTATAAATGATCTATTTAATTTCAAAGTTAAATTTATAAATCAACAAATTGAACTTAAGAAGCAAAGATCCTAACAATTAGAAATATGGTCAATACCTTAAAATATAACGTCCTTTTCAACCTACATAAGTAAGCTACAAATAAACTTATGAAAATAAACTTAAAATACATTCTTAGAAGCACACAATCAATCACTAAGTAGTAATAATCCAAAATATATAATGCTGGAATTTTTATTGGTGAAACCAAATTATACAAATCTAAAATTCTTAGCGTAGAAAACTTATATTCATATTTCATTAATGACTCAATTTCTTTCTAATATCACCTATCTTCAATGCAAGCATGTTTCAAATGGTTTTACAACTCTAAACTATCCAACAAAAACAAAATACATTACTTTCACAAATCTAAATTTAGTAAAATAAAACAATTTCAACTATTTTCAATAAAAATTTGAAGTTCTCTTCTAGATTTTATTTGCTATCAAACTAAGATCTAAGTGGTCACTCAAACATAGATTAAAGTAAATAAAAATTTTATAATAGTTTTGATTTCAAGAAGATAAAAAGTTAAGAGTCACAAAGTTAATGACAAGGCATAAACATTTCATCTCAATTTTCTCACTAACTATTTTTATCATTCATATAAACATGAAATAATAATCAAATTAAATTGGTGTAACTACATTTTGAGTTATAATTTGGTCAATCAATTCACATGGATTTTAAAGTATAACCATCAAATGGAGTAATTGAAACTCACTCTAAAATAAGCATGTATAAGCTCAACATTTTTCATATTCAACCTGAATTTACGGTAGCTATAAAATCAATGTAAAGGGATATATTTTAGCACCTAATTTGCTTCCTAAACTCAAACCAACTTGACTAAAATTTCACAGCCAAGAGTAAAGTATATAACACTTCTTTTCAAGGACAAAATCTGAACAATTCTTTTAAAACTTCAATAGCCCCGAATTCATCTTATAATACTTTTAAAGTAATCTTTAATTGGCAATTATATGTCTAGTTCAATCAAGATACATGTCTAGTTCAATTATACGACAGGAGATAGCGATAGGTAAATACTGGCTAGGACCTTAAATTTGAAAAAGGGTGCGGACTAATTTGCAAATTTTTAAAATTTTAACCCCCCTCTCTACGTACCTCACCCACACTCGAAGAACTCTGCTTCTTTTCATTTTTTTTACTCTCTCTCACCGACTCTCATTTTCACTCACTGCCACTCTCTCTCTCAATCGTTCTCCTCTTCCTCTTCAGTGGTGCTGCTCCCTTTCCGGCAGTGCTACTGCTTCCCCGATGACTATCATCTTCCTCCCCAATCCACACCAGCATCAGAGATCCTCAACTCCTCTATGCGAAGTCCCTAACACGCTACCGTCTTCAACCCTCCTCCATGAGGACCACCGAACCACGTCGTCGCCACCACTAAACGTCTGAAGGAGGAGAGATCGTTGCTACTCGTCCCAGATCTAAACACGAGTCCCGACCCATCACCCAACCTAAAAACCCGAAGCTGTGAATTAGTTTTTCGGTCTGTCTTTTGAGTTTTCTATTTTTTAGTATGCTTAATTGCACTATTTATTGTGAATCAGTTAGAACTTGGATGTTGAAAGTTGGAATTAAATTTGTGAATTGGTTGGAACTTGGATTTGTGAATCAGTTGGAAATTGGTTTTGTGATTTGCGTAAGTTGGATTGGATATTGGAGTTGAATGATTAACAATTTTATTTGTTGATTTCTAGTTTGGTTTTGTGGATTGGTTTAACTGGTTAAGAGAAATTTATGTTAAGTTTTTTTATGAATGAAATGCACAACCTGATGTGAATATGTGACGATGTTGATGATGTGAATTGATTCAATTAAAGGTTTGTAAGTTGAAACAACTTACATTAAAATTTTAAATCGAGAACGTTAAAGTTGCAAACTTGCAAAGACTTAAATAATTAATTGACACATTCTTATAATTTGTGAAATGGTATTGCATTTTTAGTATTTGGGTATTGGCTTTAGGTAAATAATTAATTGAGGATAAAATTATGCTATTGTAAATTAATAATAATTCGGTTGTAGTTAATGATAGTATTTGGGTATTGACTTTGGGTAAATAATTAATTGAGTATAAAATATGTTAAATTATTTGGTAATATATATGTGTGGGCTCTCATAAATATTTATAATAGATAATGTGTGAAAGTAGTGATGTAAATGTATCCAAAAGGAACTTTTTTTCAAATTGTGAACATGTTGTAGGCTCCAACCACTTATACTGAGACTTATTAATGTCAATTAAAAATCATAAAAGCAACTTATATATTAAAGAACCAAATATAGAATGGTGTATGAGAAATGAAAAGAAGATTCAAAGCTTTAAATAAGAAAAACAAACATTCCAAAGAAGTTATATCCTTCAACTTGATCCTCATGTTATGAATATATCCTTCAACTTGATCATCATGTTAGGAATAGATGTGTATAAATAATTGTATAAGATATATCATTCATTATTTGGCGATTATGTAAATTACACCCTTCAACTTGATCCTCATATTTGAAACTTCGAATTGAAATTGTTCGAAATTGTTAGAAATGGAAATTGCTTATGTATGTTTTGTGATTGTTAGAAATGAAAATCGTTTATGTATGTTTTGTGATTGTTGGAAATGAAAATTGTTTATGTATGTTTTGTGTAATTATATATGTTGACTAATTGAATTTTTATTTTTTGACTTATAGTGAATTGTGTTTGATGAAATTGGATTGTGTATAATGTAATCATATAAAATGAGTTAAATTATATAAGATGGGCATGCATATTGTGTAATAAAATTAAGTGTTATTTATTTTGATATATGCATTCATTTATTTTTACAGATAAATGGAAGGAAGTTCAATAAGGAACCATACTATTTGCTTGTTTTGTAACAAGCATTTGAAAGGTGAAGGAATCACCCGATTAAAGAAATATTTAGCTGGGGTTAAAGGAAATGTGAAACCCTATAAAAAGTAAGTCAGGATGTGAAGTGACAAATGAAAACATTGCTTGAAGAATATCAACATGAGAGAGATAGAATGAAAAGGTTGAATTTTGAAATTGGTAGTGGTCTGTGGTGATTGTGGAAATGTTGAAGGCGGTAGTGGTACTGGTACTGGTAGTATTCTATCCTAGAACCAAGAAGAAGTACCTAAACCTGATGTGAGGAAGAGAAAAAAGGTAAGTGACTAGTTTTTTTGCACCACGAACAACTTTTAGAGCTTAACCTTCAATTCATAGTGCAATACAATCAAGATATGCGACTCACAATGTCGATATCGTGGTAGATAGATGGTGGTATGATATAGGTTCATCATTTAATGCTTCTTAATCTTATTATTATCAACCTATGATGGATCCAATAGCCTCTTATGGTCCGGGATACAAAAGTCCTTCGATTGATGACTTAAGAGGTAAACTTTGAGTTGTTCTAATTTTGAAATTAGAAGTTATTTGGCATAAAGAAGAGTGAATTGAGTTACTTATAGATGTTCAATTATGTATGATGGTTGGAAAAATATAACTTATTATTATTTTTTGGTTTATTGTACAAATGGTTCTATGTTTTTGAAATCTATTGATGCATCTGGCCTTATTAGGAATACTGAGACTTTGTTTGCGATATTTGATGAAGTTGTGAATAAAGTAGAGCCAGAAAACATTGTTTAGTTTATTACTGACAATGATTCCGCTTATAAAGCAGCAAGAAAAAGGTTGCAAAATAAGTATAATTTTTTTTTGGCTCTTTGTGTTGCACATTGCATTGACCCAATGTTGGATAATATAGTCCTAGGTATTTTCCTGTTATTAACGAGACTATGTAGAAAGCTAAAAAGGTGACCAAGGTTATTTATAATCGTGCATAGGTATTGAATTTTATGAGAAAAGAATTTGCCAATGGTAGGAATTTGTGTCGTCCTGCTGTGATAAGATTTGCAACAAATATCTTATCACTTCAGTCTTTTGTTATGATAAAGAAAAAGTTAAGACAAATGTTTACAAGTGATAAGTGGATTATATCTCAGCATGCTAGGTCTAATGTTGGAGTAGAGGTTTGTAAAATTATACTGAAAGATGGAGAATTTTTGTCTCAATGCTAATTTGTTACCCGAGTTTGTAAGTCTTTGGTGAGGGTGCTTTGCATAGCTGATAGTGAAAAAAAGCCAACAATGGGTTGTCATTTTTATGCCATGAAGAGAGAGACGAAATCTATTAAAGCCAATATGAAACATAGGCATTCTTTGTACACACCATATCTTTTAATCATTAATGAGAGAAGGGAAAGACAACTTTCTTCTCCGCTGTTTACAGCTGAGGCATTTTTGAATCCTAATGTTTATTTTAGATTGGACCTTACTAAGCAAGTTGAAGTTAATAGTGAAATGCTTTTAACAATTACAACAATTGTTAACATTGACGCAATATAAGATCTTTTAAGCTCACAAATAGAGCTTTATAAGTTGTCTTATAGGGATTTTGGAATGTCGATTGCTATTCAACAATGAAGAAAACTTTCTCTACGTATTGGTTGTTTTCTTTTTCTTATTTGTTGAAATTAATTATTACTTTATTTTGTTTATAATGTTACTTTTGTTATCTTACGATATACAGTTTCTTGGTGGGATCAATTTGGAAATAGTGTTCGAGAATTGAAAAAGTTTGCAACTTACATTTTAAGTCAATGTGTGAGTGCAACAAGCTGTGAACGAAATTGGAGTACATTTGAATTTATCCACTCCAAGAGAAGGAATAGATTGGAGCATATGAGGTTGAATGACTTTGTTTTTATTCGTTACAATTTAAAGCTTCATAAAATGTATGTTATTAGCATTATTAATTTTGAAATAATTTCTTTTAATTTTTTAATAATTAAATTTTATTGTTTACTAGGAGTCTTAATAGCACAAGTAGTTCAACCGATCCAATTTTCATTGATAATATTGATCTTTTAGCGAATTAGGTTTTTGAAGAACCGAATTTGGTAGATGTCAATGACTTGGAAGGGAAAGCATTGACATATCATTTGGTGCATTAAATCTAAATGATAATGATGATGAAACTCCTCTCAATGATGAAGATTTTGTATCAAATGATAACTAAGGTCAGTGCAATTATATCGGATATCCTCTCGTAGATAATTGAATTGTGTTCTAGGTTTTTTTTTTCTTCTTTTAATTTTTCTTATATTTGATGTATATGTTAAATTATATATATGTAATGTAATTGTAAATGTTTTTGTTTCAGGTTTAACTTCTACTTAATTGTTTCCTCATCACAAACTCTTGTTGTAAATTGTAATAGTTTGAGAATTAAGAATATTTGTTGTTCTTTTTATTAGATGTTTTGATGTAATTATTATTTATTATATGATGAAATTGTGTTATTGTAATATTTTAAATACTTTGTATTATTCTTAATTTCATATTTGTATGATGATGACTGTGTTTTTTCATATTAATTGTGGTTATTATTTATATGTAAAATATTTAAAAATTATTGTTATTTCATATTAATTGTGATTATTATTTATTATTATGATTTTTAGAGACAAGGTTGATGTAAACTTATAAAGTATACAATGTAACTGTACAATACACCAATGAAATATTTTGTAAATTTTTTTTAAAATTCAAGGACTGTTTCATAAATTTAAAAAATTACCCAAAACGGTATCCAATATTGACTGGTATCAATACAATACCCTATTAGAACTCAATCTGATATCAAGTCCGCTACAATATTTACAACTTTGATTAGCTCTGTTTTTCTTTTTTACTTTTGGGTCTTGTCATGCAAGATATACATATAGTAAGAGACCCAAAAAATACTGAATTTATTTTTTTTAATAGAACAATGATAGAAAATTTAATTATGATTTAGAAGATTGATACGATCCAACAGTGAGGTGCATGTTGTTCCACTTTTACTGTTTTAATGTTGTTCCAACTTATTTCATTTACACATTTATGTGAGACTACATAAATATATAGATAAAATAAGTTGAAACAGTATTGAAACAACAAAAATGGAACAAATGATCTGATCCAATGTAACATAAATTTAGAATTTATTTGGCGGGTGTAGTGCTGACAAAGCATGTTAGTTGGATGAAATGCGTCCATGGCGTGGAAAGATGGGAAACAGATGTTTAACTGCCAAATTCAACGGTCCACACTCTGCTATCATTCCGAATCTCATGTTACCACTCGTACTCGATATGATATGGGCTTCCGTAATCCTTGCATTCTTTTTCTTAATTTAATAAATTTTCTTTTTAAATAATTTATTACATTTAAGTGAAATCTTAAACTGACAAACTCTTATTCTCAGAGTAGATATCACCAACTATTAAAAGTTTAAAACTATTCTCCTCTTTGCGTCGGAAGGAAAGAAGCTTCTTAATTACCTATTTGTCTTTTTTTCAATTATTGTTTTAAGAAGACAAGAGCTGAATCCAAATTTAAAATAAAAATTAACCTATTGAATGCACAAAACTTTTCAATGTACCTAAGCATACCATTTCAAAATAAGAGCAAGAGTGGAATCTAAATTAAAAATAAGAGTAAGAGCAAAAATTAAAATCAAAATTAAAATTGAAAGTTTTAGATTGTCAAATTCTAGTTATTATAAATATTAAAAATAATGATTACAAGTTTAATTGGATATATAGTGTACTAATTTTGCACTTCTTATCAAATAGAATTATCCACTTAAATGATTCCTTCATATTTAAATAATTTCTAGTTCCGGATGCCAGTGGCAGGAAGAAGAACTGTAGTACATGTACTTGTTAAAGCATACTTTAAAGAAGTTAGTTCGGATTAATAAAATGGTTATTCGGTACCATGTTTATCAACAAACAATAAATTCTCTTGACTTAAGGGCGGAGACTACGACTAGGCAAGCCTACAAGTGGAAATATCAATTTTAAGCGATCAACTGGCGTAAGAATTCTACTATTCCCATTTATTGCGTAAAAATAAGTGTTGGAAAATCCAAAAATTAGCAAGCAAGGCTAAAACTCAATTTGAAATAATAAAATACAGAATAAGTGTTTAAATTAAATCAAATATTTTTTAAATATTCAAAACAGATTATAAGTAGATAAAAAATTTAACAAGATTTGAATAAATAATTCTCTGTAGTATGAAAGTAATACTCCTATCATTAAGTTAAGAAAGTCACGAAAGAAATGAAACTCTTTGTTTCTATAGATTGTAAATGAAATATTATTTATAATCAATGCTTTGATTAAATTTTAAAAATTAGTTAGGTGGTAGTGAAATTTATTTTTATTTAAAAATATAAAAATAATAT
>JAOQMR010000213.1:31686793-31709629 GCA_027563865.1 Erythroxylum pelleterianum
TCGGTAAGCAAACACGTCAAAGGACAAAACTTTCTGTCCTCGTCCTCCGTCCTCGCGTCCGAGGACGGTAACCAAACGCAGCCTTACGTTCTTACAAGTTAGACGTCCATGACACGGTAGTAGTTCAATGCTCCTGTACTTGCAACTTGCTAGCACGAAACTGAAGTTCTTCATTCATCAGTGAAGGCAAAGAAGATAGGGTCTCTCTCAAGAAATTCAATTATTTCAATTCCTGGAGGAGCTGCCAGAAGTTTGGGAGCATTAACAAACAAAAACTTCTTCAATACCCTCGAAGGGTCATTCTGTGCTCGTCCCAGCTCCTACAGCTCATTCTTAATTTCTAAATAAACTCCAATTTCAGAAAACAACTAATAGTGGCATTGTACCTGAAATTGACAGACAGAGAAGCCTTCACCAAATATGTCATCGAGGAATTTAATGGGTTTGAATGCTGGAGAGCCTGGCCTGTAAGGGAGACGTAGAGTAGCAAGAGATGCCACGCAATTTCTGCACACGCAAATGCCTGTTCGAGGACCACATTGTGTTTATTTGGCAAATGCAACTATGCAAGCAAGAAAAAGCATGTGTCTGTGCTTTTTGGTCATGGAAGTGTGTTACTAAACGCACTTGTATTTGTCTATCCACTATAGTCTATACTCTGCCTATCACCCGGTATGTAAAAGATCAAAACTAGTGGCTTAGGCTCTCAAAATCACGTTTTGATGGTCTGGTAGTTGCACAAAACGACAACATTTCATTTGTTAATGGAAAGATTCACTTACGGCAAATAA
Source organism: Erythroxylum pelleterianum (assembly GCA_027563865.1). Classification (NCBI taxonomy): domain Eukaryota; kingdom Viridiplantae; phylum Streptophyta; class Magnoliopsida; order Malpighiales; family Erythroxylaceae; genus Erythroxylum; species Erythroxylum pelleterianum. The sequence continues at coordinate 31,687,585 of JAOQMR010000213.1, forward strand.
TAAACTGGTGTTTTTACTTTCGATAGTATCAACCATTAGCAAGAGGTGTGATATAGTCTGAAATTGCACCTAAATACTAATCCAATTTCTCAAAGGCATCGAGTTCATATTTCTTTCATTTTCATCTTGTCATGCTTCGATAATCCACGCATCCTAGATTCTTTATTCCATGTTATGAGTTGTTTGTTATGCTTAGACTTCGCTGTCTTATGCAACAAATTAATAAATTGGTAAATTTATATAAAATATGTAAGATACGAATTATTATATATATTTGGAAATTTATTAGGGTGGATTCGAAAGTTTATTGCAAGAGTTGCAGATTCTCAATTATCAAATGAAAAATAGGAAGTAAAATACCTTCCCTTGAATGAGAGTTCAAACCTAAGTGCATAACATAATTGGCATCCCAAGCTGGTCGAGAAGGCGGATCAAGTCTCCAACAATATGGAAAACAGTGTACGAGAATGGGTCTCCGAGTCTCCATAGCTCCATGAGCAGCCAAGTGATTGAGCTGGGAAATCCAGGAAGTCCATAGCACAAGCAGCACAAATGGTCCTGTTCCTTCTATTGTATGCATCTATATCCCATTAGTTTGGATCCTTGTATGTTTTATGTCCATTGTTTAATCTTATTCCATCATTAGTTCCCTGTTTAAGTATCACTCCATCACAAACTTGTCATATGGAGTTTTCAATTATTCAATATTGCTGATTTCGAATCCGCCCATCGGCCCATGTTAATTTGAATGACAGTTGACTATACTTTGGGATTGAAATTTGATTTCTGAAATGTCAATGCCTTTAACTTGCACGCCTTTTCGGAATCTTCAACTAAATCTAATTTCAGTCATTCCTTACCTTTCGTTTCTCTTTTGAGGCAGATTACTTATTCTTTGGGTTAATTTTGTATTAAGGGCCTTCACTTTCCTTTTCACAAGAAATGTACTTCACCAAGCCGTTGAAAGAATTTTATTTCACATTTATTTAGAGGTCCTGGATCATAATTGCATAGAGTTATTATTATTTTTTAATTTTCAATGAATTGAACTGGAATGTGGACCTGCATCAGTTAGACAACGAAAGCGCCAACTTGTTATAAATAGGAGGGCAGTAATGAGTCAGGTCGGTCTGGTCCTGATCTGTTCACTTTTTGGTTAATTAAAAGCCTTATCCATATAGGGCCCGCGTAGGTTCAAAATGCTCGATTGATAAAAACAGTCGAATAGAAAAAAAAAACAAAAAGGACTGGATTATAAACATGTTGTTCGGATGAAAATTTTAAATCACAATTGAACGCGGGAGGGGCATTTTAGAGGGAAGAGTGATATCTTTGTTCTGATTATTTAAATCATTTTAGTGCCATTTTGATGCAGACAGAAGCAGCGGTAGTAGTATTGATGATTTAGATGCGCTCCTGCTAATTTAAACGGCAAAAGCCAGCAAGCCTCAGGCATTGATCATGCTTCAGATGGCTCGGAAGGAATCATCCCAGAAGGAAGGGATAATCACTGAGGTTGATTTTGACGAGGAAGTAGATATTGCGAGGAAAGTTTTTGAGAATTTTTGGTTTCATCATCCGAAGATTCGACTTCTCTCATGGATGACTCAGTAATGCCCAAGAAAAACCAGAAGCCTGATCCTGATGCAGGCATTACCCAAAGTAAATTGTCCAGTCAGTCTTAAGTACCTGCAAAATCTACCAAAAATAAATCTACAAATAATGAACAGACAGCGGGAGATGATGATTTGCAGAGAACAGTTTTTATCAACAATCTTCCTTGAAGAAGTTAGACAACGCTTCTCTGTATTTGGAGAACTGGAATCCTATGTCCCAGTCCTTCATCAAGTTACCAAGGAGGGACATGTATTGTATGACTTGCCTCCTACTTTTTCCCTACTTTTGATTTTTTATCGTGAGATGTAATTCTTTTTATCGCAGGCGACCAAGGGGCACTGGATTTCTCAAGTTTAAGTCAGTGGATGCAGCTACTTCTGCAGTTTCAGCAGCTAATTTTGGATTGGTCCAAGGATTTTTTAGAAAGGTAGGCAACTGAAAGTCTTGAAGGGTTTGGATAAGAAATCAACCCATGATATGGAATTAGAGAAGACCAAGGTTGGTCCTCATTGACTTCACTTTTGAAACTTTTTAGCTTCTTATGCCTGCTTGTTTGCGGTATCATTGCGTTATGAATGTCATCTTTCCAGTCTGATCTTACAGATTTTAGTTGTTTTTTTGACTGCCCAAATTCTTGATAGGAGGGTGTTATTCATGAGGGGACTCCAGCTGCTGAAGGTGTTTCAGCTAGTGATATGGAAAAGCCAAAATAGTAAGTTCATTCTTTGTTTCAACTCTTCTCTAATGTTCTGAGTCGAAATGTGGGTTAAAAAGTAATCCACCTTCTAACAAGGAGCTGCGAGTACGTGTACATTTAAGCATGCTGTTTTATGACAAAGGTCAGAAGGTTTGCCTGACACTACATGGCAACTATGTGGTGCCAGCTCCCTCTCTCTTTTTCTCTGCTCTTCATAGCATACGTGTGCCATTAATATTCAAGAGTTTCAACATACTTTGATTTTTGACGAACAAATAAACTGAGGTTGATCTTGATAGATATTTCTCTTCATGTTGATGATGCTTTGGTAAATGTTGATTTTGCTAACCTTTGAACTGCCGTTAGAACTTTCCATGCCCTTTAGGCCATCTCCAACCATTAGTCCGTTTCCAACCAACACACTAAAATACCAAGGTGTCTTAAAACTACTCTAACCAATGCACCAAAGTTTGATTATCAAGATCACCATTTTATAACACATCAATTTGGTGTATTACTATTCATGCATCAAATTTGTAAAATGACACTGTTGACCATTTTCTTATTTACATGTTTCTTTTATGCTTTTCTCACATTTTGATTTATTTACATAATTTATTAAGTAATTAAATATATATTATTTTATACAAAATATATCATTACAAATGTCTCGTTGAAACCTTGAAAATGACACTAATATTGAACATAATATTAAATTTATTTTTAATTCTTATTTATAAGTGTTATAAATTTATTAATAAAATATTTTAAGAATAAAAAGTAAATTTAAAATAAAAGACATATAAAATTAAAAGTAAAATAAACCACAACATTGATTTTAAAAAATTAAAATTCAACAAAAATGTTTGAAATTACAATTAGATTAAAATAAATTATAATTACAACCATACTTAAGATTATAATCAAATTAAAACTATAATAACCAAATTTAAAATAAAACTAAAGTGCTTGAGAATATTAATTTAATATAAATAATTAATAGTTTGGAAGGTTATTTCCATTTCTTTCAAAATCAAAATATTGGTTAAAGTTACTAGATGAGTCAGCTTTGCATTGAGGTTCTCATTCTTGAGTTTTTTTTGCACAAATTTTAATTTGTTCATTTCTGAAAGCTTTACGCATTACTAGATCTTTGATGAAATCCAGATATTCGAATAAAATTATATTCTCTTCCTGTCTTTATTGTAACTCTAATTTATTTGTCTCATTTTGAGCTCGTAATAACTAAAGTTTATAATTCTTTTTAAGAAGAAATTGATTTTTATGAAACATTCCTTTGATTTCTTTATTCATGGTTGTAAATTCTTTTTATTTCCTCATTTTGTTCCTTTTTCATTTTTTCTTCCTTCCTCTTAATAGGATGATCAGTTGCATTATTTTTTTCAATAAATTCAGCTTTAGCTTCAGAATCATTGTTTAATTCTATACAAAATGATGATGATCTTATTGACTTATTTGATTTTTGAGATTTAGACTGTGATATTTCATTGCAGTTAGATAGTTTTCGATAATCAGGAGTTTTTTCTTTGCTAGTATTAACATATTTCTCCGTATCTTTTAGGATTGGACATATATGATTAAATTTGAAACCTTTTTGAAAATTTGGATCTTGAATGAGTAAATCTTTTATTTTCTCGAACTGCAATACAACATTGTAAGTTAAGTTAAATTTTAGGGTATAAATCAAACGTACTTAGATTCATATAAGGTAAAAAAATAAATAAATAAAGTACCTACAATATATTGTTTAGAAGCACCATTTGGATTTATGTTCTTAATTTTTCAACATATGTCATTGTGGTTTTTCATCAAGCTTGTAGAGATCTCCAAGGTCAAATAGTGGTGATATGCTTCGATGGCATTTGATAATATTTAATTTTGATAGACCAAAATTGAGTTATAGATTGATTTCTCCAGTAACTGGGTCTTGTGAAACATTAAGATATATATGGCATAGGACCTGATTTTTTTTCAATTGAATATGATGCACTTCAAGATGTATTCGAAGGTTTTTTATCTAAATTTGAGTTTGCCATTTTTTTGATAGGTTTTAAAGAGTTATAGTTTAGGATTTTAAAGAGTGTTATATGAAATAGTTTCAGTTTGGTAGAACAAATAAACTATTTATAGAGATATTGTATGAAAAAATAAGAATAACAAATCAACTATCTAATGGTTGCGTAGAGATAGAGTTAGATTTTTTGTAGGATTTCTTATCTTGTCTTCGATATTGTGTGAAAAAGATAAGAATACCAATAAACGGTTGAGATGAACACACTGTAATCCAACAGTTGTAAAGAGATAAAGTTAAATTTTTTGTAAAGATTCTTTATCTTGTCTTGGATATTGTGTGGAAAAGATAAGAAATTCAAATGAACGGTTAAGACGAATGCAATTTGATCTAACAGTTGTGAAGAGATAGAGTTAGATCTTGTATAAGGCAATGAACCATTAGCAAAGTCATCATTGAACCCTTTACTATATTTATCTATAACCATGACTACTAATGATAGTGCTTCTTATATATCATCCTCATCTTCATCCTCATCATTATCATCGAAGGATGAATTAGATCTTACTTTTGCAATATTGGCACAAAACAAAGTTATATTATCTACATATACTAATAACAATCTTGCAATGGATTACTATGTGAACAATGTAGTAACTAGCCAAAGCACAAAGGCTCAATCCCTAGTTATAAAGTAATTTATTTTGACCATGTTGTTGTAGATCAAAGCTTATGGGATGATTATTTTGTAGAAAATCCAAGATATAATGCAACAATGTTTTGCAGGCGATTTTGAATGAGTTAAAGTTTATTCCTGTGAATTGTTAGTGCTGTTGAAAGTCATGACGACTATTTTATGCAATAGAGAGATTAATGTAGTAAACTAGGATTGTTTAGTTTGCAAAAAGTAACAATAACATTTCAAATGTTGGTGTATGGTGTATCAGCTTATTTAAATGATGAATACATTAAAATTGGAGAATTAACTATAATTGAAAGCACAACAAGATTTTGTCAGGTTATTGTGGAGATCTTTGGGTAGAGTTATTTAAAACCATCAAATGTTAATGATATTACAAGGCTGCCTAAAATGAGTGAAGAATGTGGTTTTCCAAGGATGCTAGAGAGCTTATATTGCATACATTGGACATGGCAAAACTGTCCAATGGCTTGGGTAGGACAAGATAGTAGACGTAGTGGATTCTTAGCTATTATTTTTGAAGTTGTAGCTGATTATGATTTGTGGATATAGCACACACATTTTGGTTTGCCAGGGTCAAATAATGACGTTAATGTGTTGGAGGCATCTCACTTATTCGCAAACCTTGCCAAAGGTATAACACCTTCTGCTTATTATGTTATTTAAGGAAAAATGCACGATACTATATTTTATTTAGGTAACAATATTTATCCAAAATAGTTTAGCCTAGTACAAATCATTCATGATTCCAAGCCCCCAAAAAGAAGTTATTCGTGAAGATGCAAGAAGCATGTTGGAAGGAAGTTGATCATACATTTGGAGTTCTCCAATCATGATTTACAATTATTAAGGGACCGAAATGTTTTCGGAAAAAATCCATGATACATGATATTATGTCCGCATGCATTATAATGCACAATATGATCATTAAAGATAAACGTTATATCGAAGTGACATACAAGACTAGAGGGAAATGCCAGCTCCTAAAATTAATATAAATAGAGACGATGCAATTAGATTTCAAGAATTCGTTGCTCAATATAAGCAAATTAAAGATAAAGAAGCTCATTATGAGCTTTGTAATACACTGATTGAATATTTGTGAAAACGATATGGTAATTCAGAGGAGTAGAGGTTAAATGTGTCATAAAAATATTATATTTGTGTATGTTTTTAATTTTTTGCTACAATAATATTAATTATATATGTTCAATAATAGTAATTTATTATAAAGTATATATTAAATAATTAAGAATAATGATTTTATTTTAATTTTATAAATAAAATAAAATAAATAAAAATTATTGTATAAATAAAAATTAATTTAGTTAATAACTAAATTATTTTGAAATATTCTTTTAGGATACTTTATCACTAAATTAGGTGTAGAGTGATTGGAGTGTAAAAAACTTTGGTGTAAAAGGATTCCTGAAATATTCCTTTTTACACCAAATTTGGTGTAAAATTTTAGTGTAATGCCATCACCAACCATTACATTAAAATTCATCCTTTGATGATGAGGATGATATATGAGAAATACTGGCATTAGTATTGATGGTTGTAGATAAATATGGTGAAGGGTTCAATGATGAATCTGCTAATGATTCATTGCCTTATATAGTAAATAATTTATTTTATGTTTTATCTCATTTGTCTCTATACAAAATCTAACTCAATCTCTTCACAATCGTTATATCAGATTGCATTCATCTTAACCGTTCATTTGGATTTCTTATCTTTTCCACACAATATTTAAGACAAGATAAGGAATCTCTTCACAATTATTGGATTAGATTGTGTTTATCTTAACTGTTCATTGGTATTCTTATCTTTTCCATCTAATAACCAAAACAAGATAAGGAATCTTGCAAGAAGTCTAACTTTATCTCAACGCAACCGTTAGATAGTTGATTTGTTATCCTTATTTCTTTTACATAACATCTCTACAAATAGTTGATTTGTTCTACCAAACTGAACCATCATTTCATACAACATTCTTTGAAACCTATCAAAAAAATGGCAAGTTTAAATTTAGATAAAAAGCCTTCGAATAGATATTGAAGTGCATCATATTCAGTTAAAGAAAATCAATTTTTATGACATATATATCTTAATGTTTCACAAGTCTCAATTATTGGTAGAAAATAATTTATTACTCAGTTTTGGTCTCGTATCACAACCGAATATTATCAAATACTATCAAATCATATTACCACTGTTCGACTTTGGAGATCTCTATAAGCTTAATGGCAAACCATAATGGCAACTGTTAGAAAATTAAGAAGATTTGTTCAACAAATTGAAAACTTGAATCCAAGTGATGCTTTTAAACAAGATATTGTAAGTACTTTATTATTATTTTTTACCTTATATGAATTTAAGTACGTTTGATTTATACCTTAAAATTTAACTAAAGTTATAATGTTGTATTGTAGTTTAAGAAAGCAAAATATTTACTCATTCAAGGTCTAAATTTTCAAAAAGGTTTCAAATTTGATCATGTATGACCAATCTTAAAAAATATGAAGAAATATGCTGATACTAGCAAAGAGAAAACTCCTGATCATTGAAAGGATCTAACTACAATGAAATGTCACAGTTTAAATCTCAATTGTCAGATAAGTCAATAAGATTATCATCATTTTGTATGGAATTAAAGAATGATTATGAAGCTAAAGATGAATTTAATAATCAAAATGATGCAACTAATCATCCTAATGGGAGAAAGAAAGAAAAAAAGAAAAAGGAATAAAATGAGGAATTGAAAAAAGATTTTATGTCAATGAGTAAAGAAATCAAATAAATGTTTCATGACAGTCATTCTCTTCTCGAAAAGAATTATGAACTTCAGTTTTTACGAGTTCAAAATGAGGCAAACAAATTAGAGTTACGAAAAGGATAGGAAAAGAATATAATTTTATGCAAAGATCTGGATTTCATCAAAGATCCAGTAATGCGTGGGACTTTAAAAAATGAACAAACTAAAATTTGTGCAAAAAGAGCTCAAGAAGGAGAATCTCAAGGAAAAGTTGACATACCTAGTGACTTTAGTTAATATCTTGATTTAGGAGAAAATGTGGATAACCTTCTAAATTATTAATTATTTATGTTAATTTAATATTCTTAAGTGTTTTAATTTTCTTTTAATTTGGTTGTTGTAATTTTAATTTAAATGTAATCTTGAGTCTAGTTGTAGTTGTAATTTATTTTAGTTTGGTTGTAATTTGAAGCATTTTTGTTGGGTTTTAATTTTTTTAAAAAATCAATATTGTGGTTTATTTTAATTTTAATTTTATGTTCATTTTATTTTAAATTTACTTTTTATTCTTAAATTATTTTATTAATGAATTTATAACACTTATAAATAAGAATTATAAATAAATTTAATATTGTAACATCCCACCACCCCCGACGAGAAGGGTAGAATAGTAATTTAGAAAGGAGAAAGGCGCTACAAATATTATATCCAATATTAGTATCATGTTAAAGGTCTCAATGAGATATTTGTAATGATATATTTTGTGTAAAGCAATATATATTTTAAATTTAATTACTTAACAAATTATATAAATATATCAAAATGTGAGAAGAGCATAAAAGGAAGATGTGAATAAAAAAAAGTCAAAGATGTCATTTTACAACTTTTGATGCATAAATAGTAACACACTAAATTTAGTGTGTTACTGTTCATTACACCAAAATGGTGGTCTTGGGAATCCAACTTTGGTGAATTGGTTGGAGTGGATTCAACACACCAAATTTTGCATTTTAATGTGTTGGTTGGAGATGGCTTTAAAGTTTGCAGTTTACAAGAAAAGAATTCAAAGGAACTCCAGTCTCCAAATTTTCATGTTTCAAGAATCAGGTTAGTTATATAAAATTTGCCAAAGTCGATGGCTGAGAAAGAACTAAAGAAACTTTATGTTGATGCAATTTTCTCTTGAGCTACAAAACAAAAACTTATGATTAGACAGGTTAGCTACATTTGCAATCTTGTAATTGTTCCAGTGCTATTTACATTTCTTTTTCATTTTATTACATCTCTGACGACACATTTCCACTTAATATTAATTATGAAGGTAAAGTTTTTGAAGGATATGAAGATAGGAAAACTTGCCACAAAGACTCACTCGCTTGGAGTTGCTTTTGTCGAGTTTTCAGAGCACCAGTATACTCTTGTCACCCTGAGAGTTTGAAATAAGAATCTTGGTGATGTATTCTATTTGTTGTTTAATCATAAGCCCAATAAGTGGATTTATTTTATAACTTAAATGCAATCTTTAGTTGTGAGTAGAAACTTTTGGTTTAGAACATCAAACTGTTGTGGAATTTGCTCTTGATATGTCCAAACACTGGTATGCTTGGTTCATTGGGGAATGATAATATGAATTATAATGAATACAGTAAGGAATGAAAATATATATGACTTCCATTTCTCACTATATTTGGGGGGTAAAGAGTATTGCCCTAAAAAGGGATATAAAACATTATTCATCCAATCATAATATATTACTAATAATCTTTTTTCATTCTTTACCCATTCCTTTCTTCATATACTAACTAACCAAGCACCTCTTGAAGTTACGAAAAGCTAAGCAATGAAGACCACAGGTGAAAACCCATGATTTAAGGAGTAAAGAAAATGATTCTTCACAGAGGCTGAACGTATTTCCCACAAAACATGAGAAATATAAGAAAAGAAAGCACAGAGTTGAGGATACATCAGGGAAGAACTATGAACCAAGTAAAAAGAGTAGCATGGAAAATGTGATTTCTCACGCAGATTTCTTTGAAAATCTAAAAAGTAAAAAGAAATAAAAGAGCAACTTAGAAGTGAGAACAAAACAATTACTAGAAGATAAATCAAAAGGCAAATTACTTGGGTGAATCAAAATGGCAAGGCTAAAAAGTCAGGTTAAAATGACATCATAGTTGTGTTGAAAATTTTAATGGAATTATATATATAATATTAACAATTATATATTATAGACTATTATAAGATTTACTCTAAGAGAAAAGTGTTTTGTTAAGGTTTCAATTAATGAACTTAAATAATCTAATTAAATATATGTACTTAATTTATGATTGACAAATTTAAAATAAGCAGTGTATGTATAAATAAGAGATTATAGTCTTCAGAAAACATTAGGGTTTCTTTTTTGATATCTCATTGTTAGAAAATGCAGATAATCTATACCTTTCTTTTGGAAGGTTAAAAGCTAAAAGGAGTCACATGAACTCCACTATGCCTATTTCTATATATTCAAGTATGCTTTTTCAATTAAATTTATTTTTGGTAATTTAATACAATTAATTTGTGTTCATATTATAAGTTTATATTAGATCTAATAAGATGTATCAGAGCTTGTATTATATTGTATTATTGAGATTAAGTTTACTTTTATGTTTATAATTTTTTATCCTTAAGATTTATATAGTTTTAATTTCACTAAGTACCTATCTAGAGTATGGTTTTGCATATGATAAATAATTTGACGATGTACGGTAACCATAATGGCTGTGGGATCTTGTTTAACATCTTAAAGACAAGGCTAGCAGAATATCGACAACATCAAAGACCTTAAAGAAGGAACAGAAAAATTGTTAGAATTCTTGAAAAAAAGATCTCCTAAAGGAAAGAAGTCATATAAATGTTATCTTTATAGAAAACTTGGACATTATGTTAAAACATTCTAGGATATAGGCTTAATATTGGTCATAGGTATGCTAGATAAGAAAACACACCCTTTATAATGGATACAAAATATCTCAAGGCCTGCCTCTTAAAATACTATTTAAAGTTATCCTTTAATATGACCTTAATAGGATCATATAGTCTAATATTTGTTGATACACAAGATTAATCTTAAAGAGGCAAGTGTAGAACATACTCATATCTACGTGTAAAAGCGATACTATTGATGACTCAAGCTTTCAGGGGAGAAGGATGTTTAGAAGGAAGCTATGGAGGAATATATTCCTTTTCTTGGAGTGGATAAATTCAAATGTGCTCCAGTTTCTTTCGTAGCCTATTGCACTGATACATTGACTTAAAATTTGAATTGCAAACCTTTTCAATTTTGGAACATCATTTCCGAATTGTTCCCATCAAGAAACTGTAAGTCATAAGATAAATAAAAGTAACGTTATAAATAAAATAAAGTGATAATTAATTTTCAACAAATAAGAACAAGAAAATAACTAATACCTGGAGAAAGTTTTCCTCATTGTCGAATAGCAATCGACATTCCAAATCCCCATAAGACAACTTATAAAGCTCCATTTATGAGCTTAAGGGATCTTACATTACATCAATGCTAATAATTGTTGTAATAATAAAAAGCATTCTTCTATTAACTTCAGCTTACTTAGTAAGATCTAGTCTAAAATAGATACTATGATTCAAAAATGCCCCAGCTATAAACAACGAAGAAGAAAGTTGTCTTTCCCTTCTCTTATTAATGATTAAAAGATATAGTGTGTACAAAGAAGACCTATGTTTCAGATTGAACTTGATTGCTTCCATCACTCTCTTTGTGGCATAAAAAAACCCATTGTCAGCCAAGTGAAACACCCTACCAAAGGCTCACAAACTCGAATAACAAATTGGCACCGAGACCAAAATTCTCTATCTTCCAGTATAATCTTACAAACTTTCACTACAACATAAGACCTAGCATGCTAAGATGCAATTCATTTATCACTTGTAAACATTTATTTTAACTCTTTCTTCATCTTAACAAAAGACTGAAGTGATAAGAAATTTGTTGCAAATCTTGTCACAATAGGACGACACAAATTCTTACCATTAGTAAATTCCTTTCTCATTAAATTCAATACCTAGACACAATTATAGATGAACTTGGTCACCTTTTTAGCTTTCTGCATAGTCTTATCAATAACAGGAAAATACCTAGGATGACATATATCTCTAGCATTAGGTCAATATAATGTGTAACACAAGGAGTCCAAAAAAAGAATTATACTTATTTTGCAACCTTTTTCCTGCTGCTTTGTAAGTAAAATCATTGTCAGTAATAAATTGAACAATATTTTCTGGCTCTACTTCATTCACAACTTCATCAAATATCGCAAACAAAGTCTCAGTATTTCTAATAAGGCCAGATGCATCAATAGATTTAAAAAACATAGAGCCATTTGTAGAACAAACCAAAAAGTTAATAAGAGGTCATAAGTATCCCAATTCACTCTTCTTTATGCTAAATAACTTCTAATTTTAGAAATAGAACAACTCAAAAGTTTATCTTTTAAGTTATCAATCGAAGGACCTTTGTATCCCAAACTATAAGAGTATATTGTGTTGGGACTCTGCTCTCGTGAGTCATGTGCCCGACGTTTTAAGTGACATCTAGGAGTGCATCTCACAAAGGTGGTGTGCCCTCACTTGGAAACCGTCAAAAAACAAATGCATTTGTCCTATTTCAGAACAGTTTTTGGGAAACCTCCAGCTGAAATTACAAATTGACTTCTTCAGAACATTTGTTTCCCCTTGTCTTAAGTTTTTAATGACACCAAACTCATTCAATTTGGTTCAAAAAAATTTCTTCATTTGGAGGTCAGATGAAGAAGTTATTTCCAAAGGAATCAAACATGATTTTTGCCCTAAACCACATTGTATCTGTTTCGGGACAATTAACAAAACTTTCAGTAGAGTTATCAGATTAAAGTCATTCTTAGACAATTTGAAAGAGAACTTCAATATATACAACTTTCATGAAGGCCTTAAAGGTATATTCTATAGTCTAGAGGGTCAAAATTGGACCAGACGATAGGGTAGACGATTCAGTCTATAGTGGACCAGATGATAGGGTAGATGAATTGGGAAAATTGACATAACTTTCTCTAGAGAGATCTGATTAAGGTCATTCTTAGATGATTTAAAAGAGGATTTCAAGATCTACAATTCATGAGACCTTGAAGGTAGATTCTATAGTATAGAGGGCCAAAATTGGACCAGACGATAAGATAAACGATTCAGTCTATAGTGGACCAGATGATAGGGTAGATGAATTGGGAATTGACATAACTTTCTCTATAGATGTCAGATCAAGGTTATTATTGGACGATTTAAAAGGGGACTTCAATATCTACAACTTTTATGAAGACCTTAAAGGTAGATTCTATATTCTAGAGGGTTAAAATTGGACCAAACGATAGCATAGATGATTCAGTCTATAGTAGACCAAATGATAGGGTAGACGAATTGGGAAAATTGGCATAACTTTCTCTAGAGACATCGGATTAAGGTCATTCCTGGACAATTTGAAAGAGGACTTCAAGATCTACAAATTTGATGAAGACTTAAAGGTAGATTCTATCATTTAGAGGGTCAAAATTGGACCAGACCATAGGGTAAATGATTCAATCTATAGTGGACCAGATGATAGGGTAGACTAATTGGGAAAATTGACATAACTTTCTCTATAGATGTCGGATCAAGGTCATTCTTAGATGGTCTGAAGGAGGATTTCAAGATCTATAACTTTCATGAAGACTTGAAGGTATATTCTATTGTCTAGAGGGTCAAAATTGGACCAGACCATGGGATAGATAGTTCAGTCTATAGTGGACCAGACAATAAGGTAGACAAATTGGGAAAATTGACATAACTTTCTCTAGAGACATTAGATTAAGGTCATTGTTAGACAATTTGAAAGAGGACTTCGATATCTACAACTTTCATAAAGGTTTTGAAGGTAGATTCTATCGCCTAGAGGGTCAAAATTGGACCAGATGATGGGGTAGATGATTCAGTCTATAGTGGACCAGACGATAGAAGATGAAAAGTACCCAGAAGGAGTTTATGAATAATGCATAGACGAATTTTATGAATAGTACATAGAAGAAGTTTCAGTCGACACTCCTGAGCATCTCCACTTATAAGGATTATAACTTTAGACTTCGATGCCCAAAAATTTCATACTATATACCGTTGGAAAGCCAAAAAGATAATCTACAACTTTCTATAAGGCATTTTTGCCTAAATCAACCTAGATTAATCCAGATTTTCTCCCAAATCCCTTATGAAAACTTGAAAATGCAATGTACAAACTTGAGAGGGTCATGAGAAAAAATGAATTCATATTCCATTTGCATCAAAAGATGAGAGTTTTACAAATCTTTAGTGGGCATTTCAAGTCGCAAATACATTAATATCTCAAAATCCCAAAATATAAAAGATACAAGAACAATAATTTGATCAAAATGCAACTAAAGCCTTATTTTACAAGATTAGCTTCAAATAAAAAATAAACAAAGATCGGAGTGATGCCTTGACCCTTGACTACTCGATATCTTGCTCATCACCTGGATATGGGGAGGAGAATGTGGGTGAGTGTAAAGCCCGTGGGTAACAATTTTATAATTGGTAACAAGCAAAACCATTTATGAAATCACTTTTATCGCAAAAATTCACATTTATGCAAATTATGTATGCATCACTCTTGTCAACTTATCATGAGCACATAAACATATCAAAATGGTTCGGGTGGATCCAAAAGCAGAACGTACTACGCATTTTCACATAATGGTCTTGGTTAGCCGTGAACTTATGAGAGTTCATAAAGGAGCTCCATGCCACTAGCGGGTAGGCGGGAGAAGCCTTTCGTCAAAGTGCACTTGACTTAACTTAGAGGACCACCACAAACTTACATAACATGTATTTCCTGACTTGTAAAACATATTACCCACAAGGTCCATTTCAGAAACTTGATTTCTTAAGCTTGATATCCTTTTAAAAAAATCATTTTCATAAATCAAACAAAATTCACATGTAAAATATGCAGCACATTCTCAAAGCATTCAAAGAACAATAAATGCACATTTTAGAAGTAGCTGAAATCATTTATTTTCATTTCTTGAAAAAGACATTAATGGCTCATTACTTAATTATAAAAATGTACCCCACCTTGAATTCCTTGCTTAATAAATTGGCTTAAGGATGTCTTTCTTCTTGCTCCTCTTGCCTCTCTTGATCCCCTTATTGATTTCCTTCAACAATGACAAATTCCCACTCAATAGAGTTTTCAATTGAAAATCCCACAAAGTAAAAAAACTAAAATTGGTTCTAGAATACCTAAACCCATGCATTTCCTAAGCTTTATGAACCAAAATCCTTCCAAAAATCCAAAAGATTAACAATGATCTTATCTTGAATCTTCACCTAATGAAGAGATTTTTCGTTCAAAAGAAAACTCTTATCTTCCTCTACCTTTTTCTCTTTTTGCACAACCTCAAAATCTCTCTAGAAAGCTTTAAAAAATGAAACCCTAGCTCAACTCTCTCTTTTCCCCTTAACCACCGAAAGCTCTCTTCTTTCATTTTTTGATTTGTTATTTCACTCCTTTCCCCCTATTTTCGTTTTCCCCTTCTTTAGGAAAAAGAAAACACTTCTTTCTTCCCATTTTACCCTTAATGATTGATAAAAGTCTACCTTGCCCTTCCTTTAATGCCTTATGGTTTTTAAACTTAAGTAAGCTACCTAAAACACCCTTTTATGCATTCTTACTACTTTTAATATAACTAACCCATAAAATAAATTCTACCAACATAGACATAAAAAAATTTAACTCCCAAAAATATAATTCACCTATTCAAACCTCATAATTATTTAAAACATGCTTAACTAAAGAAGAAAAATTCGAAGGCCAACATATTGTATCCATTTTAGGTTAATAATAATAAGATTGAGAAGCATTGAAAGATGAACCTATATCGTACCACCAACTAGCTACTGCTATATCGACATGATTTTTTTCTTGATAAACCCCTTTGAGCTTTAGTCTTTCTTTTTGTATAAACCACATTTTATGCTTTTAAACTTAACCAAATGTCCTACCCAAGTCATAAAGCTAGTGGAACATTTGTGATTGTTGAGTTTGTGGATATACAAAATTCTAAGTGTGGGGGTGTACATATGTGAGGGTTGGTTATAATATTGGGATGTTATTTTATGTCTTATCATTGAAATTCCCATGTTGATGTAGTTTATTTTAAATTTTTTATTTAAGGAAAAGAAAGAAAAAAGGGAAAAGAAAAGAAATGAAAAAAAAAGAAAAAAATTGTTTAAAATAAATGTATCAAGAAAGAATTGCATATGTGTTGAGAAGTTGTTTATTGTTTATGCATCTTCCTAGAGTTGTAATGGATGTGTTATTTGAGTATGTTGGATATGAGGTAGAGGTTGGTTTGGAAGGTTCACTTTTGTGATTTCATCGGCATAAATTATATGAGTGATTCCTTCGGATTGGTATATGATTCATGTGTTTTGTGTGTGAGAGCTGAATGGGGTTGTGAAATAGAAATGTTGCATTTGTCATAACTGACGGTACCTAGTTTTTGACTGAGTGTTATTTTTGTTTCGCTAGCTTTGTTGACTTTTTTTGCTACTTGACCCAAATATATCTTACCTTACCTTTGCCCACATTACAACTTTGTAAAGTCCTTTGATTCATGATTTTGCATGTGAACATTAGTAGTGGAGAAATGAAATAATATGCAAAATTATGGATTGTCATGATTATGAATGGTGTTGAGTGTACTTATGGATATATTTTAAGTAAACACATTTTTTGAATCTATCATTAGATTGCTCAGTTTTTGAAGATGATGAATGTTGATTGATCATGAGTAAATGCTTGGAATGTTGACATCTTGCTATGATTTTTGAAAGTCATTCATCTTTGCTTGTGAATATATTATCTTAGAAAATATGGGAATTGAGTGAATGTTTTGGATCTTTGAGCTTAATTTGGATATTTTGCCCGAGGATAGACAAAAGCTAAGTGTGGGGAAAATTGATATGTGTTTAATTATTGATATATTTAATTATTTACAGTTAGCGAATAGCGATTAATGATACAAAAATGATTAAGATACTCACTTTAACTCATATTTGATTTTAGGTACAATTTGGGAACAAAGAAATTAAAGTGAGTCAGAAGCATTACATTTGGGTTGTTTTCTAAAGATTTATTTTTGTTTGTCTTCATGGAGCAAGGAAAAAAAAGAAGACAAGAAAAATGAAGTACAAAATGACAACAGAAGAAGGAAATAAGAGACTGAAGCGATGCAGCATAATTAGAAGCCAAGGCCAAAACGCTGCAATATGGGTGGGCTAAAGAAGAGCTAAACGGCAGCATATGAGAAGAGAACAGAGGAGAAAGTAGCACGCAGTGTTTTACTTAAAAACGTAGGAGGTTGGCAGACCAGGAGAAGAGCACAAAGGCAGGAGACGAGACACAGACAGCTGCGGTAAACGTAGCGCAGAGGAGCAAAACGCGCAGGTGAGAGGAGAAGGCAGCTCAGCAGGAGTTGATGTGAGACCCTTAATTGTCCCATCATATACACAGTGCGGGGGAGACTTAAAGTAGAGACGCAAGTAGAGGCGTGAAGGGAGTGAGCTGCGGTGTGGCTGCAGGCTTGGTGCGGCTTGGCTGGAGCTTGCGAGAAGCTGGAGAGAGCTGAAGACATTGAAGGCAGCTGTGTTAAGGAAGCTTGGGCGTGCACAGAAGAAACCTCCCAACTTATTTTTCCCATCAAAGGAATAGTGAACAGTAAAAAATTAAGGGATTTTTGGCTAGGGATTAAGATGGGGGTTGAAGTAATTTTTCAAAAAATACCTATGAAGGGCTAAACATCCTGACGCCGATTCAGAGGTGATATCGACGCTGATGACCCGGGTTAAGTAATTTTATTATTATTTTGTTGTTTCTTTCTTTTAATAAGAATTGATTGTGTCATTCGATGTTAATTGATTTGGGTTGTGTGTATTGATAATTATATTTTCGTTATTATTTGATTATTTGTGTATAAACCTATTGGGTATTGTGATTTGGTGATTTTAATACGTTCATTGAATTGTTAATTGCAAACCCATTGCTAGAATTTTGATATAATCCGCAATTGTTATGTTGAAATTCATGTGTAGCGACTAATGATTCGTAATAATTAGGGATAACATAACTAGGTTAAATGACACATCGTATGTGATTGTTGCCTTGATTAATCGATTTTCCTAATTTGTAATACTACTGCCTAATTAAATCTAGAGATCGTATTCTAGGTTGTTTAGTGGTTAGGTTTAAATAACGATCGTATCTTGATTAAACAAAACTTAAGGGAAAACTCAGGTTAATTATTAACTCATGATTAATAGTTGCTAGGAGAGGTTAAAGAACAACAAATTAATGAAATATGCTTAATTAAGGTATAGGCTAAGATTGAATCAAAGAACCGAGTCCCTACCGAATTTCCCACTTTTATCATTTTTTACATATTTTCTTTAATTTGTTTTTATTAGTTAGTTTTATTTTATTTTCTTCTTTGAAAAATCCAAACCCCCTGTTAAGTGTAAACACCGGTTAATTTCATTTCATAAATTTCACACATACTCTCTGTGGGATCGACCTAGATTTACCGCTACTATAGTAGTTGTCTAGTTATTTTATTTTGACTAACGTAACGATGCGCGGTCATATCCAAAACTCATCTAAGTATAATTTATACTTAGGTTTATGCCTCACTAAAACCATTAAAATCACAATTCATTTCTCATTGAATCACTTCAAATTTTTCCAAGACACCCCATTCGGGTCTACTATTCACATTCAATCAGAAGGTGAAAATGAGGTAATTTGGTCAAACTCTCTTCTAGAAAAGTATTCCTCTATGTCTTATCTTTCTATTAGTACTAAAATCACTAATTTGGTTCAGTACTTTAGAAGATATGCCTCAAACATTATCGGGTTGTTCATATTCAAAAACAGTGTACTATACACAACTTCCATCCAGAAATTCAACATTTTAGAGACTGAATCATAATTCAACTTCTAGAGACAATTTGTAGGCATATATATCTAGTTTATTTCAAATAAAAAATAATCTCATTTAGAATCTTATATATCCAAATATAATCAAAATACTGAATGGTGTTCAGTAAGATATTCCTATTTCACTGTTCCAACAAATTCCACACTTTGATTTGATCAATCTTTTTCAGATCGATTCAGAATACTACAAATTCTTGTAGAGAGATATAAAAATGTGTTAGAAATTTATTGGTTCAAAAATCAAGTTATTTGGAGGTCTAGAGAAGAAGTTATGGTTAAAAGAAACAAGATTGTTCAGAAAAAAGAAAAACCTCAAATGCACGACGGTGCATTTTCCCATTTATCACCAAAGTTACCGTCATGCTTATGCATGACTGTGCATTTTCACAATCCTCAAAAGTCACCGGTGCAAATCCATTTTGAACCCATAAGCACGACTGTGCAATTCCACTTCTTCTTTTCCACCAACATATCAACTTCAAACCTCCATAACTTTTAATCCATAACTCTTAAAATTTACAAAATTTATATCAATGGAAAGATAAAAGAAAGATCTACAACTTTTATGAAGACCATTTTATCAAAATCTATCTAGATCAGTATAGTAAATTCATGAAAGTTTCAAATCAAAATTCAACTCTTTTACTATTCCTTCCCAGAAATTTCCAGATTTCCTTCTCTAAAATCCAACACTTCAAATTTTCATTTCTAGTTTTTCTACTCCATTTCATTAAACGCATTTACCATAAATTCATACTACTCCAAAATATACAAGTTTGATCAAAAATCATCAAAAGTCAAAAATTCATTTTCAACCTATTCATGCTCTGTCACTTTTTCTGTATTTTTAACTTTTGTTCTCAATCTCCATGTTTCCTCACAACTTTCATTTAAACACTTATTCCCATCTCAGACCATTATTTTACAATTACTCTTCAACTCAAAAATTCATTTTCTTGATCATCTCTAAAGCTTTCATCAACTCACGCATACACTCATATATATTCATATATGCACCGTGAAAAAACAGAGCATGTATCACCTTTGCATATCTAATTTTTCACACTAATCCTATACATCATTTCATTGTTATTTCAGCTCCAAAAACCATTTCCACAACACCTGATCACTAACAATCCATCAAATACTAAATTAACACTATAACCAAAATTTTCATCCATCAACATAGTATTCATAATATATATACGTAAATGCCATGATCATGCACTGACAATGAATTCATCAAATTTATTTCATAAATCCACAACTCTAAAGAATTTATTTACTACTTACTTGTTGAAAACTCCAAAAGCTTCAACTATCTTCAAGCCCTAAACTCCATGCAAAAACACATATTCCATTGAGAAAAATTGCCCAGTTTCGGTTTTCTTAAGCAGAAAAAGGCAATTAACAATGTGGTAGAGGTGTGGGATGAGGAAAAGCAAAGAAATCCCTCAGAAGGTATTTGATGGAAAACTCTGTGTATTTAAAGAAAATTTGACGAAGGTTGCTACGAAAGAGGTGGAAGCTTATAAAATAATTCTAACCCCATTTTAACTCTCAGATAACTCAAACTTACTTCTAACAAATTATAAAAGTAACTTAACTAAGTGAACAAATTATAAAAGTAACTTAACTAAGTGACACTTGTCACTTTCCTAATGCCTAAGTTCTAACTTAGTTTCTTTTGAAACTAACTCCATTTGACTCTCCTTTTTACAATCCAATTATCTCTAAACTTCTTTTGATTTCTTTTTCCTATTTTCCATAATACTCTATAAATTCTGAAAATAAATCCTAATTTCACCAAAATTTACAAATATAAAAATTCTACTAACCAATAGAATTTCTAATATAAATAAATTCAAAAAGATTCACAACATTCCCAATAAATCACAACTCACTCTAATTACACCCGGAATTATTCATGAATGCATGTACAATTATTTCTACGTGCAACAATTTTACTATTTATGTGTATGTGTATGACATATTATGCATGAGCATGAAAATGCATTTCTTATCTCTCATTGATCACTCACATTTACTATTCTAACCTCCCAACTGGTAATGGGATGTTACAATGAGTGTCAGGAGTATCATAGAAGGTAAAGAATTGTTCATCTATGAAGATCCATATGAGAGGATCCATCCTGTTGAACTTCAAAAAGTCTATCTTAACCTGTTGAAATTTTAATGTATTAAAAGAACCAGCAATCCGAAATAAGCCTAAATTTGTCGATAACACTCTTGTAACGAAACTCTATTCCTGACGATCAATAGCTTGTTGAGCCTCTCTATATGCCAATTCATAGATTCTAATATAGCCTCAATCCTTCCCAAACAATTTTGGGTAAAGTCATCTTAGTGGTTCAGATCAGAGATATCATTTGACACACGCTTAATCTCGGTAGACATCTCTTTCATCCTCGTGTTCTTAGCTATCATATGCTCTTCCTTCTCTTAATGAAAGCACCAATGAGATATCAATTGGAACATTACCTATAGATAAACAACTCAAGAACACTGCACAGAATATCCGAATATAATGCTATGTTATAAATTTAAAATACTATGAGTGTTCACAAAATGATAGAGCAATAAAGATGTTAATTAAGTTTTATAATAACCCAATAACAAGGAAGAGAATCAGAACAACAAAACACAACAAAGGAGGAGAGGAAGGATTAGAACCAAGAGAGAGGAAAACATATCAAATTCTTCATACTCATTTGGTTTTGTTTTTTTTTTTGAGTGCAAAGGAAAATGGAAAAACTAGCTTAACGCTCTAGCGAACAAAGCTCCGTGGGCATCCTGACGGAGAAGCTCCTGGACACATAACGGAGGCTCCTGGAGGATATGCAGGCCTGGACGGAGCATCCCGGCAAGGGCTGCCAAACTGTCTGCACATTGATTTCCTTCCCGAAGGACATGATGGAACTGAACCTCCCACTCTCGGCGGACCAAATCTCGGATACCTGCAACCAAAAAAGGATCACCTGTAAGCACAAGATTCGGGTCGGATAAAATATTAATGACCTCGAGGGAATCGACTTCAACGATCACCCGACGATACCCTAGCTCCCAAGCTAACGTAAGCCCGGTGAGCACCCCCCACAACTCCGCCTGCAGAGGCGAGCCCCTACCGA
>JAOQMR010000213.1:31725249-31739872 GCA_027563865.1 Erythroxylum pelleterianum
CGGTTTTCAATTCTTCGTGAAGATGGCGACGAAGAAAAATCATCGCTTTTGCGCGATCTTGCTCGGATGCTTGATTTTCTTCTTTAATAGTATCTCCGAGATTTTCAGCATTAAGATGGATTTCGGCATCAAGTACCCACGAAAGATAATTTTTTCCGGAAATATCAAGGGCAACGAACTCAAGCTTTGTGAGATTTGACATGGTAAAATACTTGAGAAGAAATAACAAAAATTAGATATAAAAACAAAGATATATATTTATATATATCTTCCAAGTAGTATGTGGGTATATATACTATGATAAAGCAAAAATAAAATAAATAAAAGATACTAAATTCTTACCTTGTGACGTCAAAGAAAATGAGGAAAGCTTCCTTCACCTTTAGATCTTGATCGTGCTTGGGAAATTTGCTACGTCGATAGAGTCTTGATCGTGCTGATAACGTATTGTGAATAAAATACCCAAATAGAAACAAACAAGAGAATGAAAGGAAATAAGTAAGAATCGACTTCTATTATTTATCAACGTGTGTATTTACAAAGTGAAATTCCATGTCCTTATATAGGACTCTTGTACATGTACTTCATTCAATGAGAGAATGGGAAAAGCCTAAGTAATAAAGTAAGTACATGAAGAGATTAAGTGAGGGGGAGGGGATAAGTCTACATAATGAATGAAGTACATAAATAGTATATCATGTACCTAGTCATCCACACCATACATGCATGTATTACAACAATATATATATATATATATCTAATTTTTCCTTTTCTCTCCCCTCTCACTATTCTTCTCTCTCGAAATTTTGCTCTCCCTCTCTTCTGAAAAACTCTTCACTCTCTCACAAAAACAACTTCTCCAACTATCTACACTCTTTCGTTGTTTGTTCCTCCAATTTATAGAGAAATCAATGGGTGTGAACAAAGGGTATGAAAGTTAGCTGTACTGCCGAAATCCACCAAGAAAAAACAAGCCTCCATTGTTGATCAACATTAGTTGCACCAACCTCCTCCAATCAAGCCACCATTGTTGAGCCACCATTGTTGATCACCGAAAGCATCAATTTCTGACTTTGCAAGTTGAGATTTCTGACTTCCTTTTGAGACAATATTCAACAGACATATCATTGGCCACAAAAACTACTCTCCCCTCATTTCTCGCTCCAGAATTACTCTCCCATTTTCATTTATTTACAATCCGTTATTCTCCACTAACCGACGTTCATTGTAACCACACTTAGCTTTCTAATCACACGCTTTATCAAAGCTCTCCGCAAGAAACTGCACTTTGTAAGCCTTTGCTGTCCAAAATTTAACAGCCGAATCTCGTGGAAGTGCGTGTGATGTACGCGATATATATGTATATTGTGTCTTGTTTCACTCGACATCTCGACAACAAACAAACACTTCCATGGGCTTTTTTTTTTGTTAAATAGATACAAGAAACAAGAGAGGACTAACGCCTCAAGAAGGCTACCGATCTCTGATAAGTGTGAAGCAACAATCGAAGCTCTGGAGCTGGAGTCTCCCAAAGAAACTATCGAATTATAGCTAAGGAACCCTACTTAACTAGGAAATCCCCACATTGATTAGCTTCACGAAAAATATGCTAGAGAGAGCAGCACCAATCTCTTGCAATCAACGTCTTGATGTCCCCAACAAGAATAAACATAGGATGCAAACTGGGGCAAGAAATCATCACAAGATTAACTACATCTTGAGAATCAGACTCGATAATAACTTTTCGGTAGCCATGATCCCAAGCCAAAATTAAACCATGCCGAAGTGCCTGCAACTCAGCTATAGTATTAGAAACATGACCAATATATCCCGAGAAGCCAATAATCCAGCGTCCATGTTCATCACAAATCAGACCTCTAAATCCAGGGTCACTCGGATTATCAAGAGCAGTTCCATCCACATTTAATTTAACAAAATCATCGCAGGACTGTGCCAAGAGATCCACACATTAGTATTATTTGTAGGATCTGAACTAGTATGATAGAAGGCCATTCTACATTCGTTGATCAACGTGGTATGCCAATGACATTGACCAATGATGGTAATAGCTTCATTTTGAATAACATCCTTATTTCTAGCACACCACACAACCCAAGCGCCAGTAACAATATTCAAGACATAGTCATAAGGCAGAATAGTATCAAGGGGATGCATGTTAATCCATTCATCAATAGAGGATGAGAAAAAACACCCAGGAATATTTCCAAGAATTTGGTGCCAAAAATGATGTGCCTATAGATAACCTCTAATTGCATGAAGAGTTATTTCATTACTTTTACCACATCAAGAACACAATGGAGATTGTGCAAGACCACGATCATAGCAAAGAGAATTTGTTGGTAAATGCTGCCACCTTATCTGCTAGAGAAAGAATTGAAATTTCCGAGGTAAGTGTAGCTTCCAAATTCGGCACCATTGTTTATGAGAGTCAGGATTATATGGTACACAGGTAAGGAACTCATGACCAGACTTAACCGTGTAAGACCCCGTAGAAGTTTCTCCCCATATCAAAACATCAGCACAAGTACTATAAGGAGCCACATGAATTGCGAAGATTTGCTTTCGAACTTCGAGGTCCAAGGTGGTACTGATAGTAGAGAAATCCCATTCACCATCCGATGAGAGTAAATCATGAAATATAAGATCTCGATCCTGCATGCTAATAGTATGAATAAGACGTTGGAGAGGCTCTTTACTAGCCTATCTACCAAACGAAAAGGAAATAGTACGACCATCTCCCACATGCCATGCAAAACCATCTTTCAAGAAACGGATAACGCTTTGAATAGCTTTCCAGCAAGATGAAGCATTAGAGGGCATGCTAGCCTTAAAAATTGGTTTGTGGCGAATGTATTTGCCCCGCAAAACTTTAAATCACATCTTATTATCATATGCACTAACGACCAAATAAGCTTACCCAGCATGGCAATATTATTGTCTCGAGCCATCCAAAGGCCTAAACCTCCCATATTCTTAGGGCTATAAACCGATTCCCAATTAAAAAGATGGATCCCCTTGATATTTCCTAAAGAACTCCATAGGAAGGATCTGCATACCTTATCAATAGAATGGCAAACACCTGAAGGCATCCAGCATGTCTGCACCGAGTAGAGAGGGATGGTTGAGAGAGTGGATTGAAACAGAGTATGTCTAGCATCTTTATTAAGCAACTTGGTTTTCCAGCCTTAAAGACGACCCTGGATTTTATCAAGAACATGTTGAAATTCACGGTTTGTCTTACCACCATGCAAAGGAACTCCAAGATACATCCCCAAATTCATAGTGAATTTAAAATTAAACTGTCGACGAAGAGATTCCTTGTACCTGTGAGGGACGCCAGGCGATAAGAACGTCCTAGACTCCTGTGCATTAATGACCATACCAGAACAAGAACAAAATTGTCACATAGTGGTTAGAATAGCCATACAGTGGCTTTTGGTAGCATGAGAAAATAAGAGAACATCGTTGGCGAAAAATAAGTGAGATATAGGAGGACTCGTTCCTTAAATCTTAATAGGCCTCCATTCATTAGACATCGCTTTACTGGATATAAGCAATGACATCTTTTCCAAACTAAGCATAAATAAGTAAGAAGACAAAGGGCAAATTGAAAGCACCAAAGCGCTCTCTAGACACCTGCACTATTAAACACCCCAATAAGTGAACAAGATTAAACTTTGTTTGTTTCAACTTTCAACTTTTATTTTTAGTTTTTTATTTTTTAATTTAATAAAAATTATTTATCAAAATTTTATTTAAAATTTTATTATTATTAGCAATAAAAATATAAGCATTAAAAATAAAAAAAAGTTTTTGTTTACTTTATCCAATATTCATCCGAAGCAATTTTCTTTCCTTTCATTTCTTTCTTTTTGTTTGGTTTATCTCTTTACCTTCTTTTCATCTTTCAGCTGGTGACTATATGTTGATGCTCCTATCCAATCCATCGAAGCCAAGCAACGTTGCGAAGATTGAGCGGATCCAATTGGATAATTAAGGCGTGAACATTAAGGTGTCCACATCAGTGTTATTATTGGCTAAAGGAGTCAATCAACAACCTTCAATATTTTCACGAATTTAAAGAGGTGTTTTTATCTGTGTGAAATTTTCTATTTTAATTATGTTATTTTAATTATATTTTATTAAATTTTATCTATATATTTATATAAATATATGAATGATATAGATTTATATAAATAGAGTTGAAATATCGTAACCAAAACAGAGAATTCTATATGAATATATAGATGAGATTTAATAGAATATAATAAAAATATTGTAATCAGAATAGAGAATCTATTCCTATTTTTATCTGATCACTACGATATACAAAGCACCGATATGATTGAAGGACAGTGTACAATGCACAAGTTTAAAAGTTACATAAAGCTTGACATTGTCGAAAACGATGATTGCTTCTATCATCTCAAGTATAACTCTGCTACTAGAGCCTTGAATTTTGATAGTCAATGTGCAAGTTTATAGTATGTTATTCATAAAATATTACCTCAAAGCGACTTTTGTAATGCTACTTATATTACGTTATGTTTGCTTTAATTTGTTTAGAGCAGCTATATAATTTTGATTTTAAGAGTTTTGTTTTATGATTTTTAAGTTGACCTCTAATAAAACATACATATAACTTAGCAAGTGCTAAAGGTGAAGTTTAATCATTTTTGTAATGACAAAAGGGTCAAACTGGACCTTAATGTTTTCTCCTGAATTTATTTTTAGCTCAAACGTTTTAACTTTCAACAAACATCCAATTTATATTTAAAGATCAACTTAACATCTCCATCAACTTGGTATCAAAAAATCCTACCTGATATTTTTTATTTTATTCTTATGGGCTCCTACATCATATGTGCAATTTATATGATAAATGGAGCTTAGAAAGTTCAAAAAAATTAGCTAAAAACATTCTAGAGCTAGACAAAAATGTTTGAAAAATCCTAAAGGTTGTTGTTTGGCTAGTACAAACATCAAAGAGCTAACTCCTTCATTTGTTTTCTAAATCCCTAATCCTTAATCCATGATTATTTGTTCCTCTGGCAATCTATGTCATGTGTCCGTGTCCATGTCGTGTCCGTATCCGTGCTACATAGGATAAAGACCATATGGTTAGATTATCTGAAGAGACATGAATGTATCATTCATAGTTAAATATAATTTCTTATCTTGTTGGTAGTGATGTAGATAAATCCTATCAAATAAAATCCTACTTGGATGAGGATGTCATCCAATTGGTTAATGTGATATAATCTGATAAGAATATAGATGATCTAGTTAATTGGGTAAAGTCAAAAGTGTCGATAAATAGCTATTTAAGCCTTGCTTCAAAGGAGAGACAGAGAGGAAGGGAGTACATTGAGAGAGAACATTGTTTTGTATACGGGGGAATAATAAAGGTTAGTTTTTATCGTAGCTCTTGTATGTTTATTGTTACCTATGATTAATGTAATACTTTCGTAGTATTCCTACTCGAGTGTGAGAGTTAAACATTTTAAGGGTTGTAAAGTGTTCAAGAACAAGGTTTTATTGGTCAATAATCATGTGGGAAGCTTAAGTTTTACTTAAACGGACCAAAGTGAGATTGTCATGTAAAGAAGTACACGCGACTTCGGTATAAGTTTGGTGTCTAAAAAAACCTTTGTAGCAACTAATTTTTTCGTACTTTGATAGATTAGTTTGAAAATGAAATTTATCCAATAAATACTTGATTGATGAATCATCGTTAACCAATTTCTACAAATATACGAAGAATTTGATTTGATTATTATGAAGTTGATTAGTTTTTTTAACTTTAATTATTTAATTAATTTATTATAATGTATCTACAAATTTGACATTGACATATATCGTGTTTACTTTAGAATTAAAAAGAGATATATTTATAATATATTAAATTTTTATGTATTTAGTTAATATAAAAATGAAATAAACGTTTTAGATTTAAATTACAACTTTCCTTTACATACATATATATATATATATATGTATGTATATGTAATACATATAAGAATAATGTGGTTATATGATAAAGATATCACGTGTCATTAAAAGGCCTTAATATTTTGATTTTTTCTAATATTTCTTTCATAAGAGTGAACAATTACTTATATAATCTTATATAATGTAAATTGATATGATTATGTACATCTAAACAATTTAATTTATTGATTTTTAATTATTTTGAATAGTTTGTCATTTAATTTACATCCATATCATAATTATTTCTGAAAATATGACTAATAACTATTAAATTATTTAAGAATTATCTTCACTTGACTATGCCAAACGTCATATTTTGTGAGGTAGTTCTTTTTTTTTTTTGGTTACATTTATATGGAGAATATCTATTATGCTTAACGTGTAAAAACTTATATTCCCGTAATAGTATGATAATGTAACAATCAACATATGAACATCAAATAAAAATATAATTGTTTTTAAAAAGATGTTGCATTGAAAAGTACTTCAAAGAAAAGCTGGAAGATTCAGCCGCCTTTAGTCGTTATGGCTTTATACGATAAAAAGAAGCTTATTTCATTTACATAAAACAAAGAAAAGAATTAAGATTATGACACGAGTATAATTGTGTTTTCAGTTTCAGAATACGTTACAGGGAAAAGTGCTTTAAAAGATATTTTATCAGGTTGTTTTGATCAACACTATATTTGTTGTAAAAGGCATTATCCATATATTTCATTTACATAATCAAAGAAAAGAATTAATAATGGATCTTAAAACATATGCCGACAAAATTATTTCTAAAAGAAGCAACTTCAGTATTACTTTCTAATTTTTATTACCAAAGACAAATATATTATCATCATCAGATTGTAAAAATACTTTCTTACTGTACACCCAACAATTCAGTAATTAAATGATTGTAGACAAACTAATTATTACACATGCAACTATTGTTTGTAAAAGAGCAAAAGTACGACATACTTAGTTTTATCATAAAAGTTAATAATGCCAAAGAAGGTTCATCGAAAAATATGGCAGATGAAGTTACAAAAATTCCTTGTAAAATACATCAATGATATTTGTTTCTTTACGTAGAGATTATTAAGAATCTGAATAACGAATGCAGATCTTTTTTCCACAGCTATTTTTGATATTTCTCATATATGCATTGCATGACTTTATGAAATGAGTCGAGAAAGGTCAGGTGAGACGCGAATAACGCTTAACCAGGTTGACAAAAAATGCTGAACATAAAAAATGCGTTGACTTTCTCCTTGTCCCTCTGGAATGTATAAAAAGAATCTACCGCATAGAATTTGGTTTAACTTGCCTTTGCTCTCTTCCATACAATGACGATGCCGTAAAGATCTGATGAAGCCAACAAGTTCTCTCCGTGGTTCCATGAGACGTCGACAACCGGGAATCTATGGCCCTGCATCCACAGATACTTGTCAAGTTGGGAGTCTTCATATAGGCAATGGATACAACCTCGTATACAAAACCAACCTGCAGCTTGTTTACACATGTATGTTTTGGACGGGTTAAGTCATAGAAGTATACGTTGGAGTCCTCACTTCCAGCCACTGCATGTTAAGTGAGCAAAGATAAAAACTTGGAATCACTATGCACAATTGAACTCTTTTAAGTTCTAATATTCCCATTGGTCGAGCAACTTTTTGAGAAGTTAACACTTCAAACTATCTGAACTGAAAATTAGGTGGGTTAGCATGGTTTTGGTTAATCTAGGGTTCCCAGTAAGCACAGCAGAGAAAGTCTTGAGGAAAGTTTGATGAATGGAAAATCATACAGACCTATGTATTCTCCTTTTTCAAGGGAGAGAAGAGGACAGAAAGAAGCTCTTATCTTGTGCACTCGTGGAGCCAATTTGAGAGAGCAACGAAGAGTGAGATAACCATTTATTTCCAAGGCAACACTGCATGTAATCAAAGCATAGTTAAGCTAATTCAAGTTACTAATCGACTAAAAGTACAAAATATGCCATTATGAAACACCTGAAGAAAGATAAGCTTCCATCTTGAGTACATGTCAGTAACACAGGTCCTCGTGCCAGTAGAGAGAAACTTCGGTATTGCACGGTAGTTACTGGATATTTGTTCTTGCTGCCACTTCGATAGCGATGTGACCGGGATATGGCACCTGTACGTGAGTCCATACTCACCGAGTAAACACAACCCTGCATGCATCATTCCACGAGTATTTGTCACATGTGACTTTATCAAACGGAAAAGATTATTTGGCATATATATAGGAGGCTCACTTGTGCATCACCACAGAAAATAAGGTGACCAGTGTGATCGTGGTCCATGGATGTAACCTGGTCATCAAGGACCAATTTATGTATAATCCTTCCGGTGCTGAAGTTGAATACCTGTTATCTCAACGAAGAAATGCAAACAATAAAATGGGGTGAACTGAATTGCTTGGTTCTGTTGAAGCTAGAATTGGAGTTTCCAAACCAGCATCATTTGAACAAATAAATTCTCTGATGGCTTAATACTGTTGTAAACTTCCTAAAAGTTTTACTGCAGACCGTCATCATCAAAGGTGATCGTGCACTACTGAACAATTTTACAAAATAATTTCAATTGAATATTGCAACTTGCTCGTTCCACCATGACTCAGTGAAACATATTAAAGAAAGCATGATGTACCGTGATTTCTTTGTTAGCATTTCCAACTGAAAGAAAGTTGTTATTTACCTGCATTGAAGGAGTTAAGAGAGATGCATAAATTTAGATCATTTGTCAAGAAAGATGTGTAAGACAAAGGAAGTAAGTGAAAAAATCCTCAGGGCAAAACAAGGTTTTGGCATCAAATAAAACAGTAATTCAGAAAGTAATTTAATTGACAGAAAAAAAAACCACGGAAAAAGAAAAAGAAGACAATAAAATAAGAAGAGAAGAAGGAAGGGAAATGAACTCCGGGTATAACATGGTAATAGTTTTGAAATGTGTCCACTATAACTAGAAGGTAAATTGGAATGAAATTTGACAGTTGACAAGAAATGCATGCTAAATTTAAAGAAGCAGAAGAATGAAACTGAACTGTCATACTTACAGGATGAAAACGAATACAGAATTGTGAGGAAACTCCATATATCACTCGAATGCAGATGCCTCTTGATAACTCCCATACCCTAACAGTCTTATCCATGGATGATGATGCAATGTACTGATTGTTGGATGAAAAATCAAAATCTGGTAATATATTATAGATCAGGAAGCTTCTAATTAAAACAATAACGTACATTAAAAAATCTCCCTTCATACCTAGCATAGTAGCATATCTTTTAGCCAGACAACTTTTATAAATCAATGGTATAACCACCAAAAACAGAACCAATATAGAATAATACTAGAAGACAAGACGTCATACAAAATATAATTTTGTGGTTCTCATTTTTCACACTACCCACAATGTGAGATGCGCGAAAAGGAAAAGTATACACAAGCCAAGTATAGACTACAGGAAAATTGTATAAAGCAAGGATTTCAGTGACCAATGCAAAATAGGGCCTTGGAGATTATGAAT
Organism: Erythroxylum pelleterianum; assembly: GCA_027563865.1. NCBI lineage: Eukaryota > Viridiplantae > Streptophyta > Magnoliopsida > Malpighiales > Erythroxylaceae > Erythroxylum > Erythroxylum pelleterianum. Next base: position 31,734,796 of record JAOQMR010000213.1, read on the forward strand.
TTATAATGATGCATGCAATAGAGTTAACAAACAAGATAAACAAGGCAGGACTCGTATGATATAATGATTTATTAAATTTTTTAGATGTATCAGAAACAATACCAGTTAATCAAACCTGTAACATCTTGTGTGTGCCCTTTCAACTGTTTGAGGATTGAAGGTGGCTCAGAGACAGTGCATACTGTCAAGGTTCCATCCGATACCCCAAATGCAAGTAGATCAGAGCTCATGTGCCCAAACTTCAAAACTGTAACTGTATATAAGCCCAATCAGATTGCAGGATCAAACAAATAAACGTACTACCAACACTTCAAGAGACAGAAAAGTTGTCTATGTTACTAGTTATGGTTACCAGCTGCTTTGCATTGATCAAAGATGCAATGCATGCCTACAAATGAATATGCAGGTTCAACTCCTCGATCCCGTTGGTGATCACTATCACTGACACTTGAGCTGAAGCTTGTTCTATGAGTTGAAGGCAGTTGTAAATCCTACAAGCAAATATCACAATCACATGGAAGAAAAATGACTAATAACTTCAGAAATAATTTATATTGTCATGAAACAACTTTCGATGATTGTATAAGTAAATCCATAACCAAAATTCTTGTTCCAGAATAACACCTAAACACAATAATGGCAAGCAGGAAAGAAGTGGTAATTTGAGATTTGAGGAAACCATCATCAAATCAGCTAATTAACTCGTTCTTTTTCATAGCAAGGGGTAGATGCAAAAAATGAGCCAGAATTTATAATGGCAACAAGTATACAGTAAGCATATACATAAGATATGGACATCTTTTTGGTTAAGTACATATATGAGTTTATAGAGAAATGGAAAACAAAAGTTGTTAGTCTTTGTGAATATACTGGAACCTAAAATACAAAAGATCTGTAGAAGGTGAATATGGAACCTTGAAGATGGATGATTAAAGTACAAATTGGAAAAAAAAATTCTCTCCTCATATGTTGCATATTATAAATCATACTAAAGTGCGTATGCTGTCCTTGGTCGTTTTGAGGCGACCTATGCAAATTCAGTTAAAAACAAATTGAATAGCTGGACTGCAAATGCGTAAAATGCACATTGGCCACAGTAAAATCAACTTTCATCTTCAAAACATGTTACAATGTTTGAACTGTTGGGTCTGTTACGGAGATTATGAGAAGAGGTAGGCAATAGAGTGGAAAAGCTAATAAAAATCTTAGCTAACTTGACATACCCTGCTAGAGCTCCAGCTCTCCACCTCATATAAATGGGAGAGTGGACTTGCAGATGGAAGCCATCGCCCACTGATGCATCAACCAGTAAATTAACCTGATGTCAGAATTGTATGGAAAGATAATTTAAAAAGGACTCACAAACCATAAATCGCACTGTCATAAATGTTCATCATGCTTCTGTAGATGAACAAAGAATATTAGGAGTTTTATGCATGGAAATACAAGGTAGAAGTAGAACTACATAAAAGAACACTCCATCATGACACATCCACAACTAGTCTTCATAAATATGAGCATATTTGACGTAAGGATTCTCAACTCCCTAATAAAATTTCTAATGGATGGAACCTTCTGAACCAGTGAGTTTGTAACTGTTACTATACGACTGGAATAGCTTATGCTAGTTTCTCAATGCTAACCTGTCAAGATCTAGATGAGCATACGATTGCTTTGACCACTTCATTATGACTAATTCTGTAATTAATATAGTTCTGATGACAATAGTTGAAACTTATACATAGACTTTCAGCAACCTGTTTCCTGGAGTGCTTTGCTGGCTTAGTATCTGCGTACTCTCCCAATTTCTTGGCCTGCGAATGTAGTTACGGTAGCTAACATAACCTCTTCCATTGCATTTCCAGTCCTATTACAATTGAGAAATTTTCGGCATGAGCTTTATTGCCTTCAAGTTAACCAAAAAATACCAAACAATCTGAATCCATTCGTATAATCTTAACTGACGTCATCGGTGAACTTTCTATTTTATCAAAACGAAATTGAGTTCAAGTAAACGCCGAATCTGTTCTCCTAAATAAACTTCCACAAGTATCGACGAAGAAAAATCAGATTTGCTAATATCCTTTATTTGCATTTCCCGAATCGGCGAGTTTCTTAATCTCTCACCAACTATACAATCAACATTCTTAAGCTATCATATAGTTCCATTTCTTCTCTAAGAATAAAAATTAGCATCTAAAAACCCAGATCTATCAACTAAATTACTCGATTGACTTCGACGCTACGAAAGCGCAAAGTACAAAAATAAACAACAAAAATCTAAAATATAGAGCTCACAAGACGGCGAAGAACACCGGACTCCGCTTTCCGATAGAGAAGAAAGCGGCGAAGGCCGACGTAATCAGGATCGGAATCAGTGCTCGCAGGCTGAAGCAAGCAGCTGAACAACTCAGGATCTACACTCTTCTTCTTCGTCTTCTCGTCGATTTCATCTGCATTTCTAGCACCGTTATTCTTATCAACCTTAGTTTCTCCAATGCACTTCTGGTTCTTGTCGATCGCTTCGTGCTCCGCCATTCTACGACAATTCCTCCGGCTGATTCTTCATCAGATATCGCTCGAATCACTCGTCTGACCGATCAATCGCGAAGTTTCGCCGACGATATAATTGATGAGCAGGAGAATACAGTTTGGAGAAGAATCTAGATTTGAAATTGGAGAGAGAGAAAAAGATGAACTCGAACGAAGTGTTTGGGTGCTGATTCGGAGGTATTTTATATGTTTGAACTTTGGTTCTTTTCTAGTGGGCAAGGAAGAGGCTGTGTTTCTGACGCCATACGCTTTTGTTTGACACTTTGTTATGCCTTCATAATAAATATAATTGATATTTATTTATTTATGTCAATTTTATTAAGTTGTTAATTGGTGTCAATTGTGCCCATTATGTTTCTTTGGTAATAACCTATAATTATTTGCAATAATGGTCTTGCAAATTGTTTTTATTCATGTAGATAAATAACTGTTTTTGTACAAATCCATAAATAAGTCTTCTCTTTTTGTCTTTTGTTGCCTTTTTCTCATTTCCATAGCTTTTATTGTTGAGATAAAGAGTAGTTAACGTGTAACCAAAAAAAAAAAGAGTAGTTAACGTGCTTCGAGTTTCATTGGCAAACAAAAGCAACCTTTCGTGCTTTTTCACTATTATATATTTTTTTTTGGTGTAAAAGGAGAAAGGACGTCCCCTTCCTCAGATAATTAAAAGACACCAATTTTTAAAATTAAAGTTTCATTAATTTTACTAAAAATTTTGGAAAAACTCTCTATTTTATTAAAATTTTGACACCCGTTAACTTCTTTAGATTTGATATTTTTAAAATACATAAAGTTTTAGGTAGACAATCAAATTATATGAGGGTGATTAAGAATTAGCAAATTATAGAAGTGATATATATATATATATATCAAATAAATTGATTTATTAATTTATCATAATCAATGTATAATTACTTATATTAAAAATTATAATAATATTTCACATATAATATTAATCAATTAATTAAAAATAAATTTTTATATTTATTAATTTATATGTAATATATTTACTACGATAGTAAATTAAGTTTTTGTTATTATATAATAATAAATAAAATGATCGATTTCTTATTAAATTTATAATTCATATTTTATAAATAATTGATGATTAACTTGATTGATTTTTGTTATTAAATAAAAATGCAAAAATGTTATTATTTTGTTGATTTTTCCTATTCATATAGTGTTACTTATATGAAAGATGTAAAAATAATCATAACTACTATAAATTTATGTTATTAATTATTAATAGTATAGCAATTTATCATATTTTATTAATAATTAATTTGTAATATTTTAGCAATAATTATAATATATTAATTTATCATATTTCATCAATAATTAATAACATATTAATCACTTTAAAATAATAGTATAATCAAGTCTTTATTAGAATTTTATTATATATATATATATTAATATACATTAAATTAATATATTAGTAATAATTAATAAGATAAATTAACATTATATGGTAATCATAATTTTATTTGTTAATACAAAAACTCAATCAAGTTAGTTATTTATTGTTTATATATATTTATTATTGTTAATTAATGTTATTACATAACATATTACAAAATTAATAAAAAAATTAATATATTATCATATTAAATTTTAGTTTAATTCGATCAATTTGATAATTCCAATGTTTGTCTCTTTTACTTTAAAATTTATTAGAACTATTTGAGTGGAATATTTCATTTAATTTAAATTTGTGATTTGAGATAAATTATTCAAAATACATAGTTAAAAATGTTGCGAAATCGAGGCAAGATCTGATCTCGCACTTTGCAAAATAATTATGAAAATTTTTCAAAAGCTAAGATCATTTAAAATTTTATAAAATGATTTTGACATATAAATCATAATAAAGAATAAATTGTAATCAGTTCTTTATTCTAAAACTTGATCATTTTCTTGTCATATCCCTCGAACCATTTATAAAATTTGCTCATCTCAACCATTATAGTTGTGTAAGTATTTGACCTCTAACGACAGAACATGTTAAGAGAACTTTGTAACTATTACAAATAGAGTTAGATAAAAAATGTTAGCTATCTTAGAGCTTAAGCCTATTTATAATAAGTTTAGGATATCATAGTAATTTAATTAGAAATAATTAGGCAAAGAGTGTTAGCTCCCTTAGAGATCGAGATTGGACATTATAGTAATTTAATTGAAATTAAATTCTAAGTTTAATTTCATCTTAATTAGAGTTATAAATAATTCTAATTAAAGACCAATTATGTTCAAATAAGATCCAATATCCCATATTAATCCTTATTTAATGAATATTTCATATTTAGTTAGAAAATTTCTCAAACTTTTCAATCAAGTCCAACTTGACTAAAATATCTTTTTTCTCTTTAACTCATGTGTGATTCATTAGGTTCCTAAATATATTGGCAATGGATATAAATTATAACCCTAAATCATGTTTAGGATAGTATGTAATTAAACAATTTATAATTATAGATCAAGATTTCCATCTAACAATGCATCATGACCACCCAAATATTTA
>JAOQMR010000213.1:31814831-31830884 GCA_027563865.1 Erythroxylum pelleterianum
TTCACCGCCTAATTAAACTATAATCAAGCTTCATCTAACTACAAATTACAAACCCTCGACCGAGGCATATTCATAATGATGTAATTAAATGCGTGACAATGTAAATTACCAATCCAAACAACACAATAAATGTCCCAACATTTGACTGAGCTATAATCAAATAGTATCACTACAATCTACAAACCCTCGACCGAGGCATATTCATAAATCATAGCTAAACTACATATTAAGCTACTCCCCTTTGAAGCTCGGTAAACTCCAGCCATCACTGCATCGTCAAGAGGAGAATAACGCCTACCCACGCATAGCGACCGAAAACCTCACAACTCGTAAGAATCCCAGCTGCCTACGGTAGAAGACGCCTGCGAAAACAAAAATAAAAACAAATAAAAACAAAATCCCAGGGAACCCCGAAGGGAACCCCGGGCGGCGACGGCTTCCCTCTCCTCTCTTCTCTCTACGCTTGTCCCTCTCTCCTTCTCTAATGGTGGTCGTCTGCTCTAGATCTGTCCGCTCCTCCTCCCTCTCCCCGTAACCTAATTTCGCAAGGTTTATATAGGAAGGTTACGGGACTGGGTCGTTACAGTGAGACGAGATTTCTATTTTGGGCCGGGTATCCGTTCACACGTCGCGACGAATTAATTAAATTTCGTCGCGATGTCTTGAATCTGTCGTTCGTCGCGACGAGTAATTTTTATCGAAATTAATTCATCGCGACGAACGAAGATGTTGATTCGTCCCGACGTGTCGATCAGTCGTCGCAACGTACGATCTTCTTCATGCGCTGTGGAGTGATTCGCCGCGGCATCTGATTGTTGACTTTCTTATCCTTTTGACTCTTTTTTTTCTGCAATATAAAATAACAATTTGCAGTATCAATTTTCCTTAGAAAATTATAATGCAATTAATGTCAATTTGCACAATTTTACTAACAAATTGCATAAAACATAATCTCACAGCAAGGGACTAATTTAAGCACAAAATCGCGAATTAAGAGTCAAAAAGTACATTAAAAGCTGTGAAAGTGTAGCCAATTTATATGATAAACTTGGGCTCAATCAGTGTTTCTCAAGAAAGGGGGATTGAGAAGGGAACAACAGTACAACAGTACTAGTAAGAAAGGAGAAGATGCCCAAAGGACAATGAAATATTCTCTGTCTCACTCCTATGCCCTCCTCTGCTTATAACAGTATTACATAACAAAATCAGAATACTTTGCAGGTGGCTGTCTGTCACGTGTTGGTCGTTGGTGTGACTTAGCAGCTGTGGAGTGATCCCTGGAGTGAGTCTGAGTCGAGGATGGGCTTGGGTCCATGACATTACCCCCACCATTGAAGGAAACCTTGTCCTCAAGGTTAGCCGTGTCAACAGGAGGATCAAGTAGCGGCAATGGAATACTTTGTGTCGTATGGTCGCCCATACACTTTTTCAAGACTGAAACATGAAACACAGGATGAAGTCGAGAAGACGGAGGTAGGTCCAACTTGTAGGCGACATTCCCAATTTTTTGAAGCACGCAAAAGGGTCCGAAGTACCTCTTCCCCAGCTTTTGGTAGTGAAACCTGGCGATATGGCTGTAATTTAACAAAAACCTAATCACCAACCTGAAACGAAAAATCGCGCCGATGTTTGTCAGCTTGGGCAGACACATGATGGGCAGTATTGTACCAATATTCAGCCCAAGGAAGCAGCTTAACCCAAGTATGTGGCGAATCCGATGCGTAACAGCGCAAATACATTTCGAGGACTTTGTTGACAACCTCGCTTTGGCCATCGGTCTCAGGGTGATAAGCCGAGCTAAGAGCACGAGTAGTTCCCTAAAAACGGTTCACCTCCTCCCAAAAAGAACTAAGAAATAATGGATCACAATCGCTGATTATCTTAGAGGGAATTCCATGAAGTTTAACAATACCATGCAAGAACACATCCGCAAGTTTCACAGCAGTAAAATTACTTAATAAAGCAAAGAAATATCCATACTTGGACAAGCATTCAACATCAACCAGAATAACAGTCTTACCGAAAGAGGGAGGCAGCCCAGTGATGAAATCCATTGTAATTTCCTCAAAGACTTGAGTCGGTAAGGGGATGGGCTGTAACAGTCCGGCTGGTGACAATTGAGAGGACTTCATTGTTTGGCAAATCAAACACTCGCGTACAAAGCGCTGAACATCCTTACGCATAGAGACCCAATAAAAATTGGCTGCAACACGATGGTATGTGCAAGTAATACCCATATGTCCTCCAATAACCGAGCTATGAAATTCCGTAAGAATGGAATATCAAAGTTGTGCACTGTTGGGAACGACTAACCGATGACGGAAAAAAAGAAGGCCATCATGGACTGTGAAGGACTGAAAATCAGGATCATTTTCACGCACCTTAGTGTGAATTTTTAGCAGATCAGGATCAGAAGAGTTCAACCTGCGAAATTCAGCTATTCGCTCAAACTGTGGAACGGAGAAAGCTAAGAAGCAATCTGTCAAGACTCGAGAAAGAGCATCAGCGACAGTATTTTGCTTTCCGGAGTGATATAGCACCTCAAAATCATACCCAATCAGTTTATACAACCAATGTTGCTGCTCCGGGTTTGTATAGTCTGCGCAGTGAGATTTTTGAGAGCCCTCTGGTCAGTGATAATCAAGAAACGTCGACCTAGAAGATATTGTCGCCACTTCCCGACTGCCTGAGTGATGGCGGACATTTCTCGGTGATAAGCAGGGGCAGCCTGCATACGAGGAGATAATTTCTGACTATAATAGGCTATCGGCTTACCCCTTTGAGTTAGAACGGCACCGATGCCAGCACCAGATGCGTCGGTCTCAATAACGAATGCACTCGAAAATCGGGTAATGTCAGCACCGGAGCATTGCTAAGTCCAGTCTTCAACTAATCAAAGGCCAATTGTTCAGCAGTGCCCCAAACAAAGCTATCCTTCTTGAGAAGGTCTGAAAGAGGCGAAGCTATACGAGCAAATCCCTTGATAAAGCGACGATAATAGCCGGCAAGGCCCAGAAACCCTCGTAGACTTTTAACTGAAGAAGGAGGCGGCCATGATTGGACTGCCGCAATCTTGGTCGGATCTCGTAACCCATCCTTGGCAACAACATGGCCCAAGTATGCAATCTGCTCTTGCCCAAACACGCATTTGCAACATTTAGCGACCAATTGATTGGTGCGCAAGACCTCAAAAACAGTCACAAGGTGTGTCTTATGCTCCTCCAAAGACCGACTGTACACCAGTATATCATAAAAAAAAATCAGCACGAAGCGTCTCAAGTATGGCTTAAATATGTTGGTCATGGTGGCCTGAAATGTTGATGGTGAGTTGGTGAGACCGAACGACATAACGAGAAACTCATAGTGACCCTCATGTGTGCGAAATGCAGTCTTGAAAACATCTTCTGAATGGACTAGGATTTGGTGAAACCCGACAAGGAGATCCAATTTCGAGAAAACTTGTGCCCCAAACAGTTCATCAAATAGTTCATCAGCTGTTGGGATCAGAAATCGATCGCGAATTGTGATAGAGTTAAGAGCCCGGTAATCCATATAAAAATGCCAAGAACCATCCTTTTTATTCACCAAGAGGACCGGAGATGAATAAGGACTGGTGCTATGTCGAATAATCCCATCACATAACATGGCGGAGACTTGCCTCTCAATTTCTTGCTTTTGATAATGAGGGTACCGATAAGGCCACACATTCACTAGCAAGGGTATGAATGGTGTGATCTGTAGGACGTGGTGGAGGTATCTTCGAGACTGGTTGAAAGACATCCGAGAATTGCTCAAGCAAGGGATCAAATGCAGATATAGGAGCAGATGTAGCAATCTCATATCGGAAATTGATCTGAAGACTGAAATAGGCAGCCACCGAACCCACATCGATGCAACGCCGTAAGGAATTTAGCTGTATCTCGATCGGATTGTTAGCTTGAATCCCACGCCAACACACAGATTTGCCCTCAAAAGTGAAGCGAAAAGAGCAATCAGCATAATCCGTTATGGTCGGTCTCTAGGTAGCCAACCAAGCCACACCCAAAACAACATCAGACCCATATACGGGTAATACGTAGAAATCAGTTGAAATCTGTGTCCCCTGAACAATTAAAGGAATATCAGAAATCTTACCCTCACAACGGAGAGCATTGCCATTCCCGACAAGAACTGGAAAGGTAGCAGTGGAGTCCACCTGAAAACCCAGATATTTAGCAACCTGACTTTGAATGAAGTTGTGGGTACTCCCTCCATCTAGAAGAATCTAAACTGGATGTCCGAAAATAAGACCCATAAATCGAAGGGTAGCTAGCGATTGACAACCAGAGAGGGTGTTGTAGGAGATCATCGTGTTGGAAGAGGGATCGGAGGGTAGGACGCTGGCGGTAAGTGGAGGTAGGAAGCCGGCGTCGTGAGATTCTGGCGAGGTGGGTGACTCCGGCGACGGCAGGGTGGGTGACGTAGGATGCTATGGTGGTAGCTCATAATCTGCGTTGGAACTATCATCATCCAGGAGGAAGAGTTGTGGTTTGACACATTTGTGCCCCCTAACAAATTTATCATCACAATAAAAACACAACCCAAGTTCTCTTCTCTTTTGGGCTTCAGCTTGAGTCAAACGCCTGACAGTGGGCCTTGGAGCTTCAGCAACAGTGATGGGCCATACAGGGGTAGCTAGAGGGGTTGGAAGTAACCCCGGGCTAAGACCCCGTCGTTCCGTGAAGCCCGTCCCTTTAACCAATTTTCCAAGTTTTGGAGAGTTTAGCCTCCTGTAAACGAGCCAAACTAATAGCATGATTGAGAGAAGTGGGTCGAAAGGATAATACCTCGGCTTTAATGTCAGCCCGTAACCCAGAAATGAAACAATCGACAAAAAATGAACCTAACAAGCCCATAGTCTGATTTGTCAAGTTTTCGAAGCGACTTTGATACTCTTCAACAGTCGTTGTTTGTTGCAATTTGGCCAAGAGCCCTTGAGGAGACTCGAGATCGATGTGTTTAAACCGTTCGATCATGGAATGGGTGAAGTTGGCCCAACAAGATAGTTGTCGATTGCATTTCATCCACCTATATCAGCGACGGGCCTTGCCTTCGAAATGAAAGGCTGCCATAGTGACGCGCACCGTATCTTCGGTTTTGTAAAACTCGAAGAACTCCTCGGCATTAAATATCTACAACTCTGGATTGGTGCCGTCGAACTTCGACAACTCCACTCGCGCGAGCTTCGGTTTAAATGGAAATTCCTCACCGTCGGAATCATACCTGACTCGGCGATGGTTGTCGCTTGTCCGTGAAGACTCGGGGTTATCAGTGGTGAAGGCAGAGCCACTACTGTTAGCTGGCCCCTGAGGCAGAATCTTCTCCTTCAAAAGCTGACCCAAGTGAACCAACTGATGAGTAATGTCCTCCATTTGCTGCTGCATAGAGCTAACTGTGGATTGAAGGGAGGTCGTTGCTGTGGCCTGAGTGGCGACGTCAGAGCTGAGTTTGGAGACAGCTGCATCAAGTTTGGTGAGGCGGGTTCCGTCGGCCATGAAAGGGGAGAAAAAATGCTCTCAATGAAAGCACCAGATGGAACACACTAAATTGAACAATGGGAATTTAAACCAACAAATTAAGCAAGAGAAATGATGAGTTCATTTCATTCCATGGAATTCCAACACAAAACAGGAAAATACCAGTGTTTCTCAAGAAACGGGGTTGAGAAGGGAAGAACAGTACATCGGTACTAGTAAGAAAGGAGAAGACGCCCAAAGGACAATGAAATATTCTCTGTCTCACTCTTATGCCCTCCTTTGCTTATAACAGAATTACATAACAAAATCAGAATACTTTGTAGGTGGCTGTCTGTCACGTGTTGGTCGTTGGCGTGACTCAGCAGCTGTGGAGTGATCCCTGGTGTGAGTGTGAGTCGAGGATGGGCTTGGGTCCATGACAAACTGTCAACTTTTTCAAAACTACTTTTAACAAATACACTTTGCATGCATTAATGTGCAAGTACATACGATTATGCAGCATCTCTCAATCTGTTCAAATAAGTTCCGTACCTTTTGGGTCTGAAATCACAAAAACTTCAACTTTTCAGTATATTGACGTCTCATCGGTTCCAATTATTGTCCCCTAGAAACTATTTCAAGAGTTCCAAGCTAGGATTCAGTTAAAAACCAAAACTAGTTGGTTTGCGAATGCGCCAAATTTATCGTCCACTTGCAACTCAATCTCAAAGGACGCAATCACTTCCATAACCCATTATGCTTGCTACATCTTGAACGTGTAATGGCGTGTTTGTTCTGCTTGAACACCCCATCCTCTAAAAACAAACGATTCAACGTGTTCAAGGAAAATGTTAAACATATTCAGAAGACCAACAAGATGGATAAGCCCTATAAATTAAAGTTGAACAAATGTTGTAGATTAAAAAATGGATACCAGAATGCGTATGGCTTGTTAAGATTTGTTAGAAGGGTGAAGAAAAAAACATCAAAAGAGAGAGAACATAGAATCCATTGATATATTGAGAGAGAAATAAATCATTCGTATGAGTTCTTTTTTTATGTTAGTTTAGCCGTTAGTATGCGGCTTAAATACATACATCTACTATTTGCTAGTCTCTCGTCTAGCTTAACAACACTAGACCTTTTATTTAAATGATGCACTTCATCTTCCTTACTAATGCCTGTAACTCTTTCCGTCTTTTATTATTAAGTATCATCTTCTCCACTCATCTCTGTAACAATCCCCCTCTCCTTAACATGATTGTCCACTAAGTTGATTTTTAGAAAGCGCTTCTGGAGATTAAAAAAATATTACCAAGTCGCGTCAACATTTTCCTTCATCTGACCATTGCACTAACAACTGAGTCACTGCTCTCTTATTCTTTTTTGCAATATGTCTATCTTTTTTGCAATATGTCTATCTAGTACTGCCACTGGAATTTGTTCCACAGGTGATAAATTTTGGCCGAGCCAATAAGCCCCTACTCCAATCCAAATGTGCTTTCTTCAGTTGTGACACATAAAATACGGAGTGTATCAATGAGTTTGCTGGTAGCTTTAGTTTATACGCCACCTTTCTCATTTTTTGCATCACTCTATATGGCCCATAATACAGGGGAGATAGCTTCTGATTGTTCCTCCTTTGAAGAGTGTGATGCCTATACGGTTGAAGCTTTAATAACACCGTTTCCCCAACTTCAAATTGACGCTCCGAACATCTGGCATCTTCATACTGTTTCATCCTGTTTTGAGCTCTTTGTAAATAGAATCTTGTTACATTGATCATTGTTTCTTTGTCTTTAAAGACTTGATCCCCTTTTGTCACCTTCGAATCTCCCACTATATATGGTGTGTACACTGGTGGAGGATATCCATGTAACACCTCAAAGGGTGTGGAATCAATAGATGGACGATACGTGGTATTATACCACCACTTTGCTAGCGATAACCACTCACTCCATTGTTAAGGAGTTTCCCTACAGAAACACCTCAAATAGGTCTCTAAAATTTTGTTTACTGCTTCTGTGAGGTTTTCGGTTTGAGGATGGTAGGCGGTGGAGTATTTGAGTTGCACTCCTTGTAATTTAAGTAGCTCCTGCCATAATTTACTCATGAAAATTGGATCTCTATCGCTAATAATTGACTCTAGCATCCCACATAATTTAAACAAGTTATTAAGAAACAATTCAGTGATTTCATAAGCAACATAAAGGTGTTTTTACAGAAATGAAGTGAGAATACTTAGTGAATCGATCAACAACCAAAAAAACCACCAACTTCCCTTTAAATACAGGTAGTCCTTCAATAAAGTCGATACTAACCTCCCTCCAGCTTCTTTTAGAAAATTTAATCGGTTGCAGTAGCCTCAGTTACGCTGAATTGTTATATTTGTTTCTTTGGCAATTCATGCAATTATGGAAATATCTCCGCACATCCCTTGCCATTCCCTTCCAAAAAAACATGTTTGATATCTTTTTTATTGTCGCCACCACACCAGCATGACCACCTATCGCCTCATCATGACTAATTTTGATTATCTGTTGTCTTAATGCCTTATTATCATCGACCACCAAGCGACCCTTCCACCTCAACAATTCATTTTTCCATTCATACACGCTAGACTTCAATATGCCATTTCTGAATTTACTAATAATTTCCTGCATCATTCGATCCTCTTTCCGATTCTTTTTAATCCCATCTAGTAATTCACCATGTAGTTGTGTTACCGACAGCATCATCATTTCCACACTCATGATTCTTGAAAGTGCATCTGCAATGTTATTTCCCTTCCCACTCTGGTACTACACTTCAAAATCATAGCCAAACAGCTTGGGAAGCCATGATTGTTGGAATGGAGTTGTCAGTCTCTGCTTTAACAAGTATTTGAGGCTCCTATGGTCTGTCCTCACAATGAATGGCTTACAGCTCAAGTAGTGATGCCAATACCTGATTGCCTTGATTATCACCATAAATTCCTTCTCGTAGGTTGATAATCTACAGTGCCTTTTTGTCAACGACTTACTGAGAAATGCTATGGGGTGACCTTCCTGCTACAATACTGCTCTTATCCCTTGTCCACTCGCATCTGCTTCAATTACAAATGCCTTTGAGAAGTCTGGCAATGCCAACACTGGTGCTCAAGTAATAACCCTTTTTAATTTCTCAAAAGCCATCTGTTCTTCATTCTGCCATTCCCAACTCGCCTTACATTCCTTCTTCAATAATTTCGTTAACGGCTTAGCTATCATCCCATATCCCTTAATGAATCTCCTACAATACCCTGTAATTCCTAGAAATCCTCTGAGCTCCTTAATTCCTTTGGGTTCTAGCCAGTCTTCACTCTTCTTAACGTTTCGATTATCAGCGGCAACCCCCATCTCCAAATCATATAACCCAAGTACTCAATTTGTCTCGCCCCAAACGCACACTTATTACCTTTTAAGAATAATTGATTCCTCCTCAATGTCTTTATTGCTGTTAAAATATGTTGAACATGCAGCTGCAATGACGGACTGTATATTAAGATATCATCGAAGAAGGCTAGAACAAATTGGTGCAGATATGATTTGAACAGCTCATTCATCAACCTCTGAAACGTGAAAGGAGCATTGGTCAAACTGAATGGAATGACGAGGAACTTGTAGTGACCTTCATATGTCCTGAAGGTAGTTTTTGGCACATCTTCTGGTTGCATTCTGATTTGATGGTATCCGAAGTGCAGATCCAATCTAGTGAACCAATCGATCCCGTGTAACTCGTCTAGCAATTCCTCGATCAACGGTATCAAAAATTTGTCTTTCATCATGTGTTTGTTCAACTCTCTGTAATCCACACACATATGGGTTATAACTCTGTCGAATGAAACCTTGACTCATAAGATCCCGAACTAATTGTTCGATTACATTTTTTTTGTACCCCTGACTATCTATAAGGTCGAACATTAATGGCCTTTATGCCGTCCTTCAGCACTATCTGGAGGTTGTATTGGCTATTTGGAGGAAGCTGGGATAGTTCCTGAAAAACTTCCACATACTCCGACAGGATGACATTAATCTCATCGAATGCACTCCATTGATCTGTTGTCATTCTCATTTGTCGTAGCTAGAACTCAATCGGTGTTGATAGTTGCATCATGAACAATTGATCCCCCGTTGCACGATGTAGATGTTTATGGAATTCCTTGTTGGAGATGATCCTAGATCTTCCTTCCGGGTTCCGGCTTAAAGTAACCAGGCGTCCCTCCCATTTAAATGTCATCTTTCAGTCCCTGAAGTTGCATAAGACCTCATTCAATCCACTCAATCATTGCACTCATAACACGACATCTCATCCCCCTAATACTAACACCAGTGCATCCACGGTAACCTGCAATCCTTGCATCATCCACGTAAATCTCAATACTGATGACATTTCTATTATAATCCTTAGTGATGAAAATGGGCTCCATCTCTTGAAGCTCACCTCCTCCTTTTGTTATGACCGAAGTGTCCCCAAAGTTATAGGTTCTCTTGTTGTCGATCAATATATGTATCTTCCTTCTTTGGTGCACTCCGACCACCATCATCTACTTAAATTCAGGTGATTTTTTTCACTGTCATCATCTCCAGTAGTTACATAAAATTGTAATGGTCTCTTCTTACACTAATGGCTAATGCTATATTTTTTATCACATCAGAAACAGAGGCCTTTTGCTCTTTTCTCATCGAAATCCTTGTGCTGAAATGCTTCTGGGGTTTAAAAGTTCTTACCGATGATGATGACCGTAACATCGACGCTGGTGTAGGAAGTATTCCGTCAGATGGTGACCTCTGAATGACATTGATCGACTGTGAACTAGTGAATTTAAATTGAAACTACTGTTATTATTCGCTCCTTTCATTATAGTACCATGTTTTAACGCCATGTTCCCCGTGGACCTCAAGATTGCCTCCTGTTTCCTAGCTAGCGTGTAAGTTTGATGCAAGGAATGGGGCTCATGTAATTTCATAGCCACTCCAATCTCTGGTTTAAGTCATTTAATGAAAAACCCCACCAAATATTCTACCGATGACGTCAATCTGTTGGAATGGTGATCAAATTGCGCACAATAGTCTAGAACTGTTCCCTGTTGTTTCAACTCCTTAAAATCACACGCAGATCATCAAATATTTCTACATCGAACCATTGCTTCAAGGCCTTCGTGAACTCTTCCCACTCCACTACCTCTGTCTTGTTACGATTTCTAACATACAAACGATACCATTCCTGAGCCCGCTCATCCATGTGTAAGATCGCCACACTCACCTTCGTCTTCTCAGGAGTCTGATCCAACAAGAAAAATTGCTCACATCGGTACAACCACAGTTTAACGTTCTCACCATCAAATAGTGGGAACTCAATACGGCTCATTCTTATAGGTGTTATGTTCTCATCTTGCTCTTGCCTTATTGGGCTACTCTGCGGTGTGGGTTTGGTCACTTTGACCTCTCCTTGTTTCTGAAAATTATGCAAGAGTAAAGCTCTTAATTCCGTCATCTCCTTTTCCACTTTTTCTGTTCTATTCTGAATCTCCGAAAACATCCTCTCACTTCGATCTTGTGACTCCAAGAACGTCCTCTCCATCACACCCTTCAAGCTTTCTTCCACTCGTCGTAACTTAGTGCCTGTGGTGCTTTCAGCCATCGTTACTCTTTACAGGATCGACTTCTCTGATACCAATTGTTGAAGATTAAAAGAATGGATAATAGAATGCGTATGGGTTGTTAAGATTTGTTAGAAGGGTGAAGAGAAAAACATCAGAAGAGAGAGAACATAGAATCCATTAATATATTAAGAGAGAAAGAAATCATTCATATCGGTTCTTTTTCATGTTAGTTTAGCCATTAGTATTCGGCTTAAATACGGATACCTACTATTCACTAGTCTCTCGTCCAGCTTAAGGACACTGGACCTTTTATTTAAACGCTACGCTTCGTCTTCCTTACTAATGCCTTTAACTCTTTTCGTTTTTATTATTAAGTATAATCTTCTCCACTCATCTCTGTATCAAACAAGTTCGCAGATATTACCAACCAAGAATTCAGGGACACCTGTGCAAGCTCCAAGGTTAAACACCACATGATGTTCCGATGCATGCCACGAGAAAATGGGACTTTCATGTACCGAAATGTGAACGGAGTCCCACAGTCTGTTGACTGGAGGAAGAAGATAACTGTCACTCCTGTTAAGGACCAAGGCCAATGAAGTAATGTCTGTCATTTCTATAAATTTGGACTAATTTCGATCCTTCAAACTATTGTTGTTGCTTAAAGTTTTGGTTCAATATGATGCTAATGTGTTTATAGGTAGCTGCTGGGCATTCTCAACTGTTGTAGCAGTAGAAGGTATTAATTTCAACAAAACAAACCAGCTGGTTTCTTTATCAGAGAAAAAGTTGGTGGATTATGACACCTCAGACAACCAAGGGTGTAATGGAGGGTTAATGGACTACGCATTTGATTTCATTAAAAAGAAAGGTGGCTTAACTACGAAGTCCAGTTACCCTTACCAAGTTCAAGATGTATCTTGTAATGTTTCAAAGGTTGATACATGATCACTAATTAAAGTATATACAAGTAATTACTAGTAAAAAGTAATTTTCCCTGTTCCAATCTATTGCAGGTGAATGCACCAATAGTGACTATTGACGAGCACAAGAATGTGCATACCAATCATAAAGATTTATTACTCAAAGCAGCTGCAAACCAACCAATTGTTGTGGCCATAGATGCTGGAGGTTCAGATTTCTAGTTCTACTCAGAGGTATTAACAAATGAATTCCATTATCTATATTACTCAAATGGTTTTATTTTGATATGTATCAGGGTGTCTTTACTGGACCATGTTAATGGGCATTTTATATTGGTTTTAGATACATAATTTGCTAAACTATTGTCCATTTAATGTTTAAATTGCACTAATTAAGAGATATTTGTTTTAATTTTAGGCACATATTAGATTTAGAACCTTTAAAAGCCTAAAGAAAGAAAAGCTCTAAAAGGAAGCAAGGATAAAAAACACTAATTTTTGGCCACCTAAAAACGTTAACGTTTTGGCCAAGACAAGAATAAGGGTGGTGCGTGAAAAAGAGAGGTGGTTTTTGGGTGAATAAAAGGTTAAAATGTGAAGGAGAAGAGTGGGAACAAAGACCTAGAGGGACATACGATATATAGAGAAAATAAAAGAGAAGTTGGCGGCGACAGAGAGAGGAAAAAAGACAAAGGCATGAGACTTTTTTCAATCCCAACAACCACCGTTTTGCGTGAACAAGAGGTGGAACCAACAACAGTAGTAGAAGACATCGGCAGTAGAGAATTTCTTGGATAGCAACAATTGTCTCTCTCGAAGATTATATATTGGGTGTTTTTAATTTGTTTTTATTCCTTACTTGTTTTAATTTTTGTGGATTTAATTAATGAAAATATATATTATGACCATTATTTGTATTACATTGATGAAAATGTGTAAGTAAGTTTTTTTGGTTGAGATTAGGATTGATATTAAGTTTTTTTGGTTGAGATTATGACTGATATTGGATTAGGACAATTTTTGTGGTATTGGTTTTTGCTTGATTGAATGCATATTTAGTCCTAATTTAGCTTTATCACCTAGATTAAGGCATTAGATGATTGAATGCCATAACCAATGGGATTTAATATGTCAAAAAATTAATCAAGCAACATACTTAATGTTGGGCCCCGATTCCTTTCCTTTGGTAAATCAGTTGTTTAAATAATTTTGAGGTTTTAGTTTGATAATTTTTAATTTTGGTTGGAATAAATTGAGGATTTCATTGCTTAAGTTATGATTATTAAATGAAGGGATTTAGTGAAATTAGATTTGTTGAGAAAGTATTACTTGTGATACATTGTTAGTTTTAAAAAGAATTATATGAATTGAGAGTTTTATGAGTTATTAGAATTTAAATAGAATAAGTTGGCATAAGGGCCATTTAGGAAGATTATAAATGTTTTTTTAAGGATTAAGGTTTATAAAGATGGGCCTTGTAATTTTTTTATACTATTGAATGAAGAAGAATTGGGCTTTGTAGTCTTTTAATGCCATGAGATGAAGAAGAAAGGAAGCAAGTGGGCTTTGTAGTATTGTAAATAGCATTTTACATAGTAGTTAAATGAGGAAGGAAGAACTTAGCTAGGAGAAGCCCACGAAATTTCAGCCCACGAAATGCTTTAAGTTGTAAGGAGGGAAAGCTCATTAGGTTAAGAAATAAAACAACTTAAGTCTTGTGAAAGAAGAGCATGAAGTGGAGTCGTATAGGTTAGGTGAGTGGACGAAAATTAAGGGGCAAGGAAGGATGATGCTATGTCGTTTTTAGTTAGGTTGTTAAGTTAGAAAGGTTATCTTTCTAGAACTCATCTGAAACTAGCTAAAGAGAAGAGAAGAGAGTGTCGAAATTTCAAAGAAGAAAAAGAGAGGGTGAGTTTCGGCCATCAAAGAAGAAGAAGAAGAAGAAGAAGAAGAGAGGTAAGGTTTCTATGCTTTAGAAAGGAGGATTCAAGTGTTTTATGCAAGAAGAAAGTGCAAAGGAAGAGACTATCCTCCATTAGAGTCAAGAAGAAGGATTTCGTGGGTGTCATCTTCAAGGTTAGGGTTTCGAAATTTCATGGTTTTATTGTTATAGTTTTGCCTTTCTTGCTTAAATGGTGGTTTGAAGAATGATTATGAAGAAAGAATAAGGAAAGAAAGGGGTTTGAGCTTCCATTGAAGAAAAATCAAAATCTGATTTTCGTGGGTTTCATATAGGTTAGAGGATTTTTCGAATTTTGTTGATTATTTAGTTGGGTTTTGATGCTAATGGTTTAGTTAAAGTATGGGTAAGGTTAGATGGGATTGAACTTAGGTTTTTCTTTCCTTAGAAAGTCCAATTTTAAGTATGTTTAATGAAGGAAAAGAGAAGAAGGAGCTTAGGTTTGTATGCTTTAGAAAGGAAAGTTTAAGAGGTTTCTTTAAGAGTAAAGTGGAAAGAAGAAGGGTTATGAAAGTCTAACAAAATCAGATTTCGTGGGTGTCTTGAGGGCATAAGATTTTCGAAAATTCTTGTTTAAATTGAGAGGGGTTTTGATGGTTATAGTTTAGGAATGACATAGGCAAAGTTAGGTAGGTTTTTATTCATGCTATCCATTCTTTAAAATTTTCCAGCATTGATTTCTCTTGGTAAATTGGGATTTTTATGCTTGATGAAGGTCTAGAGAAGCCATTGGAAGTAGAGGAGAGGCAATTTGATCAATCCTAGAGCTAAAGGAATTAAGGTGGGTGCTTCCTTAATAATTGAGTTAATTGGCAATTACCGTTTTTATTATAATAAACGCTACTTAACGCTTTCCAATGACTTAGAATTTTTGTAGGAATTATTCTTTGGGATGTTATGAACTTGTGTATGATGTTCTTTGGTTATGAGTTTATGTTGGAATGATTTGTTTAATGGTTTGTTACATGAAAATGGTAAGAATTGGTGATTTCGGAAAAAGATTGGATTATGTGATTTTGGAAAAATGCCATTTTAGGCACTCATGTGTGAATAATGTGAAAATACATGATTATTTGGGTTTGTAGTGATCCCCTCCGATTAGCAAGTGCACTTGTCTATATAGGCTTCGCCAGCCTGCCCGTTAGTGGCACAGGAGTTCCGAAATCGGACTCCCCTCTTTTCACGGCTACACATGGCCGCTTGGCGGACTTGTGTAGTACGTCCTGTTAGGATCACTCAAACCATTCGTTATGTGGTTTTGTGCTGTTGTCTAATATTCGATGACCTTCTAAATTGTTTGAAATGTGGCATTCTGTGAAGAGTTTTGAAAATTGAAAATGCTTTTCTTGATGTGGCTTTGTATGAAAAAAATGAATGAATAATGGTTTTCGCTTATTTCTCTTTTATTAAGTTATTACCCACGGAGTCGTCAAGCTCACCCCCATTTCCCTCCATAGGTATTGAGCAAGAAACCGAGTCTCGCATCGGGAGTGAGGCAACTCCGATGCATTTTGGTTTTGAAGTCGTGCTTTGAGAAATCAAAGCATTAGTTTGTTCTTTATTCTATCAGTTTTGTTAATTTGGATGTAATCGGGCTAAATGCCCTTTGAAGCTTTGTATTGGCTTATTTTCATGTAAATATTAAGGTTTTAAAGTTTCAATGTATTTTGTATATGTTTCCTATGTATATATGGTTGTATGGTGAACATGGATAAAAAGAAAGAGTAAGTAAGATTGCTTTATGTTTTGAAAACAATTAGAATCCTAAGAATGTGATGGCTGCCATTTTGAGTTAAGTTTGGAATATTTGGATTGGTTTGGTGGTTGGATGAATGAACATAGTGGAGATTGAAGTGGTTTTTGTAGGAAAATCCCGATCCATGTATCATATACACGGGGTACGGAAAACAAAAATTTTGTTGCCGGGACCTTCCCGAAAGCCAGGATCCAAGTATCTGTATACAAACTCAAACCTAATAGCCAATAGAGACTATCTCTAAAGGTATCCACGCAGAGATCAGAAAACCTAACCGGGGCAAACCCTTTTGACTC
>JAOQMR010000213.1:31835144-31851614 GCA_027563865.1 Erythroxylum pelleterianum
AGGTTTTACTGTATCTGTAATTTTAATGAAACTCAAAATAATGAATCCTTATATTTTTTCACTGTTGTATTAATTCCAAGTAACAACTTGCAAAAACGTATAGTACAAAGAATTAAAAACGTACTGTACAAAGAATTAAGAGTAGCGTACCACATGTAATTTAATACACAGCCACCCAACCCCTGTTTTTTAATATCACCAAGGTGTCTCCACGTGAACATGTGCTGTGTTGGAAACTACAAAATAATTGAACAGAGAATTGTTCCTTTCCTTATCTCTTGGCTCGCCACACCTTGCAGTAAGTATCGCTATAATATCTGTCATCTTGTTTTCAGATGCCCAAGAGATCTTGCATATCCGGGCCCTGAAAAAGTATTTTTTGTCATTTAGCCTTTGTTCCCGCTTTCCCGATCCTATTCTAAGCAGAACGTGTACATCAATCAAAGAACGCAGCACAGTAAGTCTTTAACGCCTGGTAATAACTGTTTCTTGTCAATCCTTCAGAGGTAGATTAGAGCCCCCATTAAAGTGAAAAGAGAAGTATACAATTAGACGAACAAGATCGCTGGCATTTACTACTGTGTCTGCACTGAAAGTGTCCAATATCACGTGCAGTTACGACTCATCACACTAAGCAAGTCTAGCTTCAACAAGCATATGAAATGAACTAACTAAAAGGTTTGGCTTCGAAAATCATAACTACTTGGATGGTATTTGATGTAAATGTAATTTGGCCAGGAATAGTTTGAAAAACATTTCTGACTCCAGGACAGTCATTTCCGGTAACTTTTCCTCAGTCCTGCTCCTGCCTCGTCTCAGAAGGTGCGTCATTACGCATGATCATTTTAAGTTTAACCGAAAGTATTGGAGGTAATAATTGCAGTCTTCAACATTACTAAGTTTATAAAAGTCGTTCCCTGACAAACCAAGAGGCAAGGATTCTTTTCCATTATTTTACAACAGTTTCAGTGATTTACAGAGTTGCATTGCCATTTGCCTAAAAGCAGCCTAGTACTTATTCTGGAGTATCACATGAGAACAAAACTTTCCAAACTAGAGTGATTCGATACGAGTGCCTTGGCTGCAAATCTACCCCTCCAGAACCAACTGAGCTACGCCCTGCGGGCTAAATACGAGTGCCTTGAATCTATGAACAAGCATGCAACCCAAGATGCTGACACGATGGCACTTCAATCCTGCCAAAAATTAGTAAAAGGGTTACCAAGATTGCTTCTAAGAGTCTTATTGATGAACCAAGCAAGTCTCTCCAACAACTCAAACGAATAACAAATGAGAAAAGAACAACTAAAATATATATTGATTATTGAAACATCTAAATTGCTGCTCTCCCACTAAGTTTGACATTTGAAATTGTCATAAGACTAAAAGGGTCAGGGTAAAAGGTTAGGTAAGAAATTCAGTACAGGATATTTTGTCTAATATTACGATGTCTTATTTTTTTCTATGAATCTCGGTTATTCATTTATGCATGTCCCGTATTCATTTATGTAGACCCACACGGAACCCACATAAATAAATAAATTAGATTCATGAGACGGAATAAGACATTGTAGTATTAGACAGAGGATCCGAACTCCTAAAACTTGTATGGATTATTAATTGCCCCTTGAAATGGCAGTGTTATGATCGATTCAAAAGTTGTTCCTTATTTTTACGAGGCAAAAGGGTTCTGTGATCAATCGATGGGCAGATTCTGTATCAAGTACTACATAATGGAAGTAATCAGCTTTGGCCTCCCACAAGCTGGCATGAGGTTCATCACCTCTTTCTCAAAGTCCCATTCTTAAGCCTGTCTTTCTCATGATACATGTTAATATAATAGTAATCAAAAGTTAAAGAAAGAACTAAGAAGCTTGGCCCCTATAAATAGGTGGGTGACTGGGTGAAAATGGCCATCTTCTTCCAACTTTTGAGGCACCACTGTGTACAAGGGGGAGATGAAAGCTGTAAACTTTAACCTCTAAGCTTTTCAATATATTTTAATAATAGCCCGAAAGCCAACTTGCTCTTCCCTTCTTTAATGGAGAGAGAGAGTGTGTGTGAGATATGGTATCCAGCCAGAGGTTTCTCTAGAGTCAGATACAATCAAGGACCTTGAGCTTAGTTGTTTATCCATAGCCCCTGTTGCCCATACGCCCATAACAACTTTGTCACTATCCTTTTAATCACTCACATTCAATACATCTTTTCTATTACACAAGACAGCCATAGAAGACATTTCAGTTTCAGAGAGAGGAAAGAGAGTTGAAGAGAAAAGAGCTATGAAGATCGGGTGTGACCTGTGTGACAACGCAGAAGCCTCAGTGTTTTGTTCTGCTGATGAAGCTGCTCTCTGTGAGGATTGCGATTATCGTGTTCATTATGCAAACAAGCTTGCAAGAAAACATTTGCGCTTTTCTTTACTCCATCCTTCTTTCAAAGAATCCCCTCTTTGTGATATATGTCAGGTGCTAAGATCCTTCATTCCCTTGTTTTATCTCCTTCATTATTTTCTGGATCTGTCTATAATAGCTTCAACAATCAATGGATTCAAGATGGTATCAAAAAAACCTAAGATCTTGGAATCACCCTTCATCTTAATGTGTCAGATTCATTGAGTGGTAGTATCTAATCTTGGTGATGCGTTTTTTTTTTTTAACTCAGGAAAAAAGGGCTATTCTTTTCTGTCAAGAAGATCGAGCAATTCTATGCAGAGAATGTGACATTCCCATTCATAAAGCAAACGAACATACCCAGAAACACAATAGATTTCTTCTGACAGGAGTCAAACTCTCAGCTTCTTCTTCTTCATACCCAACATCATCTTCCTGCAATGACTTGGATGCTAATGTTAAAAGCAACAGTAAAAGCTCGCAGCCATCTCCAAACAAGCAAGGGTCAGTTTCTAACGAGTTTTCCAGTTCTCCATCCATTGACAGATCATCATCACCTTCAGTAGGATACAAAGTTGACTATAACAGTACTTGTGAGAATGCTTCAATCTCCACAAGTAGCATATCAGAGTATTTGGAGACACTACCTAGTTGGATTGTCGATGATTTTCTTGACCCTTCGTTGCCTACTGTTGGCTTCCCAAAGGTTTGGAGCACACCCTATATCTAATGACACAAAACTCTGTTTTTTAGAGTGTTCATTTTTTGGACATCCGTCAAGATTCGAACAACCATTTCCCTGACGATGTTCGTGCGGTTTTGATGCAGAATTTCGATAACCTCTGGCCATTGGCGGATCAAGATCTTGATAGCTACGTGAGTTGTTTTTCGGCAGAACCTACCACATTCTGTGGCCCTTTTCGCAGACCTCTCCACAATGGCTTACCTGGTGATGAATGCAGAGAATCAAAAGTAGCATACAATAAAAACCGGTGTGATGATTGTTTTACAGTTCCAGAAATCACACCACGTAGCAAGAACACCAAACACTGCCCGTGAAGGAAATGTTTTAACGTTCTGATCAATCGGATTTTGTATGGCATGGTCCATTCTTGTTCATATTCGTGGTCGATTTCTGCTTTGTCGTTTCACATTTCGGCTTGATATTTTCTAAGCACTACACGGTCACTGTACACACCCGACTCAAATAGGAGCACAAGGCACGGTAAAACTCATGTTTTAAAATTCAAAATCTTTAAGCGATCCATCGGAATCACCGTAATCTACTTTAAATACGTACTTTATAGATCAATAGAAGAATTCGTTACTGTTACAAGATAAAGAATTTGAGAGCAGATGAACGATTCCAATACAACCTCTACACTTGAGCTCTAACACTGGCAGTAATCGCGTGAATAGATGGCAGTAACCTTGAGGAGGTTCTCAAGTCTAGCAGAGCCCGATAGTTTCTTTATTTAGTTATTTTAAAACCAATGGCTAATGTGTTTGGTTAGATAAAAATTTCAGTAGATTTTTTCTAAAATAAATTTTTCTAAAAAGTTAATTGATTATCATTTAAAAAAGAATTTTTGGAAAAAATTTCATATAATAAATTATTTGGTAATATAAAAATTCAAAATGTCTTTTAATTATACTTTATTTTAAAATAAAAATTATTTAAACACATAAATATTATTTAAAATATACTCCCTCCGATTCATAATAAATGTCGTTTTAGAGAAATGCACACTTATTAAGAAAATTAATGAAATGTCTGATATACCCTTATTAATTACATGGTAAAGCACCTTGAAAATATAATCTACGTAATCTGTGTAATTAAGATGTGAGAGAAATTAAAGGTTAATTTTGTAAGTAAAATTATAAGCATGAATACAAAGTCAAGAATCAGAGGGAGTATTAAACAATATACAAAACATAATATATTAATTATTATATAATTTTAAACCATATAAAATATAAATAAAAATATATCTAACTAAATCTTTTATACGGATTATAACTAATATTAAAAATAAATATTAAAATATATAAAAAAGTCAAAAAATATTATATAAATCTCAAAATAAATATTCAAGTTAATTAATTAAATACATAATAAACGGAAAGATAAGTTTGTAAATATTGTAAAAATTATGGACAAAATATAAAGATAAAAAAGACTAAAAAATAAACTTATTAATCAATCTAAAATATTTACCTAAAAAAACCATTTAAAAACTTTTTTAAGAAGTTTCAAATTTCTTAAAAAATTATACTTTGAGGCCAAAAAAATAATATTTATTAAAGATATACTTTTTTATTTTATATCTAAAAACTCATTTTTCTTTAAAAAAAATTTAGTAGTCCGAAAAACACATCCAAATAGGCAAATAATGTAGACACGAATCTAGTAAACGAAAGAGATTGAAGCGGTTATGCAAATAAAGCCTGAGACGTGTACTTCGTAAAGATGAGAGCAAAGAAGTAAGGTGCCAAGGAACCGATGAACCCGTGTAACATTACCAAAGACCATAGGAAGGACATGAGTTTCAACTTTCTATACATGTATTAAAAACGGATCGCACAATTGTGCCACATGCCCGAGAAAAGAGCCAAATTTTATATCTGAATCTAGAGGTTTTTTTGTTCCTCATAATGTCTTATTTTACAGCCCACAAGGGAGACGAAAAGAGGAAAAATATAGGGATATACCTTTTAGACAATTACATACAGCAAACCAATAAAAGAATTGCATTCGGTATTGCATTGGAAGTGCAAACAATTTAGTGACGACAAGCCCTGCAGATAAGAGGGGGAAAACAATCACAAACGAGTAAAATGTTAGTTTCCCAGATTGGAACATCAGAAAATGTCAACTTCCTCTTCAAATTTTATGTCAATTGGCACAAAATGCAACAGATATCTCCCTTGCTCACTTGTCTATCAATGCAAAAGATATAATACGGATAAAAGCACTTGGTCCATTAAAAAGCAATACAAAAACAAAAATGCCATGAATGACCTTCATTTTGGAGGGGTATCCGTTGCAGTGTCAAGATGCAAATGCAAAAACCCTATCTGCAACCTTTGTGCGACAAATTGGACATTCAGAACAAGCAAGCGAACAAGATTTACACACTGCAAAGATACACGAGAGAAAGTTATAACAGTGAAAATAATAGCTCTATTCACAAAAAAGAGAAACTGCAGTGACTTACAACAAAAATGTCGACAAGGTAGAAGAATTGCTGCTGTTGGCGATTCAAAACAAACTTTGCACATATGGAAATTGGCCTCTCCATTTCCTTGGCTCTTTAGTTCTTTTTCCTTCATTTCTTGCATCCGTGCCTGGAAGAACCAAAATTAGAATCTATATGGCACCTCAAAAAATCAACTAAAATCATTCAAATCACTTCAATATAAATTTCCCAATCCTTTGGCATCTACTTATACAAGAAATTTGCTAGCCTCGAGAATGATAAGACATAATTAAGTGTAATAGGAAGACAAAAGGATCAACTTAAGCTATTACCTATAATGAAAATACCGGTCAGATTTACCAACAAAAAAAAAAAAACAGGTCAGCAGTCATCCACACAAGAAACTTTCCAAAGATTGGAGATATGGACAACTAGAAAAGTTAGTCTAGTATCAATACCATTTGAAGCCCAAAGAACATATGCATTTTATACAAGTTAGCTTTCGAACAAATAAAAAGAAAACATGCCTTGCACAGATATGTCTTAGACAGACCGTTTGAACATGGCAAAAACATCAGACACAAGTAACTACAGATGCCTCTGCAACAATTTTTACCTTCAAGCGCATGACTAGAGGCTCTTCTCTTGGAGTTTCATCAGCTGGTTTCGATGTATCCAATGCTTGTGCCTCTCTCAGATCAACACTATGGTCAATGCCATTGGTTTTCTTATCACAAGGGTGATCAATCCCATCAGCACTCAAGTCAGGGGTAGTTCCCCCTTCTTTCTTTAACCTAGCAACAAGCACCCACATGTTGGCTAAATCATTTTCTAAAGCCTGTTCCCTTCTCTTCGCCTCTTCAGCTTTTTTCCTATACTCCTCTTCAATGAATGCCTTTTCAGTTAAGGCTGCCTCAAGAACTGCCTCCCGCTGTTTCCGTGCCTGTAGTTCCATCTTAAGGTCATCAGGACCAAGATCCCGTGATTCAAAGTCAGCAGAATGCATTCCGAAAGTATCATTTCCTCTGCCAGAAAACCTCCCTTTCCTCCCCAGCCTTGTACCATCACTATACTTCCTGTTCACACCATTCACAGATTGCATGCCTCCATTTCTGGAATTTGCTGAATCTCGAGTAGCAACCAGTTCTTTTTCTAACTTTGCATTCTGTATAGATAGCTTGGTGACTTCACTCGCCAAATTCTTCAGTTCAACTGCAGCGGCAGAGGCAAGTTCCTTTGCGTAGGAGGCCTCTTCTGCTAGTTTCTGATTTTGAACATGTAACCCACTATTTTCCTCGGAAAGCTGAACCTGTTCTAGCTTCAACTTTTCATTCTCTATCTCCTGTTCAAGTAAGAAATTCATACTCAATACATTGTTCACGACGTAAACATTGGAAAAATCATAAATATGGATGGCATGTGGCCTATCACAAGAATCTCAATCTAAATATTCCCCAGTAATGCCATTTTCAGGATTTCTTTCCAAAGCAGCACCAATATATTATGTGAATGATTACAAGACATTACGTGAACCAAATGCCAAGAAGTTTCAGATCATAGTGGAAATTCAGACCAAAAGGTGCAGTTCTTAAATTTATCAACCAGAAAGTTGCTTAATCCTGTACTGATAAATTCACAGCAAGATTTACCTGTAACTGAACTTTCTTTTTCAATTCATCAACAAATTCATCAGCAACAGATTGCTCGGAAGTAAATGATAATTTATTGCCAGAAAATGTTGCCAATTGCTGCTCCAGGACACTAACTTTTTCTTGTAATTCCTTGTTCTCAGAGCACTGCCAATAATAAACAATATTTAACAGTAAGAACAGGATCCACCATCAGTGAAATGGCCAGCAGCATCCTTAACCAAGGGGACAGAAACCACGTAATGTTTGTCAAACCTTAGTTTGCAGTTGTTCCTGAAGGATACGGTTGTCTGCTGATTTTATCTGCAGAACAAATAAACAGATTTACATAAGCCAGAACTTCACCATCCAACACAAACAGAATAAGGTAAGCTATATCAGTCATAAGATTCTCACAAGAGACATGCTGTAAGTCAGTAAGACAGTAAATAGCTTCTACTAAATTCCAAAGTAAATAGAGTTGTTACTAACAAGGATATCCGATTATTTAAATTCATTTTTGGTTGTTAGCAAGAGAATAATTGAGTAAAAGAGAAAAAATCAGTAATCAGCTAAGTAATAAGCTAAATGATATGGAGTTCTTTTATTTTCAAGTATTCATGCAAAAGTACTTTTCCATCCTCATCCACCACTATGACAGTCATCTGTTGTAAATCCAAGCCATGTTAACCATCCAAGACACAGAGTTTGCAATGCAATTTCAGACAGTCAAATGTCAAGAGACAAGATGCTCACCTCCAGTTCAAAAGCCTTTTCATTACATTGGGTCATCAGTCTCATAACTGTCTGTTGCACACAAATTAAATTGGCAACCTAAGCATCCACTATAAGAAAGTCATAAATGAGTATGGCAAGATGTTAATGAATCTACCTGCTGCATATCCACCAATGATGCATTGGCAATCGAAGCCTCCCCATTCTCAATGATTCGTTGTTCTAGTGCTCCCATTTGCCTTCTCTTTTCATGAATCTCACGTTCCAAGTTCTGGATCTGTATTTAAGACATGTATCTCTTAATCAAGGGAATAATAAGCAAAAAGCAAAGCATTTGAGTTGTTGAGAGCTAGACTTAATGCATTTCACTGTTCACTGAAAACCAAACCCAAGAATGTGTAAATGTCAGAGGAAAGGATCATGTAAAGTTGTGTAATTCATCATCATATCATATGAACCATAAAAACTAAAATCCCATAACTTGGCTGGCAACCATAGCAAATATATTGACAAAATTAGGATGGTACAAAAGATTGTAGATAAATTCAGAGGATTCCCCTCGTTACTGAAAATGAAGCTCCTACCCTTTAGGATTAGAAGACAGAAGGAAAGAGGTGATAACCAACTCTTTTGACATCATGATATTGACAATCAATTCCCCAAACTTTTCTTTACATTTCAAACTAATTTTATGATTCCAATAAGGATGCTTCTTTATGGGAAGGAGAGGATTACTTGAGCTTTTGAACCATCTGGATCATTTACCGACTGCTCCACCTGGCGCTTCAAGGTACTGGTGCTAAATGCTATCTCTCCAGCAAGCATCTTAACCTGCTCAACAAGAAGGTCCATCTGGTCCTGCGTCATTACCCCCTACATCAAAGCACTAAGCAGTCATTCACACATTACTTTGAAAGACCAATAATATCCACATGTAGTGAAAACCAAAACAAAAGCAAAATAAAACTTTAAGTGCTCAAAAACAGAAAATTTCCAATAATTCTTCCAATAAGTAACACTTAATAAGAAACAATAGCAAAAATGAAACAATGAATCATACTTATGATGGTTTGAATCAAATATCATCACTACTTTTCAAAGACAAAAACCGAGTGTTCATGCTGTTTGACATGAAGATTCAGAGGATTATTGAATTATCCACCATGAAGATTCAGAGGAGCATTACACATGGAACCTTAAAAATATTAATGCTTCGGGACTTCTCATCCCATAAAATTGACAATTTTTTTACAAGGTTGACCAAAGCAATCCATTCAGTGTTAAGCACATCAAATTACAGTTA
This sequence comes from Erythroxylum pelleterianum, assembly GCA_027563865.1. Lineage (NCBI taxonomy): Eukaryota > Viridiplantae > Streptophyta > Magnoliopsida > Malpighiales > Erythroxylaceae > Erythroxylum > Erythroxylum pelleterianum. Next base: position 31,844,407 of record JAOQMR010000213.1, read on the forward strand.
GATGAAACTGATAACAACTAAATTATCAGTGTGAGCCAAATGAAAAGCAATCAACGCAAAGAAAGACGTTTGGAACATTATGAGGCTTGAGTTCACAAGCCACTAATCAAGCAAGACTAGAGGAGAAAGTTTTGCCTTTAGCAATGAAAAAATGTAGCCAAACATGAGCATTTCTTGGATTTATTAGTAGGTAGCCAATTAAAAACATAAAGTAGCAGAAATTGGTAGAACGTACAGCTGTCAGTTTAGAAACAGTTATAAGTTCACCGGCTTGAGTTGATTCAGTAATTGTACTGCTACCCGGTGAGAGTTCATCATTCCACTGGCTAGAAGATCTTTTGTGTTTAAATTCATGAGATCTATTTGATGGCTCTGCAGATGGGGATGTAGAGTCTCTGGCACTCTCACTTGTACCCTCTCTCACAACTTCAGGCTTCAGAAAAAAGTGATAACAAAATATGAACATCAACCAACATCTGAACAAATACAAATCAAATTTAAATGTAAAGAGTAGTTCAAATGTAATAAATGCTTGTGCAACTAAAGGATAATCGGCAGTCAACAGAAAACAAAAGTAATTACTGGATAATCGGACACATTCGAGACTACTGACAAGAGAAAAAGATCAAAACTACTTAAGTTAATAAAACTGGGCAACCAAAAATTTCAACAGGAAGGGGCTGGGACAACAAACAATTACAACTTCATAACACACAATTTGATACAACAAAACAACGCTGTTGCAGCCATGACTTTGTTATAAAGGATATGTCTTGCTATCTGAGATATCACCAGCCATACCCCAATGGCAATAACAACTTGTATGAGAAGCATAAATTAAAAAAAGAAAAAGAAACATCAACAAAAGCAAGATCTAGTCCTCAAGACACAATCAGTAACTTCCTCAGACTGAGGCTTACCACTCAAAGAAGAAAAAGAATTGATCTATTCATATTATTCAACATTTTATCCTATATAAAAATGGAAACAGAACTCACATCATCCTCAGCAGAGTGACTCCGGTGATGACCTGCAGCACCACTCAAACCAGGAATGGTATCCTTTGTGGAAACAAGTATAAGCTTAGTTAGCCTCTGGATTCTACTCATAAGAGCAGCTTTGGCTTCCTCTTCTTCCTCCAATCTTGACTGCATCTTGACTTGACCCTCTTCCAACTGTTTAATAGAAGAAAAGGTTTAACTTCAAAGGCATGACAAAATACAATAAGAGCACCGGCGCATGTAACCATACAATAGACTTGAGGGAAAGACGCACAAAAACAAAAACAAAATCAATTGACCTTTTGTCGTAAGCTAATAATCTCTTCATGACTGACACCAGCAAGCATCCCTTGCTTTAGCTGATCAAGTTCCTGTTTGAGGGTTGATATTTCTTTCTGGTATTTCTTAATCAAAGATTTCTCATCAATAATCTGTAAGTATTTTTCAAAGCCAGTATTAGAATAGGCTTCAAGCAGTAATTTCTATTAATTACCATTGGCAAATCGTATCAAGTGGCGAGATTATGCCCTACCTTGTTACGTGAAGCATAAATCTCAACTCGCTTCGCCCTGCTAGCAAACTTCAGTGTATTATGAGTTTCCTCCAAATTACTAGATGCAGGAGTAACCGTGCAAATAAGCTGTACACCAACATGACTTTCAGTAGAACATACAAAACTTTTGCTTCCTGTTAAAAAATAACAAATTGTTGACAGTTCAAAAACTCACTGAAACATGTCCATGTCCACTCAGTGAGGACTGCAGCAACCGAGTTAGTTTGGAGTCTCGATATGGAACATGAGATGCCCTCCCTTCACTCAGCTTTCCAATTACCTTTCAATGAGAATCACGGTGTCAATAGATTTTCCAAGTTTCCAATTACAAACAAGCCAATAAACTCATTTTAAGGGCTTCACATCAAACAAGTAAAATGCATAATCCGACTGATACTATATTTAAAACATCCATTAGTTATAAAAAACATTAGCAGCTATTATCAGGTTTCTCTTAAAAATCCATCATCCAACCAAGAAAAGAATGTCCAGACTAATGACTCAGGAAACATATCAAATTGTCCCCATAACACACTCTCAGCATATGTTCCGCTCTTTTAAATGAACAAATAATGACTGGACAAGAAAATGTAAACAAAAAAAATTAGAGATGCTTACAGTTCCAAGAGTTAGAAGACTTTTGTTTATGTAAGATCCTTCCTTTCTCCTTAGTCCAGTTGTCTCAGTTTTAGAACTCTCAGACCCGGCTAGATCAATCAGATTCTAAAACATAAGACAGAAGAAGGCAATAAATGAACCATAAAGTTATAAAAATGTTCAAATTTATGCAATGCGAGCAGCTTATAACTTACAAGTTGAGAGAAAATCACTCCATCATACTCGTCACCATGTGCACTACTCTCAATCATCTACAAACAAAGAAGCGGATCAATGAAAAATACAATTGAAATAACAATCATTGTTTCATATAATTGAGTAATCCACAAAGCCCACAGTAGGTACAAATGGTTAGATGACAGGATGAAAAAATAATAGCACGCATCAAACGTAAATGTGGCAGGAATCAGCTTGACTTGAATCCAGATCCAAAAAGTGTATCCAGGTCAGTAATGGAGAGTCCAACAAAAGACAAAGGTTTTAGTTTAAACACACTGATTTATTTAAAGCATTGGGAAAATGCAATGGTAATTGTCTGAAATCATTACCTCATATCATTAGCAGAGAAACATGAGATCACTTGCATACAGATAGGGGGAAAGAACATTGGATTTTACGGTTCAACAAGTGCAACTACATCCATAGACAGCCACTTTGTATTGATGGAGAAGGTTATTTTAACTTTATTTACACATAGGGTTATTCCTTTCACAACATGAACTAAGGAAGTTGGGCAACAAAGTTAAGATGTTAAGAAAAATATGACCAAATCGATAGTTGGCCATTCAGCTAGGAGCTACATCTGTCAAAGCATTAAGTGGACTTATAAGACAGCTCACATTTATGCCCAGGAATGATGTATATAGTACTGGTTATATCTTCTATACCATAAAAGGGCAAGAAAGCAAAGAAAAATGCTGCAGTCGCTGTATTGGTTAACACATCCAAAATTGTGTAAATAAACGCACTAGATTGGGTTATCAAAGTGGCCAACTATATACCAGGATTAAATTGGTTATTAATGTAATAACTGATAGCAACAGCAGAAAAAACAGCTGGGAACTTTGAGTAATAAATTGTAGACTCACATGTGAGTTTAGACAATTAGTTATTACACAGCACAGCACCAATAGCTTACCAGCGTGAATATTGTGTGGCTTCGGCTACTGAGCAGATTAAAATTATTTGAACCAACATGACGATGTTCTGCCAATATCAAGCATCAATTGACAACTTTGTGGTCAAGGCCCCTTCCAGATATAGAAAACATACAAGGAGAAAGGCAAACAGAGTTCCCTAGATAACTACCTTCTCCAGCAGCAATAAAAGAAAGTGCATGCCCAGGAGACAAAACCACTTCTTCCTTTATACCCTCCACGTAAGTGCCCTGGAAAAGTGGCACAATAGTAAGCATGAGATCAATGTACAAGGTACAAAAGTTTATATCAAAAGAAATTAACACTTGTCAGTGTTATGCATAGGAAATAAATAGTTAGGATTTTATGGGATAAGATTATTAGTTAGCTGTATATTTATGTATATCCTATAATTAGTTGTATGATTATGATTATGTATATCCGTAATTTATAGGATATATTTTAGGGATATTTCCTGTATATATTCTTGTAAACTATTCAAGTAAAAACAAAATAGAATTATTCTACTTTTCATGATATCAAAGCCACCAGCTTTTATTTTTAGAAACTTCTGCCCAAAATTTTGTTCTTCTGCAAGGCACAGTAGCTACCTAACCAAGGAGCCAGTTCAGAAGTCACTGCTACCAGTGGGGTCTCTCCATTAGACAGTGCTGAGAAGGAGAAATCAGCAGCAGCAGAATCAAGGGGCTGCTAATTAGGAACAGATTGGGAGAGAAATTAGGGGAGATTTAGTCAAAGTAAATAAATTAGGATATTTAATTTGTCTAGAATTTTTTCCTAGTATAGATACTATTGTACTCCTATATATATGCAACCTAAACAAAGGAAAAACATATGACAGTCACACTTTTTTCCATATGGTATTATAGCTCTACGCAAAAATTAAACCCTAGTTGTATCCTACAACCCTACCAGAAATTAAAACTCTAGCCGTCTGTCAACCCTAATTGTCCATAATCAAGTCTGATTATGTATCAGAATCCACCACCATCCCTACCAATCAACCAAGCTCTTCTGAAATTCACAAACCCACCAATAAAAACAATACATCCCATTTACCTACTTCAAATTCTCCTTCTCTCCAAATTACAACTATACTGTTGATTGGAGAGAATTTTCTGCATTGGTCTCAATTAGTGCCGATGTATATTCAAGGGAGAGGAAAAATTGGCTACTTCATAGGAGAAAAGAAGGAAACTGCCACTAAGCATCCAGTTACTCCACTTGGGATTCTGGAAATGCCATGGTGATGACTTGGCTGGTAAATTATATGGAGGAGGAAATCAGCTCCAATTATATGTGTTACCACACAACCAAGGAGCTGTGGGACAACATCAATCTCATGTATTCAAACTTAGGCAATCAATCTCAAGTGTTTGAGTTGACACTAAAACCTGGAGAAATCCGCCAAGGTGAGGAAAGTATTACCAAATACTCTAATACTTTGAAACGTTTGTCGCAAGATTTAGACTTATCCAGTGATGATTATGAGTGGAAATCATCAGAAGATTACCACCACTATAAGAAAAAGGTGGAGGATAATCGTGTATTTAAATTTCTTATTGGAGTAAATGTTAATTTTGATGAAGTTAGAGGCAAAATTATTGGCAGACAACCCCTTCCCTCCATTGGAGAAGTGTTTTTTGAAATCAGGAGGTAAGAAAGCCGCATTATTGTTATGTTAAGGAAGAAAAAACCAAACAAAACAATAGAGAATTCTACCCTTGCTGCAGAGGTTGGTACTAGCTGAATGGTCAAAGGAAAATTGGAGCAAAAACCCTGTGTTTGGTTTGACTATTGTAATAAGTCAAAGCACACAAGTGAAAGCTGCTGGAAGTTTCATGGAAAACCTGCAAATTGGAAGGGGAAAATGAGAGAAAGGGTTGGCCAATCTCTACTCATGAACCCAAAACTGCCCCTTTCCGCAAAGAGCAACTAGATCACGTCCTAAAGATGCTAAAATCTAATTTTGCATTGTTGGGTGCACCTAATGCTTCTTTGGACATTCGGGTATTAATCCTAATGCCCTAGTATGTCATTCTTTTTCTACTCTTAGGATCATTGATTCAGGAGCCTCTAATCATATGACAAGTCTTTCAAATTTGTTTTATACTTATAACCCTTGCTCTGGTTATGAAAAAGTCTGTATAGCAGATAGATCATATTCTCCTATTGTTGGTAAAGGTTTGGTAACCTTATCTAATACATTGTCCCTTAAATTTGTTCTCCATATACCTAAACTTGTAATCTCCTATCTATTAGTAAATTGTCTAAAGATTCTAACTGTCAGGATACTTTCTTTGACTCTTATTGTGTGTTTCAAGACCAAAATTCAAGGAGGATGATTGGTAATGCTAGGATGATAGATGGTCTCTACCATTTTGATGATGAAGATTCAATGGGTAAAAAATCTCAAAGTTTGAGTCGTATCAATTATGCTTTGGCACTATAGGTTAGGACATCCTAGTTTTCTATACTTGAAAAGACTTTTTCCTATGTTATTTCGAGGATTGGATTGTTCAACATTTCATTGAGAAAGTTGCATTTTGCCAAAAAGTCATGTCCTTTTATCCCTTACAACCTTATAAACCTTCAAAACCATTTTATCTTATCCATAATGATGTTTGAGGTCCTTCACAAGTCAACACAGTTTTAGGAAGAAAAATGGTTTGCGACATTTATTGATGATCATACTCATATGTGTTGGGTTTACTTAATGAGTGAAAAATCAGAAGTTAAAACCATATTTAAAAACTTTTATACTATGATTCAAACCAATTTCAACAAAAACTTGGCATTCTCCATGTTGTTCAAGAGGATCAAAATCGGCACTTAGATAAACCAGACTTAAAGACATACTCTAGGCGAGATAAGACAGAAAAAGCCATCATGCAGTCTGTGCCAATGCCGTCTTCTTCCCTCGAAAACACTGGTGAGCTAGAATATGATTTATCTGATGATTTAGATAAGCCAATTGCTCTTCGAAAAGGTGTTAGAAGTTGCACCAAACACCCAATTTCTAACTTTGTTAGATATGATTCATTATCTCCTGCCTATAGAGCCTTTGTCCTGTCTGTTTCTTCTGTTTCTATTCCACAGGATTGGAGAGAAATTATACGAGCAATCAATGCTAATATATCTAGTCAAATATCTCTAGTCAACACTCCACATTGCTAATGTCACTGAATATTTTAATGAGATTCTTGGAAATTTTTTATAACAATAGGGTATTCAACATCAATCTACTTGTGTCAATACTCCCTAACAAAATAGGATTACTAAAAGGAAAAACAAAATTTTGCTAGAAATGTTTCATGTCATTATGTTTTCTAAAAATGTTCCAAAATGTCTTCGGGGGTAAGTTGTTTTAACGGCTTAACTATAGTAAACCCCTTGAGTGTTTTAAAAAAAAGTTTCCTGAAGCTTGAATTTATTCCGATTTACCCCCAAGAGTTTTTGGGTGTACTACTTACGTCCATTTACCTACTAGGCGGCGTTCGAAACTAGATCCCAAGGCAAAAAAATGTGTCTTTATAGTCTTTGCCCCAAACAAACAAGGGTATAAATGTTTTAATCCCAGAACTTGAAAAGTTTTTGTCACTATGGATGTCTACTTCCTTGGAAATCAACCTTTTTTAAGGAAAATTTTCTTTGAGGGAAGAAATAAAGCGAACAAAATTTTTAAGAAGTTAAATCCCACTCCCTTGTTGAAAATTGTAGACTCCAATAAAAATCTACAAAAGCTAGTTGTTTCTAATATTATAAAGCTAAAAAATGTTGAAAATCCAACAGGAGTAGAAATACTACCAAATGACCCTAAAGGACAGGACCTGAGTTTAGAGTTTACACAATGAGGAAGGATCATCAAAAAGGTAGAGA
>JAOQMR010000213.1:31851714-31869222 GCA_027563865.1 Erythroxylum pelleterianum
ACTACCAAATGACCCTAAAGGACAGGACCTGAGTTTAGAGTTTACACAATGAGGAAGGATCATCAAAAAGGTAGAGAGCCTATTGTTCCCAAGGCAAAACATCAAACAGACATCCTGAATGATGAGCCTATAGACAAGCAAGGCACTCTAAACCCTCTACTATCCAATATTGATCCTATTCTTGATACTTGCTATGATCTTGACATTCCCATAGCACTCAAAAAAGGTACCTAGTCTTGTACTAGCCATCCTATTGCAAAATATCTATCATATAATAAACTATCTCAGAGTCATAGAGCATTCACGTCAAAAATCTCTAATTTGTTTGTTCCAAGAAACATTCAGGAAGCACTTGATGATCCAAAATGGAAATCAGCAACAATGGAGGAGATACGTGCTCTAGTGAAAAATGGGACACAGGAAGTTGTAGAGTTACCCAGAGACCAAAAAACAATTGGTTGTAAATGGTTGTTTATGGTGAAGTGCAAGGCTAATCGAAGTGTAGAAAGATACAAAGCGAGACTTGTTGCCAAGGGGTTTACTCAAACCTATGGTATTGATTACCAAGAGACTTTTGCCTTGTTAGCTAAAATTAACTCTATTCAAGTTTTATTGTTTCTTTCAGTTAACTTCAACTAGATATTACATTAATGAATGTGAAGAATGCTTTTTTGAAAGGTGATTTGGAAGAATAAGTGTTTATGTGTCCACCACCAAGTTTTGAAAAAATTGTTGGCCAAAATAGAGTGTTTAGACTCAAGAAGTCTTTATATGGCCTAAAACAATCTCCACAGGCATGGTTTGGAAGGTTTGGGAAGGCAGTGAAAAGTTGTGTCTTTCATCAAAGTTAAGCACATCACACTCTATTTTATAAGCATTCTAAGATGAGAAAAATTGCAATTTTAATTGTCTATGTGGATGATATAAGCTTAATAGGAGATGACTATAAAGAACTTGCAAGGTTAAAAAGGAAGCTAGCAAAGGAGTTTGAAATTAAAGACTTGGGAGCATGGAAATATTTTCTTGGAATGGAATTTGCAAGATCAAAAGAAGGAACATTTGTAAATCAGAGGAAGTATATCCCTGATTTACTTCGAGAAATCGGGCTATTGGGATGCGAGGTGGCTGAAACTACAATTGAGGCTAACCTAAAACTCAATCCAACTAAGGATGAAGATGTGATTGATAGGGAAAAATTTTGGCGACTGGTGGGAATCACACACTCGGCCTAACATAGCATTTGTGTAAGCATGATAAGTCAGTTTATGCACTCACCAGGTCAAGAGTGCCTTGAAGATGCCTACAGAATACTAAGGTATCTGAAAGGGACACTTGGCAGAGGCTTGATGTTAAAAAATTTGACAATATACAGGTTGAAATCTATATATATGCTAATTGGGCATGTAGCATTTATGATAGAAGATCAACAACAGGATACTTTACTTTTGTTGGGGGAAACTAGTCACCTAGCGGAGTAAGAAACAAAATGTAGTAGCACGAAGTAATGCTGAAGCTAAGTTTAGGTCTCTCGCACATGCGATTTGTGAAAGAATGTAGATCAAAAGGTTATTAGAAGATTTGAAGATTCCTATGTCACTTCCTATGAAAGTCTATTGTGACAACACGACTGCCATTTCAATTGCACACAACCCAATTCAACATGACAAAACCAAGCACATCGAAGTGGGCAAACATGTTATCAAAGAGAAACTTGAGAGTAGCTTAATCTGTGTTCCTTATATACCAACCACAAAACAAACAGCTTATATACTTACTAAGGGACTACAAAAGAAACAGTTTGATCTCCTAGTAAGCAAGCTAGCTATGGAAGACATTTACAAGCCATCTTGAGGGGGAGTGATGAGAAGGAGAAATCAGTGGCAACAGAATTAAGGGGCTGCTAATTAGGAGGGAATTTGTTCCTAACAGATTAGGAGAGAAATTAGCGAATATTTAGTCAAAGTAAATAAATTAGGAGATAATTAGAATATTTGATTTATATAGAATTCTTTCCTAGTATAGATACTATTGTACTCCTATTTATATGTAACTTAAAACATAGGAAAAACATATGGCAGACACACTTTTTTCCATAGACAGCACTACTATAACCCACACAAGGGAATTATCAAACATTCAAGCAGCCTACCACCTGAATGGAAAGAATTATCTAAAGTAGTCTCAAGTTGTTCGAACATTCTTAAAGGAAAAGGCAAGCTGAGCCATTTGTTGGAGACTGGACTAGCCGAAACTGATTCTAAATTTGACACATGGGATGAGCAAGATTCGACGGTTATGTCAAGGTCGTTGAACTTAACGAATCTTGAGATAGGTAAGGACATTGGGAAACAATTCAACAAACTTGCTCTAAGATTAATGATGTTGCTCGAGTTTATGAGATCAAAACCTAAATATCAACAACTAAGCAACGGACTCGCTCAATAACCGAGGATGCAAATCTCTTGCAAAGTCTATCCCAAGAATTAGAACATTATCAATGTATCAAAATGCAATGTGCAGAAGATGCTGTAATGTTGAAACGATTTATAGAAAAAGATTGAATATATTAGTTCCTTGCTAGACTTAACACAAAATTCGATGTTGTGGGAGTCCAAAATTTGGGAAGAGATGATCTTCCATCCTTGAATGAGGTCATTGCTATGATTAGAACTGAGGAAGGGAGAAGCGTGAAGCTGGAAATACATCCAGCAACAACTAAAGGATCTACCCTGGTAACTAGATCCACAAATTTGAAGGAGGTAAATGTTGCACAAGCCATAGAAGACAATAGGCAGTCTCCTCCAACCAAGTCATTCAATAAAGATACACTCTATTGCACATGCTCTAAAAGGCACCACCATACAAGGGAGTAGTGCTGCAAACTAAATGGCAAGACTAATATTTAGAGAAAAGGTGGAGGGAAACAAGCACATATTTTGAGCTCACATATAGATAAATACGGAAATAACTCAAGATGGAGCCCAAGAGTTTAACAAAGCATTTATTGAAAAATTAAGACTCCTCTTGAATACACTTAAGAAACCATCATCTACAAGTACAGGTTCATATTCAGTAACCATTTCAGGTATTTCCTCCATCTCTTGTATTCCTAGTGCCTTACAAAATAAATCTTCAACTATGTAGATAATTGATTTAGGAGCCACTAATCATATGACATATTGCTCTATATTTTTTATCTCATATACACCTAACTCTAGTCATAAAAAGACAATTATAGGAGATGGATCAGTTGTCACTATAGCTGGACAAGTAGATGTTCAATTAAATAACTCTCTTATCATAAAAGATATCCTCCATGTTCCTAAATTATCTGCCACCATAATTTCAACGCATAAACCCACCAAAGACTCTAAATGCCAGGCTTTTTTTCTCCTTCCTCTTGCATGTTTCAGGACTAGGGCATGAATGGGACGATTGGACATGCCAGTTAGAAGAAATGCCTTTACTACCTAAAGAATAAAAAAGGGCACAGAAAATTCTAGGTTTTTCTTCCAAAGTTGGTCATGTCTAGTAAAGAAAAAGTATGGCTTTATCATCAACATTTAGGACATCCTTCTTTTCATGTAATAAAGTCAATGTTTTCATCATTCTTTTATAAAATAGATGTTATCTTTCTATTGTGATGAATGTGATTTTGCAAAGCACAAATGTGCATTTTTCCAATAAGTGAAAAAGAAGTCATACCCCCTTTTCTCTCATTCATAGTGACACTTGGGGTCACTCACCAATTCATAATGTTACCGGGACAAAATGGTTCATAACCTTCATTAATGATTGCACACGAATTAGTTGGATCTATTTATTGAAACATAAGTTAAATGTTAGTACTCTTATTCCCAAATTTTTATACTATGACCAAAAGTCAATTTCGTTTTATTCTAACGATGCGAAAGATTATTCCAATCAAACTCTACCAAATTTCCTTCATGAAAAAGGGATCATCCATGAATCCTCATGTGTTAATACTCCTCAAAAAAATGGAGTTACAAAACAAAAAAATGGTCATTTGTTTAACATCACAAAGGCTCTCTCTTATATAAAAACGTTCCTAGAAAGTTTTGGAGTGAAATTGTCCTAACTTCTGCCTACTTACACAGCAAATTGTTAGCTAGAGTTCTTAATTTTCAACCACAAGTAAATGTTCTTACACAATTCTATCTAAATCTAAGTTTCTCAGGTACTTTTGTTCCTAGAATTTTTGAAAGGATAACCTATGTTCATATTCACTCTCAAAATAGAGGAAAAATTAATCCTCATGCTCTTAAATGTGTTTTTGTTAGTTACTCTTCCACCCAAAAGGGATACAAATGTTTCCATCCCAAAAATCACAAATGTTTTGAGTCCACTAATGTTAAATTTGATGAAACTAGATCTTTCTTTACTCAACTTTATCTTCAAAGGGAGAATTTGAATGAAGATAGGTCAAGGGACTTATTTTTCTTTGATTTTTCCACTCAAATAGAGTTTGAACCACATTTTTCAAACAAGTTTGTTGAACTTAAGAAGCTCTAAGGAAAGAAAATGAAGGAAAAACCACTTCAAAATTGCAAGTTTACACTAGGAAGAGATTTGCCTCTCACCAACAGCATGTCCAAGCCCCTTCACAACCTACTGTTCCAACATTCCAAACAAACTTGGAACCAAATAAACCAACCACAAGCTTATCCGACCCTGATCCACAGATTCATGACAAGCTTAACTTCAACCCACATATTGAACTTAGTGATTCAAACCCACCTACTGCCCTCAAAAAAGGTATTAGAACATGCACTCAACATCCACTATATTTGTTCATGACATATCAAAACCTATTCAAAAAACACCAAACCTTTCTCAAAAATCTTCGTAACATTCCCATTCCAACCAAGGCACTAGGAGATGAGAAGTTGAGAAGCGCTATGAAAAGTGAGATGGATGCACTCGAAAAAAATAAAACTTGGAACCTACCTAAGGACAAAAAATTGGTTAGATGCAAATGAGTGTTCACATTAAAGAATAAATCTCATGAGACTGTTGAAAGGTACAAGGCTAGGTTAGTTGCTAAAGATTTTACCCCAACCTATGGCATAAATTACTTAGAAACATTTGCACCAATAATAACAAAGCTGAATATTAGCAAGATTTTATTGTCACTAACTACCAACTATAGCTGGAAATGTTAAAAACGCCTTCTTTTATGGAGAACTAGAAGAAGAAATATACATGGAAGTTTCACCCAAATTTGAATCTCAAAAGGGATTGGTGTGCAAATTAAAAAAGCCCTTATGGACTAAAACAGTCATCAAGAGCATGGTTTGGGAGATTAATGAAGGCCATGACAGGATTCGGGCATAAGCAGTAGATAAAGGAGCTTATCAAAGATTGGTTGAAAAATTAATGTAATTAACACATACAAGACCAGACATTGCCTTTGCAATAGGTGTAATAAGCCAATTTATGCCTAATCCCAAAGAAGTACACTTCAAAGTTGTGCACAAAATTTTGCCATATCTAAAAGGTAGTCCAAGAAGAGGAATTTTATTTAAAAGAGGAGAAAATATTATGCTAGAAGCCTACACAAATGCAGATTATGCAAGTTCCCTATTGGACAGAAGATCAACCTCAAGATATTGAGTTTTATGGGAGGAAATCTACTTTCATGGAAGAGCAAAAAACAAAGTGATATGACAAGATCAAATGCATAATCAGAATTCAAATCCATGGCTTTAGGGATCTGTGAGTTGCTTTGGTCGACGATAGTTCTTGATGAGTTAAAAGTTAAATGGGAAAGTTGAATAATATTATATTGTGATAATAAGTCTGCAATCAACATCACACAAAATCATGGTCAGCATGACAGAACTAAGCATGTGAAAATTCACAGACATTTTATAAAAAAGAAGTTGAACGATAGCCTAGTGTGCATGCCCTTCAACTCATTAAAGGAGCAAATAGCTAATGTTTTGAAAGGACTGTCCAAGACAACCTTTGAAGACTTTATTAGCAAGTTGGGAATGAAAGATAGTCATCCACCAACTTAAGGGGGAGTGTTAGAATTATGCATAGGAATTAGGAAATGAATAATAGTTAGAGAATTTTATGGGATAAGATTATTAGTTAGTTGTATATCTATGTATATCCTATAATTAGTTGTATGATTGTGTATATTCCTAATTTCTAGGATATATTTTAGGAATATTTCCTATATATATTCGTGTAAACTATTCAAGTAAAAACATAATAGAATTATTCTACTTTTCAACACTTAACAACCATTTTATTTTCTTGACAAAATTTCTGTTAAGCATACAAATGAGGCATGTTAGCAAGTCTCTCAGTTCGCAGGCTGAAAAACTTGGAAGTCCACTATGAGAAAACTTTAATATTATTTTGCTCATAAAATGATAATTGTTACGGTTCAAGTGAAAACAAAGTGAAATGAGAAAACAAATAAAAAACAAGAAACAAACTTGTAAAGATTCATAATAGCACCTGTGCATCCTCTCTAACACGTAGATTTTGTCCTGTTGGATCAAGTAAGTCATTTATCACCTGATATAAAAAATGTACATGGAACCATAAGTTATATCACTCTCACTTTTAGAATGAGTAATTATTGGTTGACACTTAAAGCAGAATATATGGAAAAATGAAAAAGAAATCACATGAACCTTACAAATACATATACCACATAACTGAATCCAAATTGAACCAAATTTCATGCACAGCATAGATGTGAACATATATCAAGTCTAAGAGTCATATCGTAAGTTAGAACTAACTGTCTATGTGGAGCAACTGACCTCATTATAGATTTCAAGATATGAAACACGTAGTAAGAACTCTCTTCCTGGAGTCTGAAGCAAGAATGTAATATAGTAATTCAGAATTGGTATAAAATTAAAAAAGGAAACAAATGATTAACTCATTCAAGTTTGTATCATAAAACACACATTTTCTGTATGTTTTTTGTTCATGTATGGATAGAAGAATGGAATTACTTTCGTAGAAACCAGTAAAAAATAAAAAATAGAAAATCTAGTAGTGATGCTTTGAACACACTGAGGACGTTAAATTTAAGTGGGAACGATGGGAAAAACACTTACATCTTGTATCATGCTGAAAACATCCTTTATAGCCAATGGTATAATACCAGGTGAGGTTTGATCTCCCTGTACATACATAACATATACAGCTTAAAAAACAGAAACCAGTACAAGCAAATTATAATTCTCATATTTAAGAACTAAATTTCAATAACCATAAAGAAACAACGCGTGTGTATTACAAGTAAATATAAGCTCAATGCTAAGAGCAAACTGCTACATAAATTACAGTATATTTAACAAAGATTTAGTGAAACAGTATACTCAGGGCTGACAGCCCTCCTCGTAAATCAAGCAGATCCTAACAGTAGTATGACATTATCAGTAGCTACTACAGATAGAGAGTAACTTGTGGGAAAATAAACCTTAGAAAATCATCTCTACGTGAATTGGAGAACTAACACAATTAACTCTTAACTTCATCACATTCAGCAGCGAAAATTACCTCTATTTCTATGTCTACTTATATGGAGTACATTTTAGCATCTCATATCGAAATACAATAGCAAACAACTACTAACAATAAACTGAACTTACATGCATGGTGTGCGTCTTCCCACTACTAGTAACTCCATAGGCAAAAACAGTCCCTGCATTTTCAAAAAGAAAAAGAAAGAGCAAGTTCAATTAAGGTTTCTAGCAAATTCAATATATCGAGCCACTTACAATCGGAACATCTCCACATTACCATTTATGCCTTCCATTGCAGCTTTAACTACTGGTTTCGCAGCTACTTCATATACATCTTGAGTTGAAGTATGCGGTCCAAATGCTCTATCTGCCAATGCACAACAATCACCATTCTCATGTTGACAGCATTAATTGGCTAGAAACGGAAAACCAAATTAAAAAATCAGTGACCAATACCAAATGCATAAGCCGTTGCCGGGTTATACTCATTCCGGACAATTTTGTCGCCATCCGCGTACCAAGCAATCTCGTCCCCTCTCTGGAACTCCCTATCACTGTAAACCAAACACGTAACAGATCACATTACCTCCAATAAAACGAATCTATCCGTTTTCAACCAAACAGATCCGCTCCACTGTAGTCAGATCTAAACAAATACCTCAAGGGCCTAAATCGAATCGTCACCGATATACTATCTCCATTCCTCGGCGCATCAATCGGTTCAGCAGCAACCAGCTCCTCCGCGCCAAACGCGACGGGCGAGGGACCGCCGTAACTCCGCTGGCCGGAGTACATTGAATCGGAGCAGCCGCGGCTAGGAGTCATGGATCGGGAACCGAATCCGCCTCCGCCAGAGTTGAAGTGGGACGAAGCAGAGGAAGAGCAGGAGCGAGGCATGAGCTTGTTGTTAATGAAAGAAGAAGCTGACGACGTCGCCGACGAGTAAGGGCTCGATGGTTTCCTGTACGAGAACGGCGAGTTGCTCCGGGCTCGGGACGACGAAGCCATAAAATCTGAGCTGTGTCTACTTCACTTTTACTGCAGTTGACTCGGCGAATCAGATACTGACTCGGCAGAGAAGACACAAGAACAAAGGAGAAATGGAGAAAGAAGCAGAAGAGAAGAATATGTCAGTGAGGTCACATGGCCAGTGAGACAAAAGTGAAACACATTACAGTTTTAAATTTCAATTGCTTCGACACTTTTAAGCTATCGAAGCTCTCTAAAGAAAGAAGAAACAGAGAGAGATTGTTTCTTCTTCTTGAAGACAAAGAAGTTGCAGAGAGGAAGTTTTGGTTCCAAAAATTTTATTATGAAGAAACAACCAGAGCCAGATAGGGAGACCGAGAAAGACGTGAGTGTTTATTTTTCAAAAAAAATTAAAAAGTTCAAATATTGATAGTTTTTAAAAGCGAATTTTTTAAAAGACACGACAAAATAAAAAGAGAAATAATTTTTACTGGTGATGACGTGGCTAAACGGTTTTTAAAAAGGCCATGGACCCGCGAAGCAGGCAAGTTTTGAAAATAATTAAAAGGTGATAAAACGAGCGGGAATAAGTGAGGATTTGGACAAATGGCGAGACAGGACAAACGCGAAAATGAATAATCAACACTAACTCTCCACGCGCCATGATCAGAAAAGTTCGTCCACTCGCTGAGATGCGGGTGATTGTTGGCATGTGATTTTACGGAAATACCCTGCTTTTGGGGAGTGATTTACAAAGTTCACTTGATTGATTACATCTCAAAATGAGGCAGAGCACCATGGCTGGCTGTATGCGACGTGTCCATCTAAAACTGTCCGTTTCGATGGAGAATTTAGTGTCATTCAATTTTAGTACGATATCGATTTATCATTAATATTTAGTATTATTTTGAATATTTTTAAATTACTACAACCTTATTTGATAAATGACTAATTGATCATTTTTTGGGCAAATTAAAGGTATTTGACTGTTTAATCATATCTGGTTCAACCGGATTTTGGATGAATTGTACGATGTCATTCGGATCCATGAACCGATCGTCTCGCGTAAGAGTTTCAACGAGAGGTACTTGCAAAACAAAGAAGGCACGTAGGGGGTTGTGTCCCGATTAGCCCCTCTGACGCTCGAGTCAGTCTTTTGGTGAAGGTGAGATCGCTGTAAGCAAGGAGAAACTAGGGCTATGATTGTACGTACCTCTGTTACGGTAGAATTATACCTTATATATGGAGCAACGGCTAGGTTTAGGTCTTTACGTAGATTCTAACTTCTGCATGGAAACCCTTTGTCGATTAATGGGCTACGGAGAGCATGGATCGAGCTTGGGCTTGACATCATTGATGAATGGAGCGATTGGCCCACAGGTCCTTATGACCGAGTCCAGACCCAACGAAACCGACCCGACCAATATCAAATCACTGATAATCATATTTAGTAATCAATTGATTGAGTTGGCAGATTGAACTCAATCCGTTATTTTTTAAAATGCTCTTATAAGGAGCGTTTTATTCCAACAACAGAAATTGAGAAATGAAAAAAAGCTATTACAAATTACTCAAGTTGTCATCTTTTATTATTGTTTTTCTTTCACCAAACACTAGTACTCTAAATACGGAGAAAAAAAGTAGTAGTAGTTAATATGGAAAAAGAAAGTGGTAGTAGTAGGAGTAGTTATTATTATTATTGTTGTTGTTGTTGTTGTTGTTGTTATTATTATGTTTTTTATTAAAAATACAAACTTAATTTTTTGAAATTCTATATTTAAAAGTTAAATTCTTACGAAAATATTCAAAGAAATACTAAAATATAATACTCATGCCTTCATAAATTATTTTATACATAAACAACTAATACTAAACAGTTAATTTTACCAAACAACTTTAAGTTATTTTTAAGATATAATCCTTATTTTTTAAGTCATGTCTCCATAAATCATTTTATACATAAACAACTAATATTAACAGCTAATTTTACCAAATATCTTTAAATCATTTTAAAGATATAATCCTTTTTTAAATCATACCTTCATAAATCATTTTATGCATAAACAATTAATATTAAACAACTAATTTTACCAAACATCTTTAAATAAACAACTGATATTATCCACCAGTCAAATCAACTGATATAATTCGCTATCAGCTAATCGTTGATAGAATCAACTAACGGCTAATGCAATCTGTTGATTGCCAAACAAAGCCTATAAATAATTCTTAAATTTTATAAAACTATAAAATATTTTTAATACATTATGTTATATAAATTTTAATTTTACTTTAACTATATCTTAAAATTTATACTATAGAAATCATCTATTTATTTATATTGGTATTACTTTTAATATATTTCTTGTATAAACAATTACAACAATAAATAAAAGAAAATATCATTTAAATCTCATACAAACAATTACATCAAAATATCATATGGTAAGAATAATTCAGGTTCACAAATATTACATCAAGAGTTTGTACCAAATAACACGGCAAAATATAAGTGAAATATGAGTCAAAAACACTAATAGTTAAAAGTTTTATATTTATATTACATGTATAAAATTTAATAAATACATCGAATACAAGTCAAATTAAAAGAAAAGAGAAAAATTAAAAAAACTAAAATTTTATCTAATGACATATTTACACAAATCATGTTAACCTAATTTTAATTTCACACCAAATGCATATCAATACTTTATTATCTAAGATTATCATCTAAGTAACTCTATTATATAAAACTTGGTTCCTTATAAACTCAATCCGCTATAAGATCGATATGGTCATAAAAATTTGGATTTTTTATAACCACTTATTCTATTAAAAGTCCTAGTAAACAAATTTAATTAAACTATTAAGAAATTATATTAAACTTCGTATTGATAATAACATACTTTTTTCAAAACTTTGGATTGTATCGAACAAAGACCAAATCTTTTAATCTTTTATGTTTCAACTATTTCTTATTTTGAAATGAATGAATTCAAATGTACTCAAATACCTTTTACGCTCAATTGCGCTTACATATTGACACAAAATTCAATTGCAAATCTTTTCAATTTTAGAATACTACTTTCAATTTTAGAATACTACTTTCAAATTGGTCTCACTAAGCAATTGTAAGACAACAAAAGTAATCTTATAAAGAAAATAAAATGATTATTAATTTAAGTAACAAAATTGTAGAAATAATATACTTATATTGAGTTTGTCCCGTTGACGAATTACAATTGACATCCCAAAATTGTCGCATACATCCCTATATGCCTTTATTTATAGGCTAATAAGATCTTGCATTTTCTCGTGTGAAATAATTGTTGGGAAAGTTATTAATATTTCCTTATTAACTTTAATTCTATTTGTAAAACTTAGTTTAAAATAGATACTAAGATTCAGAAATACCCCAACAACATATATCAAAGAGTAAAGTTATCTTCCCTATCTTTCATTGATGTTTGCAAGATAAGATGTATACAAAAAATGCATATTTTTCATTTTAGTGTTGATTGTTTCCTTCACCCTCTTTATGACATGATAAAAGTAACATATTATTATCTTCTTATCACTATCATTCAAACAAAGTATTCCCACAAAAGACTAACAAACTCAAGTAACAAATTAACCTGGGTACCGAAATTCATGATCTTCAAGTATAGTTTTGAAAACCTCTATTATAACATCAAACTTGACATATTGAGATGTAACTCACTGGGCAGTTGTAAACATTTGTCTCAATTTCTTATTCATTAGAACAAAACACTAAAGTGATAAGAAATTAGTTATAAAATTTTGTAATGACATGATGACATAAATTCTTACCATCAGTAAAATCCTTTCTCATCAAATTTAGAACCCAAGCACTATTACATATGAACTTAGTCAATTTTCTTGTTTAACACATAGTTTCATCAATAATAGGAAAGTATTTAGCATATCCTATACTTTTTAACAATCGATTAGTGTAATATACAGTACAATAAGTCCAATATAAAGAATAACATTTGCTTTATAACCTTTTCTCAACTACTTTATAAGTAACATCGTTATCAGTGACGAACTATATAATATTTTTAGGCTTGACTTCATTCACAATTTCATCAAATATCTTAAACAAAGTATCAACATTTCTTACAAGGACAAATGCATTAATGAACTTCAAAAATATTATATGCTTAGCAAAATAAATCAAAAATTGGTAATAGGCTCTTGTTTTCTATTTGTCCAAAAATAACATATGACTTAACATTTATAAGTTGTCCAAGTTCTTCTTTCATTCAAATAAATTTTTATTTAGATATAAAACTCAAAAATCTATCATAGAATATTGACCATATATAAACATGTAAAAAAAGTTCATAAAACTAATGTATTGGAAATGTTATTATCACATTTATAACATGTTATGAGTAACGATTATAACATATCCATATAAATTATTTACTAATGTAGAGAAAATAATTTGAATGTGGCCATATTAAGAAGTCAAATGAACGTTGTACAGGAAACCTTAAAATAATTATCTATAGATACATTAAAAGCATGCATCAATTTCTTGTATCTTACATCTTTGTTTGCAATGCATAATTACACCTTACAAAAATGACTTTATTGTAAAAATTAAAATGAAAAAGTTAATATCATCTTATAATTATAAATTATAATACTAAATGATAGAAACTTGAAAGTTAAATGACTTATCTACAATTTACATGGAAGCAAATTATCTAAGTGTTATAATTTATTACAGAATGATCTCAAATGATCAATTCCCAGACAACAATATTCTGAAATGATAAAATTATCTCAAATCTCAACTAACAATGCATTACATAATTATAAAAATCATTATGTTAAACTGTCAACACTAAAATGCTCAGCCAATTGTTTTTTTTTTCTTTAAGAGACTAAGATCGCCACTTCAAAGTTTAAATATGAAAATTAAATGCTTGTCAAGCCACAAGTCTGCAACACCAGAGATAATATGTGAAGATAAAGATGAAAATTGGGTAGTTGATGGCAATGGTAAAGAGAGAAGCTAACTGTGAAGATATAACAGTAACAAGCAACGATATGGTGACTTTTGAGTGGTGATAATGAAGATGCAAGCACGGAGGCGAGGAGGAGACAACAGAGATGTGAGCAGCGATCCAGTATAGTGATAACGAGAAATTAAAAGGATAGAGTACAAAAGGCTTGTAAAATAGCAAGGACTGAGGTTAGTATTTACGAAAATTTGAAACTTTTTTTTGGAAGTTAAGTGAGGATTATATTCGATCAAAAAAAGGTGGAAAGTACATAGGTGAGGATATAAAACTCTTATAGTTAGAATCTATACAAAATATACAACTAGCTACACAACTTTTGTTAACTAAGTACCAGCTTTTACTAAATACTCAACTATTGTCTGAGTCGATCAGAAATATCTTTTTGAGAGGACATTGACAGGATAGTCGTCCATAGCTTAAGATAAAACTCATTCCAGCTAAATTTCCTGTATTCTTCTATTGTCCCAAAGATCTTGGTGTTCCCTCATTCTCCAAATGAAATGTACTAGCATGGTAAAGCCAATCTTGAATGCTTTATGATCCATTTTACTATTTCAGTGTAAATCATTAACCCACTTTAAGCAACCTTGAGAGGCAATATTTCCATCAGGTAGGTTAAAAATACAGAGAAACTTACCCCGTATCAATCTATGCAAGAGCAACCAAAGAAGAGATGATCTAAAGACTTTACTTTCCCACTGCATAAGGGGCAAGATATGTATGGAATCGATAATTTTATCATGGCTCTAATTCCCAGTTTCTTCCCAGCTGCTAACTAGAGTATAAACGAGTGAGCATGTGCAATTCCAGATCCCCATATCAACTTGTGAAGAGGAAATCTGGTGAGTGGACCAAATAGTATTTGTTTACACGATTGTGTTGTAAATTTATGTAATGAGTGTAACTCCCATCTAACTTCATCTGCCTACTCCAAATCTAGTGCATAAGTTGGCGTCTGCTCTGCAATTGGCATGGTTCATCTACTTATATGGAATGGTCACACCTAGTTGTTACTTTGAATGAGTACCTACACCTTGGTATCTTCTAGAATTGAGCCTTTCAAAACAGGAAAAAGTGGAGTGTTACATAGAGATCCCATTGGATGCTAGTTGTCAAACTAGAAGTTGGTGTTTTGCCCATCTCTAACATAGTGCTTGATATGAGGATGCATAAATGACTTGGCGAGTAAGATTTGTTAAAAAGTGTAAGACTGAGAAGTTTTTAGAGAAATCGACCATATGCTGCGGTGTTTGACGTGGAACACAGGAACCTATTTGACCCAGAGACTTTCCTTATCACAACAGAGTCTCCATAGCTGTTTTGCTAACAAAAGCTTGTTCATCCTAATGGCTGAATTGATCCCTATTGTAATAAAAGCTTGTTCATCCTAAAGGCTGAATTGATCCCTATTATAACAAAAGCTTGTTTATCATAACATAGTATTATTTTTCTTTTGCAAGACAAATAATACTCCAGTTAACCTTAGAAAGTTTCCTCGTATTAGAATTGTATCTATTGCATATGAAATCTCTTATACTCATATCTATCTTCTTTAAAACACCTTTGGGGATTGTTAAATGTGACAACCAATAAATATGCAGATTATTAAGAATGGAGATGGCTAGTTGTAATCTACCACAATAAGATAAATATTTGTTGCTCCAATTAGAAATTCTTCTACAAACCTTATAAATGAGAGATTGGAATTCAGCTTCTTGTTAGAGATAAGGACACCCAAATAATTGAGAGGTAACTGATGAATGGCGCCAATGAGCACATTAGATAAGGCTTCACTACTCTGTGTAGATAGGTACCCTAAGCTCTTTTATGGATTAAATGTCATCCCAGATACTTTTTGGAATCTATGTAAGGAAGTTAAGAGTACTCCAATTGAAGTTGTATCTTTAGCACATAGCATGAGTAAATCTTCTGCAAACGAAAGTTGAGTGATATGCAGTTCACTACATCGACGATGATATCTGAAGTTTCTACTTTCCACACTACATAGCTGAGTCATTCTTTGAAGCACTTTCATAGCAATTATAAAGAGATAAGGAGGTAGTGTATCTCCCTGCCGAATTCCTCTAGCTATTTTATAAAGTTGGGTAGGTTTCCCATTCAATAGGATGGAAAAAGACACAGTAGGAATGCAAGCATGGATCCAATTGACGAACTTGCTAGGATATCCAAATGTGAGGAGTGAATCAATGATGAAGCTCCATTCCACAATGTCATATGCTTTAGCGAAGTCTATTTTGAGAGCATAACTTCTTACTTGTTCTTTAATGTTGTAGTCTTTGAATAATTTTTGTGCTAATGTTATATTATCACCCACACTTCTGCCAGGGACATACGCACCTTGACTTAAGTTGATCAATCTCGGTAAAGTTTCCTTTAATCTGTTAGCAAGGATTTTGGAGATGATCTTATACACCACATTGTAGCAATATATTGGTTAATAATCATTCAACCTTTTGGTATTTAGGATTTTAGGAACTCAGACCAGATAAGTCTTATTCATTTATGTAAATAACCTGCCCCTTTTGAAGAACTCTTGCACTGCTTTGACAACTGGAGTTTGTAAGAGATTCCATTTTGCTTGAAAAAATCGGGCGTTGAAACCATCAGGACCTACTGACTTATTAGGGTGTAAGGAGAACAATACTACTTTGATCTCCTCACTAATGACCTCTCTGACTAAGGCAGAATGATGATTCGGGTTTATAGATCCAGCCATGATAGTGATAAGATTAATAGGAAGACAAGAGGTGGGTGAAGAGACCCCATTTATCTGCATGAAATGTCTAGTATCTACCTCTTTCAATTCATACTACTCTTATATCATTTTGCCCTGCTCATCTTCGAGACAAATTATCTTTTTTCTATTCCTCCTACCTTAAATCACATTGAAGAAGTATTTGTCTCCGTGTTGGAGCTATAGAACTCGAGGCTTTTGCTTTAGTTGATTCCTAAAGTCTTCAATTGCCTGCATATATTTGTTCAATTATATCTTCTCCTTGGCTAAGAATGCAAGATCAGTGGGATTAGTAGCAAGCAACTTCTAAGTTAAGACAAGATTCGCCATGGCTTGTTGCTTATTGAGTTACAAAGGGTCAGAACATTGCTTAATTAGTTTTACACATTCAGCTTTGACATTCTTCAGTATTTGCATACACTGAAAAACATTAGACCCTTAGACTTGTCTTCGAACGACTGCCCCAACAATTGCATCTAGTTGAGCATGATTTAGTAGGGAATTAAAGAATTTAATTTGTTGGGTCTGCTCTTAATGTAAACATTGACAAGTGTATGATCTGAGAATAATGAGTCCCCAAACACAACATAGCTATCAATCATTTGCGCAAGCCACCAATAGTTTACAAGGCATTTATCTAACTTCCTCTATACCAATCAATGTCCCTGTTGATGATAACTCCATGCGTATAATGGCCCTGAAATTTCAGATCAACTAGTCCAAGCAAAGATGTCAGTGTTGTAAGTTCTTTGATATTGGCATGCATTGTTCCCCTTCCTCTTAAAGATTTAGTTGATGATAGCAAGCAATTGAAGTCTCCAACAATCATCCAGGGAATTGACATATATGAACCAATGTCATGTAAATCTTTCCACAAGTTAGCCCATTGAAATTCCCAATTGGCTGCATATACTGCTATGATAGCTAGTGGGACATTAACAGATTTGAGCAGTAAATCACAATGCAATAATTGCTCATAACAGACCAGTTCGTGAGTTTCAAATAAGTAGGATCAAAAGCAACAATAACTCAACCATTTGGGTGTTTAGTGTTGGGTCTGTGTTTTGTGTTGGGCCCGTGTTTTGCGTACCGAAGTATTTCAAGTTTGCACGCGACCCAATTTCAAGGTTGCACACGACCACAACCCTCAAAGGTATTGTCCTCTTTGGTCTTGAATCCCACTCCACCAGGATTCGAACACAAGACCTCA
>JAOQMR010000213.1:31869322-31884827 GCA_027563865.1 Erythroxylum pelleterianum
CCTGGTGGAGTGGGATTCAAGACCAAAGAGGACAATACCTTTGAGGGTTGTGGTCGCGTGCAACCTTGAAGTTGGGTTGCGTGCAAACTTGAAGTACTTCGGTATGCAAAACACGGTCCCAACGTAAAACATGAACCCAATATTTAGAATGGTTACTCAAGATTGTCCATTATACGGGGAAACATTCCAAGCCATTGTGAAGAGCATCCTCCTTTATTTTAGTTTTCACCATACCAACAAAAAAAATTTGTCTAGCAAAAAAGTAATCTTTTATCGATATTTGCTTATTAGGGCAATTAAAACCCCACACATTCCAGATTGTACATACCATTAAGGTAGAAGGGACTTGGTTCGCCGCCTAGATTTTCAATTGTTAGTCCTAGTATCCTTCCACTCATTGGGTTCCTACATTTTATCACTCATCTCCCTGGAGGTTACCCTTGTGTCCATTATCAACTAGGTTTCTATTTTATCTGCATCTATTTCTTTACTGATCTCATTGGTTGCATGACCAGACAGTTGTGCCTGCCCTTTAAGTTCAACGTGGAGCAAATTAGTATGGCATAACTATGTTCGGGGAGACTGAGCTGATGATTGCTTAAGATATTCTACAGTTTCCTCTGTCTCTACATTGTGTCCAGAGGTACATTTGTGGCCTGCAGTCTATTTAGTACCAATTCCTTCTTCTTTATACTTTTTGCTAATGATTTATGCTTTTAACAACTGCACATTCTGGTCATGTTCTTCAACTATTACATTCGTAGTTTCAGTATGTGATTACCCAGCATTAACATAAGTATGAGATTTCCCAGCATTAACGTATATACCTTGTAAAGTCAGTTATTTTGCTCTCATTCTTACTGCAGCAGTGTTTTTGGGGATGCTAAGATTGTCAGACCGTTGTAGTCTTTCTCCACTTTCCTCATTATTGTTTCTCTTGGGGATCCACATTTTATTAGGTTTTTTCACAGACCACTTCCATATATATGACAGGGGAATTCTATCCTCATTCAATTCACCACAATTATTATACTCCATAATACGTATACTCTCTGGTAACGTCTTTTTGTTTGGCATTTCAATGTATACACGAGCATAGCCCACCCATTTTATATTTGTCGTATTTTCATCCATTGTTAGGGGTACTCCAATCTAACTGGACAAATAACTTAATCCCTTAGACTACCAGTACTAAAGAGGAATTTTGTGCAGATTAACCCAGATAGGGATATTTGTGATGTCATTTCTAACAAGTTTAAACCTAATTTCCCACCTCTGAAAGAATAACTACTTACCTTGGATGTATCACGGACCTATATCCATCACCTTACTCGCCATCTCTATAGAAGAAAATCATCTTTAGTGATTAATGTGGACTGGAGTGAGTGGAAGTGAATGGGTGGAAGAAATAAAAAAGGTGTCTATGTTTCAGAGAAGAGAGAGATCGGAGAAGGAGGAGAAAAGCGGCATCCATGGTATTTTGAGTCCCTCAAAATTTCTAATTTTATGTTTACATATCGGTCTTGATAGGTATTTTAGGTACTGACTGTACCAACTAAAAGAATTAGTACCTACTAATTGTTACCAATTGGAATAATTGATTACTACTGGACAGTAAGACCAATACCATAGCCTAATACGAGATGTATTATTTTGATGCCATTTTTTGACTGATAAGACACATAACGACTAATACTGGTTGATATGGTATAAAAGTTAAAACTCATAATAATGCCCCAAATTTATGTTCCAGTTCGTAAATGAAAAGAAATCTTTTATTAAAAGTAGTCAAAATATAGTTTATTTAATTTGGGTACTAATTGAGTAATTTCAAGCTCAAAGTGGTATTTTATTGAAAAATAACTGAAATTTTTAAACAAATATAAAAACCTTAAACGAATTTATGAAGTTTGCATTAGGTGTTTTTTTTTTTGTGAAATGTGATCACTTAATTTCTCTAAAATTACACGATAAATCATAAAGAAAATTCAACAGGGTAAGCATTAAATATAACTATTGTCTCAATGTGCGTGAATTCTTTATTACTACATATATTTAACAGAGGTCATTATATTCAGAATACGGACGTAGAGTTTATTGTAGTTTTGCAGTTTTACATTCGAATCAAATTTAGTGCTAGTTAGTTTTTATTAACGTAATCACATTTCAATTCAATGCATACTCTTGCAAGATGAGAAAATGTGGAAGGGAGCTAAATTCTTGACAACTTTTAACTTCATAATGTCTTTAGTAAAAAAACAAATAAATGCAGGCATGAAGATTGAAATCATATACTCATGGGTTTGTTTACTATGATGAATACAGATGATTGCAATACCAACATTGTAATTAGACTTTGCTTAATGAAGTCGGGAATTTGGTGAAAATAATGATAGCTAGAGATGATAGCAATAGACCAACGCAATAATTGTAATTAATAAAGGCTTAATCCAAATGCTTACTTTACACACAAATAGTCTACATAACGTATTATTGATATGGCTAGTGCCGGCGTCCAGTACATATATCAGATTACATGATCTGTTTCTGGTTCGTAAAAATTAAGTTCCGATTTTTGTTATTGATCGAATGTTAATGTGAAACCATTTACAATAAACAGTTGCATTTATCATCATATATTGTTGACAAATTTTCTTTTCCGGTCCACGGTCCACCACAAAATTGCGGCAAAAGGGGCTTACGTGATTTAACCATTTTTAATTTTTATATATACTCGCATTCGAATAATAAATTAATGATAATTAGTATAACAGATAGGGATACTTGTCCCACGATCCACTGAAGATTCGGATGGCTAATTTAAAATGTTTACAACCAAGAACGTGGCACCCAGTTATCGCCAGTTATCACACACTGCATAAGTGGCTACAACTTACAATTACGTCATCAATCACAGTATTTAAATAGACGGGCGGAGATAAAAGTACTATTTGATTCCGTGTCATAA
This sequence comes from Erythroxylum pelleterianum, assembly GCA_027563865.1. NCBI lineage: Eukaryota > Viridiplantae > Streptophyta > Magnoliopsida > Malpighiales > Erythroxylaceae > Erythroxylum > Erythroxylum pelleterianum. The sequence goes on from JAOQMR010000213.1 coordinate 31,872,291, forward strand.
ACGTGTACTTTACACGTACACTTTACATTCCAGGCTATTAGGATCTGTCCACGTAAGCTAGTTTTCTGTTGATGTGGGACAATCTTGTCATTTCGCATGCCCCACGCACCGTCAATGCACGCTTCTGAACACGCGACCGTGGCAGTAAGTGAGGGTACATGAAGGATGATGGATAGGTCAACTACCTTACCTGCTCCCCTTAGTTTATAAATCTCCTTCATTTATTAATTATTATAAATGAACATACGCTGGTATGCATGCAGGTGATGATTCGGGTGCACCGTAATTTCCGTGCAGCCCACTTCAAATGGACAACACAGCTTCGCCTATTTTATCATTGTCCCGTTTTTGGTACATATATGAATATGATGATTAGATGGTCAAAAGAAGGTGATGAACAAGTTCTCCAAAGTTGAAGTAATTGGTGAATATGGTTTTATTTATTTTGGGAGCTTGTTTTAATTGGCAGATATTTACGTAAACACATAAATCATACTTAATTATTATTCACAATTTTGATTAATTTCATTTTACGTACACTTTCTTGAATAGACCACATGATAAATTTGGACGTTGGAATCTAACAATTATGCTGGAAAATGACCCGCAAGCCTACAAAGCTGTAATGTCATATTATATATATTGCTTAGCTGATGAGCAAGTTTGGATTAAGCCTACAAATAAAAGGTAGTATGTTTAATATAATATGTGGGACCAAAGTTCTCATATATATATATATATATTTGGCACTGGTAAGAAGTCCGAATACTTCGTTTTATGCATCTTTTACGATTTCCTTAAACCGGACAACGAGTAAATTTATTATGGGTTTTGGCCTTTTGGGTATATTATGTTATCATTTAGCTCCTGAAACTTGGAAACATCAACGTAGTGTTGGTAAATTGCTTTTTCCGACCAAAATTACTGACCAAGCAATATGGACCGGAGAGAGAGCTCCCTTTGTCGGCATTTACTGGCACCATGATTCTTATCCAATTCCACCCACGAAGACCAACAAAACTTCAAAGAGAAAAAGGTAAGGTGTAAATGTGGTCCATATAGTAAGATAACCCCAAAGATGGCTCAATTTTAACCAACCAACCAACACTAGTAGAAACCAAATTAGTAGAAGCACCAAACAATCGAAGAAAACCGATTCACCTTTTGATATGCGAAACTTGTGGTTTTTCATAATTTTTGTTCTTTAATAACTCACAATTAGATTATCCAAAAACAAGAAAACCTTGCAAGCGTCACTTTTTAATCGAGAAATCGAATTCACAGACTCAGAGACGCACTCTTTAGATCCACTCTTAAGCGGGTTGAGCTGCCCTCCATGGAGGCATAGGTAGTTGTTGGTTTTGTGAAAGAGTACAAGTAAAGCATACAAGTACTGTGGCCTTTGAGCTTCTCACTCACTCCGTTCTTATTGGGGCATGATTGCCACACTCAACCTTTGTATACAGTCCCATTGCTGGAGGGAAGTTGTGAAATCCTATTGCACCTGGCCCTGACTCTAACGAGAAGCTAATTAGCTGTCATCTCCACTTTAGTGATCCTCCATACGTGGCACGCGTGCAAGCAACCATGACACGTGCATGCTGACATGCGGGGTTGGTTCAAAACTTTAGCTCTAGATTTGATCCCATCCCACCACGGATTTGGCTGTATCGGTATGCTGACTTTTATTGTTGCTATATTTCTCAGGGAACTTCTATATCATAAAATCAGATTTGGGAGATTTAGCCCGTAGGGGTAGCTCAGTTGGTCATTGGGAGGGCAAGTTGAGATCAAGGCCTCAGGTTCGAGTCCCGGCAGCGGCAGTGTAGGAGTTCATCTAATGTGGTGACTCCTTGTGCGCACTGGCGTTGGGCCACCCTTCTGAGAAGCTGGCTGAGATTAAACCATGATTTACCCCCCTCACAACTCTGTCGGGCCGAAGTGTGGGGGTGCCTAGGGTGGGCGATTCCACGTTTTTGAGATCAAGATTAGGGAGATTTAGTTTGAGTTTGAATGAGCGAAAGTGAATGGGTAAACAGAAGTCCAGTATGAGGTATGCACAAAAGGTGCCCTCGTGAAAGCTTGACGCTCCATCTCATGACCCACTTAATACACTTCCAACTGTCTCTGTTCCTTTTCCATGTTTTTATATGAATTCCATTTAGCACGAAATGCAAGCAAAACCTTGTGAAAGTAACAGTTTTGACTTTTGAGTCGGGTTGATTGTTTACCTTTCGTCTCCTATTTTCTGCTAATATTCTGTTCAATGGGCTTGCGATCTAAGGATATAAAGCCCAACAGACTCTCACCATCCCGTCATGACCCAAGCCGATTCTCAGTTCTTCAAGTGTCTACCTTATAAGACATGTTCACTTGATATTGATAAGCTAGTTTGTTTCTTCGTTGGATTGGCGAACAAGGGACGTGTCGCCCTACCCATGGAGACATCTACATGGACCATTGTATCCTCATCGGTTCAACTCTGCAATTTTCACTTCCCAAGCTCTTCTCGAAAACATAGTACCACTCTCTCTAGTCTTCCATTCTTTAAACATTTTCTGTTGATAACGGATTAACCTTTCTTACTTTTTTTTTTTTTTGGAGAAAGTAACCTTTCTTACTTGGTCACAACCTTTCAGGGAGTTGTGGTTTAAGGAGGCTAGTTCCCAGAAATGGGCAATTGACAGCAGTGAACAAACCAAGACCGAAGCCAGCACTAACAATGGCACTTACAAAAAGTGGAGATAGTAAAGTAACTGAACTTCAAGCTGGTGAGAGGCTGTTCCTAGGAATGGACTTTGGAACCTCCGGAGCTAGATATGCTCTCATTGACAAAGATGGCATAATCCACTCAGAAGGAAAGAGAGAATACCCCCGCTATATGGTAATGTTCTGATTGTCTCACTATTAATCTGTGATTGCTTTTCTCATGTTTCTTAGATAAAGCGTAAGGGGATTGGCTTGTTTTTGTCAAACATATATATGAAGATAGCTTTCTTCCTATTTAAATGAATGAGGTTAAGAAATGAGATTGAAGTTGAAATTGATGATACAAATTCCATAAATCTGTTTATTTCAACGAATAAATTGTTAAGTGTCCAGTCCCATTTTGTTACTTTCGGTGATAGTTGACGCCTTTATGATTCGTAGTAATGATGAATGAGTGTATGAAGTTCTTTTTGGAGGAGATAGGCCGTGTTGGATGCTACACACTCTTGTCCTTAATTTACACAGCTGTGTGGATCAACTGTGTAATTTTTTAGAACTGTGTGAAGAAACATGTGAAGAGCAAAGACATACACGGTAGTATACAAGCTCGTGTACATGACATACACGATCACGTGTGACGACCGTGTAGCTTTATGTGATCGTGTACATCTACGATTTAAGTGTCATTAGAAGAGACACGGTCATTTACACGACCACACTTTCGTATGCATGACATATATGGTGTGTGATGACCATGTAACTCAATGCGATCGTGTACATTCGCAATTTAATTGACATGTATGTGATCATATATGATACAAAAAACCTAATTCGAGATATGAAGTGTGTGATCAAACATATATTGATGGTGATCAGATATATCTTAGTAATGATAAGCTAGATGAACCACACCCTAATAATGTTGAAGATGAAGTTGTTGAGGATAATAAGCAAGAAGAACAATCGAATCTAAAAACTAATGAAATACAGTTTCGAAAGTCAACAAGAGAGAAAAGACCTTCTACAAGATATCCAAGTGCAGAATACTTATTAGTGACTACTGAGGGGTAGCTTGAGAATATGCAAGAGGTTACGTTTTATGAAGACAAAGATATCTGACTCGCAGCTATAAAGAAAGAGATAAATTTTTTGAAGAAGAATGATATATATGAGCTTGTGAAGCTTCCAAATGACAAAAAGATATTGAAGAATAAATATGCGTTCAAGAAAAGACAGATAGTGACAAGCTAGTGAAGCATAAGAAAAGGCTAGTGATGAAAGAGTTCAATCAAAAGAAGGGTATAGATTTTGATGAAATCTTTTCACTAGTGGTCAAGATGGGCTCAATTCGAACAATTTTGAATTTGACTACCTGTTTAGATTTTGAACTTGAACAATTGGATATTAAAACAGTCTTCTTGCATGGAGATTTTGAAGAAGATATATACATGGAGCAGTTAGAAGGTTTTAAAGGTAAAAGTAAGGAGAATCTGGTTTGCAAGTTGAAGAAAAGCTTATGGTATTAGAAGTTCAATTTTTTTATGACGGATTATAGTTACAATCGAAATTATGCTGATGCGTGTGTGTATTTCAAGAAGTTCACATATGAGAACTTCATCATTCTTGTTCTATATGTCGATGATATGCTGATTGTGGGTCAAGACGTTGATAGAATCTAAAAATTGAAGGAAAATTTGTCTAAATCGTTTGATATGAAGATAACCCGAGAAAGAAAGAGTAGGAAATTGCGGTTGTCACATAAAAGGTATATTGAACGAATGCTAACAAAATTTAATATAAAGCATGCCAAACCAATTAGCACGCCTTAGACACCCCACTTCAAGCTGAGCAAGCGTGTATGTCCTCAACAGAAAAGAGAAAGATGGTAGGTCTTATGTTTCATACTCATCTGTAGTAAGGTCTCTGATATATGCTATAATGTGTACAAGGCTAGACGTTGCACAAGCTTTTGAGTTAGTAAGCAGACTCTTGTCTAATCCAAGAAAAGTTCATTGAGAAGCAATGAAATAAATTTTGAGATACTTGAGAGATACTTCAAAATGGAGTTTGTATTTTAGTAATGGGGAGTCAATTTTGGAAGGTTATACGGATGATCTTAACGGAAGAAAATCTACTTCAGATTTTCTGTTCAAGTTTGCAGGGGGAGACATTTCATAACAATCAAAGCTACAATAGTGTGTAGCTTTATTCTACAACTGAAGTAGAGTATGTAGCTGCAATGGAAGCTAGTAAGAAGATGATTTGGTTAAAAAGATTCCTTTAAGAGTTGGATGTGAAGCAAGAAGACTCTGTATTGTTTTTTAATAGTTAAAGTGTTACTGACTTTAAAAAAAACTATATATCATTCCCACACAATGTATATAGATGTCAGATATCATTGGTTGAGGTATGTGATTGAGGAGCAACAATTGATGTTGAAGAAGACTCCTATGGATTTGAATGGTTCTGATATGTTGATTAAAATGGTTCTTGGAAGTAAGTGTGAGCTTTGTAGTAAGTTTGTTGAGACGTCTCTCAAGTAACTGCTGAAGCATAACATGTTTTCCATATAATTTGGGTAGGAGGGAGAGATTGTTGACTGTCCAACTTTATTTTGTGATTTTCGGTGATCGTTGACGCTTTTATGGTTGTAGGAATGACGAACGAGTGGATAAAGTTCTCTTGGGGGAGATGTGACTGTGTAGGGTATTACACGTTCGTGTCCTTAACTTACACGACCATGTGGGTCAACTGTGTAAGTCTTTGGAATCATGTGATGGAACGTGTGAAGAGTAAAGACATCCATGATCGTATACACGCCCATGTGCATGACATACACAGCCGTGTGTAAGGATCATATAGCTTTCTGTGACCATGTACATTCATGATTTTAGTGATACTGGAAGAGACACGGTTACTTACACGACTGTATATGTGATCCTGTACAATGTAAAAAACCTAATTTTGGATATAAAAGAGGAGAAAACATAGGTTTATTCATTGAGAGGCACAAAAACACCAAAAAGGGAAAGAAAACATAGAGTGAGAGCAAGTAGTTTCTGATTCTCATTTTTGTTTGATTGATTTTGGGATTGTTGAGAGTTTGTTGATTTACATATCAAATTTGGTTTCAATCCTAAAACTTTGTGACACAATTTGTTGTTGTGGGATGAGAGATCAAACTTTGTAAATTCTTATTTGTGTTTTGTAGATTTGTTTATCAGTTTGACCCATAATTTTTTTCTTTACTCCGATTTCACATAAATTTCTGTGTTTGCTTCTTTATTGAGTTTCTATTCTCACACTGATATTATCTGATTAAACTTGATTTGAGTGTTTTGTTGTTGTTATTTGGTTGACTCTTTAGAGAGTTGTGTTCTTATTCTTATTTTATTCTCTCTCCCTACATAAACGAAGAATCTTGTTTATGTTGTCTAGAAAGAGTGGAGAAACAATTGATTGGGTGAGATCTTGGAGAAAAACCCTTTTCTCATTGCTGGAAGATGTTCCAGTTCATCTTCGCCCTCTTGTGGCTTCGATTTCTATTGATGGTACATCTGCAACTACCCTTATCGTCAACAGGTTGATGTCTAGGAAACATTGAAGTTATTTATCATTTCTTTGTCCAAATTAAGTTCACTTGAAATCAGACATCTAAACTTCTAGCTACAGTAACACAGGAGAGCCATTGTGGAGACCTTTCCTCTACAATGAGAGTTGTCCTGACGCATTGCCAATTGTGAAATCAATTGCTCCAGAAAACCATACCGTTTGCTCTGGATCGTCTACGCTCTGCAAGCTTGTTTCCTGGTGGAACATTGAGAATTCAAGCAAAGATGCAGCATTATTGTTACACCAAGCTGATTGGCTGTTGTGGCTTCTTCATGGAAGTCTTGGAGTTTCGGATTATAATAATGCCCTGAAGGTACTAAATTAGTAAATCTTCATTTTTCTCCTACCCTGTTACGTGAAATTGTGATCGTTTCCAGGTTGGATATGATCCCGAACTGGAGTCTTATCCACCGTGGCTCCTTTCTCATCCATATTCACAGCTTCTGCCATCTGTAGTAGCTCCTGGAACTTCAGTTGGATATGTAAAGGAAGACATTAGAAACCAACTTGGTATTTTCATGTCCTATTAAGTAGCTTTGATTAAATTGGTGCTACTTCCGAGTATATTAGAATCGCATGAAATGTTCTCTTTAACACAATAAGGCAATAGTGAGGTTTTGCTTGTCTCGCGAATTGCAGCCATTGCACTATGAAGATTTTTTGTAACCAAATCATTGACTTCAGTACTGAAATTGAAATCTTTCAATACATCTTGGCAGGTTTTTCTAAAGATTGTGCTGTTTGCACAGGAACAACTGATAGCATAGCTGCCTTTATTGCAGCTCGAGCAACAGAACCTGGAAAAGCTGTGAGAATATTTTTGAATATGAGCTTTCTACATATATTCTTCTAGGAGTATCGTAGATGTTTTATCACTTAGATTACTCTATATCAAACTCTTAGTCTTGATCGATTCACTTATCTTATTGTGTGATTATAGAGGCCTTCAACACAAAATAGTATTTAAACAGAGATGATCTTGTTTGACTGGAAATTCTTTTTCCTTTATCTAAATCCTAATGTTTTTCATGTTTGCAATTCTAATTCATACTTTGGCCTGTCACAAGCATAGAGCTGTAAGTTCCAGTATGTTTCAGCTTTTAGGTGCTCGTCTTTTTGGTAAATATGTTGACAGAGGGTCTCCCTCTTAGGTCTCGTCTTTGGGTTCAACACTTGCTATTAAGCTATTGAGCACTAGTAGGATTGAGGATGCACGATATGGAGTGTATAGTCATCGGCTTGATGATAAATGGCTGGTTGGAGGTGCTTCGAACACTGGTGGTGCGATTCTTAGACAGCTGTTTACAGATCAGCAACTGGATCAATTGAGTGAAAAGATAAATCCAATGGAACAGTCTCCTCTAGACTATTACCCTCTGAAATCAGTTGGCGAAAGATTTCCTGTAGCAGATCCAAACCTGGCCCCTAGGTAATTCTGTCTGACTCTATTGAAAATTTCTGCCTCTTAACAACCACAGCAAAACAAATAGCAGCAGACGTGTTAACAGTCTACAGATTATATAATCCAGGCACTATTCTTATGCAGGTTACATCCACGACCGGAATGTGATGCCGAGTTCTTACATGGCATCTTAGAATCCATTGCCCGCATAGAGGTATTTCTCCTCCATGCTCCTTCCCACTAGATACGGAAAATGGTTGCTGTAAGGAGTTGAATGTTCGTTTTTCAGGCAAAGGCTTACAACTTACTGAAGCATCTAGGAGCAACCCAAGTAGAGGAAGTGTTTACCGCCGGAGGTGGTGCGAAAAATGAGAAATGGACAAAGATACGACAGAGGGTGCTTGGCTTGCCTGTTCGTCAGGCAACTCAAACTGAGGCTGCTTTTGGAGCTGCTTTACTTGCATTGAAAGGTGCCCAGCAAAGTATCAACTGAAAAAACTGTGGTAGAAAAGGAATCAAAATTCAACAAAGAAGATCAGAAATTGCATTTACTTGAGGAAGGATCGAAAGTAACTTAGATTCACAATATTGTATAAATGCCATCTTCAAATCCCATTGATGGTGCACCAGCCACAGTTGAGAGTGAAGTAATACCAGACAATGTTTTATGAATCCGTTTTAAGCTTGCAATAACATATATAGTCTTGAAGTCCTCGTGTATATGTACACGTGTGTATATATATATATATGTATATCCTTTAAAACTTGTGGTAACGTATTCCTTTGTAGAATGAATGCTCATAATCTATTATATTGAACTTTAGATGGAGCTATTAGAAAGCATAGTCACATCAAAGTAATTATAATATAGTGTTTGATCTCAAACTTTTGGGAGCAGTGCTTGGGCTGCGCATGACTCACTCCTAAGAAAGGTGAGAGTGAACACGCGTCCTTACTCGTGGGAAAATCACTCTTCCATCAGAAGGCGGTGATGTATGGTCAGAAGATCGAGGACAAAGGTAGCGATGTGACAGAAAAAGTACAGATAATAGATAGGTTGGGAACAGAACATTCGGCCCTCGGTTAAGGGAAACAGCCAGTTCCATTTTTACTGTTTTAATTTTGTTCCAGTTCATTTCATCCTGTATTAATATGAAGAGGGAATAGGGTAGAACAAACAGTAAAGTGGATGTCAAGTGAGTGATTCTTGCAGTAGAAGTCATTTTTTGTAGGAAAAACGAATCCATTGCATTAAATGCTCTCTGTCCATGCAATCATGATGAGAGTGATCTTTCCTTTGCCCTAAGAAAGCCCTTTCCTAAGGTTGAGTTGACTTGCTTGGCAACAGGATCACTTGATTTTTGGACACGAAGTCACGAACCAGTTTTAGCGTCATCACTGAGTACACCTTCAATTCGTTCTCAGCGAGTATGTTATAAGGTTATATAAAGCATGACGACTCGTTAATTAACGCTGAAATATTAACGTTAAATTATAGTTGAAAAAAAATAAAAAGATTTAATTACAAAATTGATAATTTTTTTAAATTAATCCTATAATTAATTATAAACTTTTGATTACTAACAATTAAGAACCCAACTTATTTCCTATTGTTTTGGTGTCTCAACGTAACTTGTTTCGTATCTACCCATTTCTTGACTCAGACAAGAGAGAGAGAGAGCGCCTTGAAGGGCAAAGCGGTAAAATCGATTGTCATTGTCATCTTCTGTTTATATAAAGATATTCATGTTCAGAGAAACTGCTACTCAGCATCTCTTGATCTTTCTGTATTTCCCTTATTCTTCTGCTTCTCCACTCAGCCTCTTTCTGTATAGCAAGGCAAGCTTAGCTTCTCTGATCACTAGCTTTGTAGATATGGCTACAATAATAGTTCAAAGCCAAAGTAGCTTAAATCCTAGAGCACCTGAATTCTATCCCGTTTACGCTTACCACAACCGGTTCATCCTCACTTACCAAAATCTTACAACATTTGCCACTCTTCCTTCGACACAACAATATCCATCTTCTTATCACTACGAAACTTCAGTGCCATCCCTCTATGTTTGTTATCCAACCCCTCACAACCTCAATACTGCCCCCGACATATTTCCCAAACTCCGTTGTTTCTCATCTCCAGAAGCAGTCGAGCTGAGCCCTTTCTTGGTACCATCTGAACAAGCTAGCATCGGGCATGACCACCAAGTGCACGTTGCTGATTTAGGAAATGATGCCGTTAGTGCTAGAGTGAAAGGTGGAGTTTCTAAGCGTAGGTGCTCTGGAAATAGCTGCCGTTGGGGCTTGAAGGGGAGAGAAGATAGTTCCAGAAGACGTGAGCATCAGAATGTTAAGAAGGATCGTAAGGTAAAGATTAATGACGGTAAAGTTAGCGAGAAATCGAGAAGATGTAGACGAAATGTACGCTCTTCTTCCGGTGGTTACAAGCAGTATCATCCTGTTGTGCCCGTGAGACCAGACGCAGATAATACGACAGTTATGATAAGAAACATACCTAATAAATATACGTATGACTCTCTCTAGTCTTTGTGTTTCTCCACTATTGTGGGCTTTTATTCTTGGGACCTTATGTTCATTAGAATGCTTTGGTAGAGTAGTGTTGGTAACATGTTTTTAAAGGTCCCTCTGATTGTGCCTGGCATTTATATTGGTTCTTAAGTTTCTGCAGTCGTGAATTGTTGATGGACTTCTTGGACAATTATTGCATGGTTGAGAACCAGAGCCAGAAAGCAGAACTCCAAAGTTCTGAGCTTGTCAATGAAACAACTGTCTCGGCCTTTGATTTCTTGTATCTGCCTATGGACTTCGCGTGAGTTTACATACTATAGCAAGAAAATAGCAAGTGGATTCATTATTTTCTTGCTTAGGTTATTAATGACATTATATGCATGAAATCACTAATAAATAAATTCGTTTAGAAAAAGAGCCAATAAAGGCTACGCATTTGTCAACTTCACTGACCCAAGAGCTGCATGGAACTTCCACCGTGCAACGGATAATCAACCCTGGGATCTTTTCCAATCGAGCAAGATACGTGAAATAGCCTCTGCTAGAATCCAGGTGTCTATATAGAGATAATGATGCAATTCTTTCAAATCATTATGGCAGTAACCTCCATATCTCTCTCAGCTTTTCTGTTTTGCACTTGAATTTTGGATAGGGCAAGGAGCAACTGGTAAGCCACTTTCATGACTCAACTTTTGAGTGCGACTCTGATATGTACTTGCCAGTCTGCTTTAGCCCACCTCGTGATGGCTCCAGGGTAACGGTGAAGCAGACGACTGTAGGGAGGCGTAGATTGGCAAACCAAAACTAGTGTTGAAACAATGTGACTGTACAAAAGTGATGACCCGTTATTCTCCTTTGAACTGCTGGTCTGTTTTCACTTTTGTTTTCCGTCTCTGTAAGTCGTTTCCAGTTCAAACTTGTGTATTGATCGGATGTGTACTAGGGTTTGTCACTTAGAACTGCAACTAGCAGTTGTATTGCCTGTTTACTACAGATGAATATGATCCAGATTGTGTTGTGAGAGGAGTTGGTGGACCTTGGCACCCGCTATGATGATTAAGGACACAGAGCAGGTGATGGGATCCACCCTCTAGATGAAATGTATAGGTTATGATTTGGTTCTCAGTTAGAACTTTTGAGTTACTACTGACATGGGAGATTGTATCCAACTCTCATATCTAGTCCTCCTATAAGTATTAGTGGCGGAGCACAATGGAATAGCAATGATTATCTGTATGTACAGTGAATCTCAGAATCCATCTTCTGCTCCTCAATCTTTTTGACACTGAATGTTATTTGTCAAGTAGTTGTTATGAAATTGCTGTAGCTGTACGTATTAGATGTATTTCAAGGGAGTCTCTCTCTACTGCTTACTTCTGTAATGTTGCTTCAATTCAGGGATTGAAGCAGACAGAGCCTCTCCAAACTGTTTTTTCTTTTATTGCGTATAGTACGGTCAAAATCATCTCCTGAGCCGTGCGTTCGGCATGCTCATGTCATGACGTTCGTTGCTAATCATGAGGTTAATGTGGATTATTCAGTATTAATTAAGCATGTACTTTAATTATTCATTAAATTAGAAAGTTAATTTATGAGTATTATTAGTTTCTAATTAATTAATGAAATTATAAAAATAAAAATAAAAAATAAAGGAGTGTGGAAAGAGAAAATTGCTTTATAATAGTTCAATTAAATAAGTCTCAACTTACATCATCTTCTCAAATTTCGTTTGATAATTTATTATTTTTTCTTTCAACTTGGTGTAGATAAATCCTTTAAACATGTTCTTTGTTATTACATATAGAAAAACTCTTACAATGGTTTTACTTTTTCATGGTAAATTGGAATACTTTACAATTATTATTCAAGATTAATAGAGATTGTGATGATGTCTTACTTGATCAAGTGAAGAGGAATACATTACCATCACAATGTATTCTATTTATGCTAAAATCTAAGTCAGGTGATTTTTAGATACATATATTGGCCATTACAATAATTATTTTTTAAAATAAATATATTATAAGCCTATAAAAGATGTGTGCAGTTGAAATACAAGCTAGGCCATTAATACATCAAGATCCAAAAGTAAACCTTAAACAAGCCCTTCTGTACTACGATCAATTTAGGTTAATTTATCCCGTTTACGTTTATGTTGCATCAACTATTTTTCTGTGTTGGATCAACTACATACGAGGCTATATTGTTAGGAATTTTAGACCTTCCCAAACCCACACCCAAGGATATTTAAAGACAAAAATATCAGAAAATAATAACACAAGAGAATTTAC
>JAOQMR010000213.1:31968354-31987899 GCA_027563865.1 Erythroxylum pelleterianum
CGAAAATTTTCCCGAAAATTGCCAATCAATTTCTAAATTTTTCCCAAAAATATGAAACACAAACCCATCCGCTCCGAATAAATTTTCAAGCACGACAACCATATTATTTTCACAAAAATCCTATTTAAGCACATATACTGGGAAATGTTATGAATGCATGTACAGTCATTCTCATGTGCAAATTTCACTATTCACGTGCAATGATATGCATAAATATGTCAACACAATACTAAACACTCTCGGACCTTTCCAAATTACTATTTTACCCTTCCCATTGGGGTGGGATGTTACAAATACCAGCTGTTACAAAGACTTTGCAAGGAACTCTAAGTTCACTCACAGAATAAGTCAAAATCTAAGTATGATAGTTGAACTTTCACAAGTCAACTCAACCTTATCAAATCCCTTATGTTTAAGGTGTTTCTCACAAAGGCTAAAGTAAACTCATGACTTTTACTAATCTAACAAAATAAAATGAATAGAAATAAGAAGAGAAAGATGAAAAAAGCTTTATAGTAAAATTGTCAACCTTTATATTACTCTCAATTAATAAAAGGATACAAAAGCTCTCTCTAGTTAAATAAAGCCTTTACTCAAATGAGTTATTTATAGGCTTTTAGAGACTTGTGGGCAGGAACATAAGAAATTGGGCACAACTATTAAGTCACTAACTTAGTTGGTGGTTGACATCCTCAACTCTTTTTAGGTGCTACTTTAGTGGGTGGTTTAAATATATTACCAATATCCCACTTCTAAGTAAAAAAAGACGTGATAAATAGAGACAAGATACCTCATCAATGTTCTTTGCCACGTTCTCCCACTTTTTTAATGATTCATATCACTAACTTTGCCATATGACCAATGACCTTCATCTAAAGGTGATAGTTAGCCAAATTTTGAGTCAATTCGCACATGATCCAGCCAATGTGCACCCATAGTCTAGTCCGTTCGTATACAGTTTGTTATTTGAGTATACTTTTATCCCTAGTCCCACCAAAAATGTCTTAGGCAAGTCCAACTTGCCCTATTCAAGCTAATCAACGCGTCATGGTGGTCATAGATAGCCAAAGTTCTAACCATTCTTGATCTTACTTGGTTAACTTATCTTGGTTCTTTTAGCATGCCTTTCTCGTTGGCCAAAGCTCACCAATAACTAACAAAAAGGATCCTGCAATGTTAAGGAGCTAACATTAACCAACAAACACTTATGTATTAACTACAAACATATTAACTTCTCCAATTTCAATATGGCAAAATTAAAAATCCCGATTTTAGATAAGAGGAGTATATAATTACTATGATATCATTTGTTGGACTTAACACAAATTTTATTAATCAATTTTATGATTAACAATGAAATCACATAAATAAAAATATATTTTTATTTTTTATTTTATTTAAATAAGTCGATGGACATTTTAATAAGTTTGTTGACTTTATAACATACTTTCTAAACTTTTGATCAACCTGAACAAAAGTTGTCTGAAACAACATCAATAAGGTCTTTTTGCACTTTTCTTAATACATAAAAGTCTTAATGTAAGAGAATTTGAATATCCACAACAACTTACTTTAATAGGTGTAAGAGATCTAGCGGTTATTTATAATACATTAAAAGGTATGTTTTAGATTCTAACATTATGGTTAGAATTTAATTTTGATCATAATGTCTAGCAACGTCTAAAAAAGACTCCCAACATTATGAAAATCATCCAACTTAAACCTCCGCGGCTGAGTTTCATAAAAAAAAATCTATTTAACCTTTTACAAATTAATTAAGAGCTTGCCATTAATAATGTATAATCTCCAATGTTTTAAAAACCGGATCGAATTGTCCAGTCCGACCGAAAAAAATTTGAACCGGTCAGTGATCCGGTTCGATTTTATCTAATAACTTCTATGTATAAAAACCGATCGGTTAAAATTTTTTCCAATCGGACCGAACAGTCCTCGGTCTGATTTTAAAAACCTTGATAATCCCAACTAGTAAATAGTAGATTTTGTCACTTCTTTCAATCCCTAATTTCATCCTTAATTCCCAATCCAATCGAAAATGTTTTAGGAGTAGATTTGTAATTGCAACGAAAGTTAGGACATTTTGCTTACTTTTTTTTAACATATTCTTTGTTTAGATAATATAAATTTGGATAAACATATAACAATTCTTATATCGAATCATTATATCATAAATCAGATCACACATGTCACATATGTCAATCAATACACCACAGCCCTTTCAGTGCATTACTGTATGGACGTTCGTCCTTGTTTGCCGTTTAGAGATTAAAAATATCTTAAAGTACTTCCTTTTATTGCTGCGACGCGAACGATGCTTCGGGGCTTGCTCGGTGACTGGAGGAAGTTCACTCGTCTCTCATAACATCATAAACTAATAGCCAGATGTCTCAAAAGTTAAGGAGCATACATGAGGATGAAAGGATCTTCAAGCATTTCTTACATGACAGGTAGTAAAACAGTCCTTAGGTAACATTCATTTACTTATTACAACCACAGACGCTGCAAAACTAAATGACATGTTCTATCAGAGAATAAGTGCTCCATATCATCATCTGCTTTCCTTCCTATTACAAGATAGTTTCTATATTACTCCTTACTGCCAATCAAATTTGAACATTTCGACTTACATGAGAACCTAACCGAGGAATCTTAATAAACTAGGACATTGCCACAGCTCAGTCCATATCCATCAGTAGTACCTCCTGGGATAGCGGTCCACCATCCTTCCAGAAGGACATTCAATTGCTCTATGTCCTCGACCCCCGCAGTTGTGGCAGATCATCAATGGTCCCATACAGTCCCTGCTCATGTGACCGTACTGGTGGCAATTCCTGCAAACGATGTCTTGGTAGCTACTGCTGCGAAAGCTACTACCCCTGTCTCCGATAACGTTGCCTTTAGGGCAATGCCTAGCCAAATGTCCAGCTATATTGCAAAGGTTGCAAATAGGTTCATTTGGGCAGTCCCGTGCCAGATGGCCAGTCTTTCTGCAGTTATTGCATGCCTTGTCATTTGTACAATCAGCTGCTATATGGCCCTGCTTATAACAGTTGTTGCACAGCCTAAGGTCACCAGGTGGCATTGGTGGAGCTGTACAGTCCCTAGCACGATGTCCAGCCTTCCCACAGGTGTGGCATATACCCTCATTTGGACAGTTGCTGGCCATATGGCCAGGCTCCCGACAGTTCCAGCAGAGTGACTTTGTAGTGCACTCGGAAGCAATGTGCCTACAGGATTTTTCAGACATGAAAAATTCAACAAAACTCATTCATTTGTTAATGCAAAAGAAGGAATTGAAATATGAATGCATCAGTACACGCTTGATAATTTTACGTATCAATTAGTTTTCAAGGAAAAAAATTACCTCCAACTTTACAAGAAAATACCGACTACGCATCAGCATTTGGGAACATGAACACTATAAAAATTGATTAAATGACTAATCAAACCATTCATATACAAAGCAGTTTCCTCAATTAAAATTAACCAAATATCTGCAATACGAAAGTACAGAACTCAAGACTACGACTGCCTAGGAATTGCTTGAGGTGACAAAATTGCCACTGTCTTTTTTTCTTGAAACCGCCAAGGTCAAAAACAATACAATAATCCTATAACATGTCTCAAAATTGGAGATTCTAAAGATGGAAGCTAAATAAAAAATCTCTGCTTGAAGACCATTTAAGATATATTTTGAAGTAAATTTGGAGTTGCAGATTATGAGTTTTCCCAAACAAGCAGGAACACCGATTAAACAACAAAGCAGTGTTCATATTGTACACGTTGCATGATTCTTGCAACTAAAATTTGGCAGAGTTTTCAAAGCCAAGGAAGTATAGTGAAATTTTGATATGCAAATCTTGCATAGAGAAAAGATTAGAAGATATCAATTAACAAGCCGTGCTTGAACCATATGCCACAAACACTAAATGTATAATAAGAATCCCATACCCAGGAAGGCCACAGTTATGACATATTGCCACATTTGGGCACTCTTTGGCGAAATGACCTGGCCGTTTGCAGTTCTTACACAGATTGCTTTGGCTGCTAACAAAACCATAGAACACAGACCATTAAGCAGAACATAGAAGCATACTGAAAAGATAAATTCACGCAAGATCAGTGCAGCAATTTTAGTTCATCTTAAACAGATCTTGTCTATAACTACTCCACTTTGCAGCAGCATGTAATACACCAGGGATTAATTTTACTAAATGAGCTTCAAAAATTCCCAACCATATATCAAAATATTTCCTTGAAGTGGGCAGAGGGCGCACTAGAAACAGAAGAAGTTTCAAAGAAGCATATCTAATGCCCATTTTACTCCAGAAAGCCACTTCAAGAGCACAAGAAGTGGGAGATAAGCTGAATTATTGAAAACTAGAAAACCTGAAACCCCGACGAGACTCTCGTCTGTATGGTGCACCACGGTAGGAAAAGCGATCGGATCGGATCTTACGATCCATTGGACTCCTGCTCCTGCTCCTGCTTCTGCTTGGGCTCTTGCTATCTGAACTCATGTTCCAACTTCCCCCAAAAACCTACCACCACTGTTCTGCAAACACACGACCAACAACAACACCTGCTGCCCCCTCCCTGTCCACATTACAACCACACCCGTCATCATCCATTACTAGAACTCAAATCCCTCACCAACCCTTCAAAACAAAAACACCATATCCCAACTAGAAACAACAAAATGCTTTTTTCATACAAAATCCATTAGATCAGTTACATGCCACCATTGTCCCTTCCCCAACACCAGGAAAATAATGAACTATTTCTTCGCCCACATCATTTAAGCATCTTATGCAACATTGTCCTTTCCCATGCAACATCAAGCTCAGGTAGTTGTGGAACTTGACAAAACTCCCATCTTCTAAACTAATCATGCAAACCACATTTGTTACAGTTCTAGAGACTAAAAGGGAGGAGGAAAATAGGAACCTATCAGAGCTTATGATCAGATTAAAGAGAGAAAACTAAGCAACATCATATAAAGCTCTCAAACAGAAACAACCTACTCTGGAATTCGGGGGGACAAGGAAAACTAGACTGAAGCTACAGTAAAACTCACAGTATGTAACCAGGGTTCAATATGGGTTCAACATAGACTTAGTTGTAGAACAAAAAACGGTTACATAAAATCACGTCTCTTAATCAGCATTGGATGTCTCCAAAGTTGTCTTCCACTTTGACACATATACCATACAGAGAAGAACACCCAACTCATTGCCCAAAGTTGAACATTTTCAACAAAGTCACAAGCTGTGTTTGGCTGGTTTGCAGAGCACCATCAGAGTACAGAAAACCACAATAATACCTAATCGATTGCCAAAAGTTCAACATCTTCAACAAAGTCACAAGCTGGCTTTGATTGGTTTGCAAAGCACCGTTAGAAGATAGAACACCCCCACTACATCTTCAATTGGAGGACACTTTCATACAAGAACATGGGCATGAAAAGCTTTTAACATTCGTATTTAACGAACTCCATCGATTGATATTGTAATCAGGCAAAATTAAACACCCAAATAGCAATACAAGCACCAAATGGTTGACCAGTCCATGAAAGTTATCCAAAATTAAACCCAAAATCACAAGAACCGTATAAACAAACAGAAAAACAAGGCATCACTAAGTTCCAGATTTAAGAAAACTCCACCATCCCCTCAAGGACAAATAGCAAAACCGGAGCCAGAGAAGACAGTTAGTAACAATTCAACGAGCGAAGATGAGATTCAAACCATAGCATCTGGTTCTCGAAGCGAACTTATACTCAGCCCCTAAACTCAAAAAAAGCAAACTTTCAAAGGATTAAGGATACGCACCCTAGTTCATAAGCTCGGCAACGGATACGGCCTTCGAGTGCAGTGAACGGACAGAGAATCTATGGATTTGCAGATTTTTTAGGCAAAAAGGGTTGATTTTGGAGAGCAACGGACAAGAATTTGCTTCGAATCGGATTATATTCAGCTTTAGAACAAGGGTTTCAAGGCCCAAGTCCACAATTTTTATACTTTTTTTTTTGCAAACATAATTTCTATACATTTTGTTTATGATTAGTCGAACAAATTAGCTTATTGTTCTTTGTATTTGTCGTACGAAAATAATATTTTTTAAATATAAAAAGGTTATATATAATTGATGTCTTTTTTTTAATTTTTATAAAACAGAAAACCTTATGTAATGAAGTAATTATTATTGTTGTTTTAATTCATTTCAAAAGTTAAATTCTCTACAAAGCTTTTAGTGAACTTTACAATTTAATTTCATTTTGTCAATTTTGAATTTTAATTACAGGATAATGATGAATTAAAAAAAGAAAAAAGAAAGCTATTTCAATATATAATCATGCGAATCTAACAAAGTTTTTTTTTTCAAAAATCATAATTTTATTTAAATTGTAAGATCAATAAATCAAATGATTATAGCGATGATAATTGGTTAGTTTACGAGTCAGATTTCGGTATTTTCCACGAGTTGGCCAATGAGCTAGTTTTAAATAAAACGACATCATTTTATTTAAAAGAGTTAGATCTCGAGCAAATCTGGGCGTAAACAGCTTAGGCTTGAATTTAATTTAAAAAATATTATTTTATATTTTTAAAAAATTGCAATCCCTGTGATCTCTTTCTTGTGACAAAGGCAAAGTTTCTCTTTTTTTCTTTCCTTCCTTTCAAACTAAAACAATAATTTTGATGGGTGAAAATTTTGACATTCACGTGTTAATACAAAAAGTGGGGTTGGTCATGGTTGCTAGGTGCTTATGCGGCAGCCAATTGTAGCCGAAGCATTATGCCTAAAGTGGAGTTGTTCAAGTTGAGTCTGGGTGCAACCGACCGAAGAAAGGAACAAACAATATATTAAAGAATGCCTCTTCTCTCTGACTCTTGTTTACTCCTTTTGTTCTAATATGTGATGATTTCTTGCTTCTGACAAGGGCAAAGTACCTGCCCAGAAGAAACTTGAACCCATATTTGTACAAAGAATCCAACAAATGCACATCCTAGTCGTATCTCCAGCAGAAAAAAATTATTAAAAAAAGCAATTTTCCTTCTTTGAAAGCATAAAAACTAGGGCAGCGCTTAAGGTGTACGCACGGTTGCAACTTGCAAGTGCAGACAGCAGAAAAAGATAGGACTCGCGATCAGAAGATTCCCCAGAACTTGGCTCAGCCCTCTGTCATAGCATCTCTTGTTTCCAGTAGTGACTCATTACTGAAATTTTCCTTTATACCAATTTGGCAATAGCTTCAGGGCTTCTCATGAATCTGTCTTTCATTTCAAGCATCTTCAAACTTGTCTCAAGAGCAACATATGTGATCTATACCTTTTTAATGAGCAATCAAAAGAGATTTATTGCACTTCCACAGTAATCATTACATCAAACAAACCATTCTATGCTGTGTTTACTTGCTTCCAAGCATTTACCTTTTTCCCTTAAACAATTATATTTTTGTTGGACAAATACACAAAAGCCAAGAGCACCGCTCGATGCTGATTACGACAAAGTGGATAAGAATCTGCACAGGACAAACAAATCCCTGCTATCTCTCTGTCCTCTGCCTTCTTTTCCGTCCCGCCTGGGAATCAAATTCTTCCGTCTAATTACGGTGAACATGTCCAAGTACTTTTCCTTCCCATGAACAGAGTTACATAGATAGTCCCCAAGCTCTCAAAACCTTCCTGTTATGCTTGAACAAAAAAGTTAGACACCAATCTCTCTTCTTTTCTCTTTTTTTGCCAATTATATAACTACTGTTTGTTCTAACAACATCATTTTAAGTTGAAATTCATAGGCAAAAACCAATCTGTTCACTTGTCTATCTTCAATTGTAAAAAGTTTCAAAATGTTAACTTTGACGATGAAACCAGTATTTCAAACCATAAATGCCAAGTTAGTAATATTGCGACAGGTTATGGAGGTGGGATCTCTTGTTGGATGTGAATTTTCACTTCCATAACAATCTTTGTCTATGCCACTTTCGTAACCAGTAGCAACCAAGGACAGAGTGTATTAGTTACCCATTCCTAAGATCAGTAAATAACCCGTACACCTAATTCGCTTTTATTGCAGAAGGAAGGGACCAATGAATAAAAGGTTAAGAAACCCCACTTTAGCTATAGCCAAGCCAAGTATTGGACACTCACTAACATGTGAAACTATCTGACACAAGCCAAGCCAGTGTCGGCACTTACACGCACTTCATCCCACTCTCTACTTCTCTCTCGTGACACTTACCTAAAGGCCACCAAATCCAAAGCCTTAAAAACACCATAACACAGACACCATAACATAAAGATACAATCTTTTAACAAACCCATGAAGCCCTTTCAACTCTCTTCTCTTGTTCTCATCATTTCACTGCTTGTTTCCCACTTGCCCCTGTTTCTATCAAGCTACCGTGACTACAACGACGCATTATCCAAGTCCATTCTCTTCTTTGAGGGCCAAAGGTCAGGTTACTTGCCACAAGACCAACGTGTAACTTGGCGAGCCAATTCAGGCCTCAGTGATGGGTGGACTTATAACACGGACCTCACTGGTGGGTACTACGACGCCGGTGACAATGTCAAATTTGGCTTTCCAATGGCATTTACAACCACAATGTTGGCTTGGAGTGTAATTGAGTTCGGTGATTTGATGCCACCAAGTGAGCTGAGAAACACCCTTGTGGCCACGCGTTGGGCAACCGACTACTTGCTCAAAACTGTTTCACAACCGAACCGTATTTTTGTCCAGGTAAGTAGAGTGCTATGTTTCGTTTACTTGGACTGAGTTAGTTGGTGACTGTGGTTGGCTAGTTTTCGGATTATCGTGGTTTAACTAACGGAGCGTTGGCTCTGTGGACTTGGGTGGTTCACGGTTACACTTCATAAATACCTCTCGTGGATTGACCCTTGTGGTCCAGGCAGGTCATCGCTAAACGGTTGACGTTGGTTTTGACGAAATCGATAATTTATTTGTCTCGAAATATGTGTTTGTCTCTTTCTTTATGGGGGATGGGATTCAGCATTCATGGATCCGAATACTGATACAGAGTTGGTGTTGAAATACTTTAATCTAAACTCCTAACTGCTACTGCCGTAAGTTTAATACCATTTGACAGTGATGGATAGTGAATAAAATGAATCCATTCTTAATCAGAAGTGACACTGCCCTTTTCTTGGTTACCTTTCTATCAAGAACCGTCTTTTAACCTCATCACTCTCAGTTTCATTGAACTTATATTTGCCGTCTACTGAACTAGAATGGTTAGTGATCCTTGATGAAAAACTTCTGTGCATTTCAGAGTAGAGTATTGATAGTGAATTATAAAAAACAAAAAATTTTACTTCTTGGTTATTGTTCCTGACTGACATTTTTCACTTCCTTTTTTTTTTCATTTAGCATAAGCTGATGTTCAGTCGATCTGAAATAAAGGCTTGACCAATCCGCCCAACTCTCTATCCTTGAATTGGATTGATGTTGATATATGCATCCTGAGAGCTCAGACTGCATGTGACTTCCTTTTGATTAATGCAAAGTCTTAACTCAATGTCTGCAGGGCGACTAGTAGATGTCCATTTACCAATTTGTAATGTAATTTGTGCAACTGCAAGTTAATGCTATGTCACAACAGGTGGGGGATCCAATTGCAGACCATAGTTGCTGGGAAAGACCAGAAGACATGGATACTCCTAGGACTGTTTATGCCGTTGATGCTCCAAACCCGGCGTCAGATGTTGCCGGCGAGACTGCAGCTGCATTGGCAGCTTCTTCCATGATATTCCGATCATCTGACCCAGGATATGCTGACACATTGTTGAAAAATGCCATCAAGGCCTTTCAATTCGCTGACAATTACAGAGGAGCTTACAGTGACAACTCCAATATCAGAGATGGTGTCTGCCCATTTTATTGTGATTTTGATGGATATCAAGTAAGTAGACAACTTATTTAAGATGTTTCTGAGTTGTGTTATCAATTTATATCTGTTTCGAATGATTCTTGTCAGGATGAGCTGCTATGGGGGGCTGCATGGCTTCGGAGAGCATCTTATGATGATAATTACCTTAGCTATATCGAAAGCAATGGGAAAACTCTCGGTGCTGATGATAATATTAATGAATTTGGTTGGGACAACAAGCATGCTGGCCTCAACGTCCTTGTCTCCAAGGTCCCTGCCAACTTATTTCTTTTCTTGACGAAAAACATCCCTAATACCATCGCCATCAACCTTTAACACGTTATAAGTAGTGTGAAATTATGCATAACTTGTCCTAATTAAGGTTCTAGTGTTGGTACAGGAAGTACTGCAAGGAAACATGTACTCACTCCAATCCTACAAAGCATCAGCGGAAAGCTTCATGTGCACTCTTATCCCTGAATCATCCTCCTCTCACATTGAGTACACTCCTGGTGGCCTCGTTTACAAGCCAGGAGGCAGCAACCTCCAGCATGCAACAACCATCTCGTTTCTCCTACTTGTTTATGCAAAATACCTTGAATCAACTTCTCAATCTGTCAATTGTGGAAACATTAACGTCAGTCCTTATTCGCTTCGTAAACAGGCCAAGCTTCAAGTCGATTACATTTTAGGGGATAATCCTAAGGGATTATCTTACATCGTTGGTTATAGTAACAATTATCCTAAACGAATTCATCATCGCGGCTCATCATTGCCTTCCATTAAGGATCATCCTGAATTTATCGCCTGCAAAGAGGGTTCATTCTACTTTAATTCGACTGATCCAAATTCTAATGTTCTTGTTGGGGCCATTGTGGGTGGCCCTGGTGAAGACGATTCTTATGACGATGATCGTGCAGACTTTAAGAAGTCTGAGCCAACTACCTACATTAATGCACCATTTGTGGGGGTGCTGGCTTATTTTGCAGCTAATCCCAACTTCAGCTGAAGGCCAACATGGTTCATTTTTTAAGTATATAAAGCCAAATTTTCACATTGGCATTTCAAAGTAGCAAATATGTCTCTCATCTTGGCGAAAGCAAAGAGGGTAGAGGCATCTTAAGTGGTGCATTTGAAAGCCTGGGATTGGGATGGGATTACAACAACTCGTTGTGGCTTTTCACAAAGTGAAGATGAGAAGTTAAACTGCTCACTCGTGTAAAAGTTCAAAAGAAAGGGAAAAAAATTATTATTTGTTTCTTGCAGTCCCCTCTATATGGTCATGATCAAACTGCCATGAAAGACACATAATTGAACATTAACAGAACAATAATTGCAGAGCTATACCGGTTGAGCCTGAATTCACTTGAGCCATTGGTCAGGTGGGACAGACAAATGATGACCGTGAGAGACCAACATAGTTAAGGTTCTGCCTCATAAGATTGAATTTAGTTGAAAAAGTGAAGTTTGCAAGTAAATTCAGTCAAATAATAGACTTGACATTTGCGCAATGACAGGACTTGATGTATAGATTCATTCGTTATTCCAGTTAGACAAAATGCTAACATAATACGTTACTACATTTAATTAATCTGGATTAAGGATCATATGAAACACATTTCCAGAAAATTATATTCCATTATGCACTAATCTAATCGTTGAAACACACTAACTTCTCTTGGCAGGTCTTCAAAGTAAAAGCGTCACTGCTATGTGATGTATGCCTTGTCTCCTATAAAGAGCAAAAAGTTTGACAAAAAGGGTCACATGATCGAAACTCATGCCAAAAAAGAGCAGTACCATCTACTCGAGATAGGCTTAGTATTGTTACACGACAAGATTCTGATAACAAGAAGCACTTTTCTGCTAACTGGACGATTGGACTACAATGAACTTTAGGCACCAACCACTATATTAAGTTTAGCTGTGGATGGAAACCAACCAGCCTGCGCTCTATCTACCATCTTAACTTGTTTCATGAGCTCCCACACACCTTAGACCCATATGCTACGCTTGACTCCTGCCATTCTCATTATTAGCTAACTTTGGCAGTTTCACATAAATAATGACCGGAAGACCCCGCTGGTTTTTTCAAACAAGTGGTGATGATGCTACAGTTGAAAGAAAATGTGACCCGTTATAGTTCACCCCCTTTGTTCAAGATGAGTAGTTTTCCATACAAGACATGTCCTACTAGTTAAGGGACAGGATGGAGGTTGCTGATGCAAATTATAATGGTGGTTTGATGCTGACTGGACAGGAAACCATCTGTCACTTTGTGGTGTTATGATCAAAATGTGGGGTGGTTCTTAAGACCGGCTGTCAAGATGATGTTTCCTGGAGGTGGATCTAATACATATTTCAAGATGGATGGATTATTGTTACGATCTTACAACATAGAGAACATGGGCTACATCTGTAGGTTTATCAATACTGTATGGATTCAAGTCCATTAACACAGCAATTTCATACCCAGCTATGATAGGAACAGAGTTTGTTGGAGTTAATTAAAAATTAAAACAACTAGATAAGGTGTTAGTGACCATTTCAGTTTTCCATAATTTACCTGTAAACGATACGTTGACAGCATTTTATATAAAAAAGGTCTATGTAGACAACAGGGATTTTTATGTCTAGTCTTCCTGAAAGAAGTAATTGTGGTTGTGGGTCACTTGATGTAGCAAATGAAACCTTCAATTCAACTGGGGATATCTTGAGGATCCTGGAGTTGGTAGGAAAATGAGCTTGCATGGCCAGAGTTGAAAGAAGAGCTAAGTTTAGAATGTAGTACATATATACATGAATATGAGTATAGAAAAGGCTAGATAATCTATACAGATACAGAAAAGATAATCCTAGGATAATGTTTATTTCTAAGATAATGCTATCTAATCTATAGAATCTGATCACAATCAGATTATAATATTATGAGATAATATGTATCTTGACCACACTCTCCCTCAAGTTGGATTATAGTTAACAATCATGTCTAACTTGCTGATAGATTCTTCAAACACTTGCATTTGAAGACAGTTGGTAAACACATCTGTTGTCTGTTCCTTCATTGGGACATAAGTTAGGCATATAGTCCATCTTCTATTTTCTCCTTGATAAAATGTCGATCAACTTCAACATGCTTTGTTCTCTCATGGTGGACTGGATTGTGTGTCATGCTTAGGACTGCCTTGTTATCACAATAATGTTTTATAGGTGACTCAAAATTGATTCCCAATTCTGTCAACACTCACTTTAACCAAAGGCTTTCACAAATTCCTTTTCCAACTGCTCTTAGTTCAGCTTTTGCACTACTCTTAGCTACCAACTTTTGCTTCTTACTTTGCCAAGTGACTATATTTTCGCACATTAAAGTATAATACCCAATGGTTGATCGTCTATCCTCTCCTGAACTTGCCCAATTTGAATCAGTATATATTTCAATTGTTCTTTGATCTCCCTTTTTGAATAATAATCCTTTCCCAGTAGTACCCTTTAAATACCACAGAATATAAACTGACTCAAAATGCTACCTCCTTGGTGCATGCATGTAGCGACTTACAACACTCACGACAAAAGCAATATCTAGTCTAGTATGAGACAAATAAATCAGTCTTTCCACTAGTGTCTGGTATTCTTCACTTTCAACAAGTTTATCCTCTTCATCCTCAAACTTTATACTATCAATGGGAGTGGTGCTTGGTTTACATCCTAACATTCCAGTCTCTTTCAAGAGATCAAGAATGTACTTCCTTTGTGAGATATAAATCCCTTTCTTTGATCTCGTTACTTCCATGCCTAGAAAATACTTCATTTCTCCTAAGTCTTTAACTTCAAATTCTTTCCTCAAAGCTAATTTGAGTTTTGTAATTTCCTAATCATCATCACCAATTACGAAGATATCATCTACATACACAATCAAAATTGTTTCTTACCTTCTCTAATTCTGAAGAACATTGTATGATCTGACTGAGCTTGTGTATCCTTCTGTTTTTAGGACTTCGGCAAATCTTTCAAACCAAGCTCATGGTAATTGTTTCAACCCATATAGGGATTTTCTTAGTCTGCATACTTTGTTTCCTCCTCCTTCCTCATCAAACCCTGAAGGAAGTTTCATGTACACTTCTTCCTTTAGTTTTCCATTCAAGAAGACATTTTTAATATCAAATTGCTCAGGTGGCCAGTCAAAGTTAGCAGCTATAGATATTAATAGTCTGGTAGTGTTTAGCATAGCCACAGGTGTAAATGTCTCCCTGTAGTTTCTGACTATTTTCAGATTTTTTTGTTCCCCCTTCACTAGATACTTGGTAGCCTCGATTTTTTTTCCTTTTTTGGTTTCCAATCTGGAGGCTTTCCATGGATGTCTTAACATGTCTCTGGTGTGACCACTTTGTTTACAATGATCACACCACTTTTTATGACCCTTTTTACTGAGTTCACCACGGGACATCAGTGCAGATGCTTCATTAGCAGGTATTGGAGACACATTTTGCTCTTCTTCTGGCTCCTGTTTTAGCATGATCTTTCTCCTTGCTGCTTCCCTTCTAACTTCAAAAAAACTTCTTTAACTGTTGGCAGAGGAGCTCTACTTAGGATTCTTCCACGGACATCATCCAACTTTTTTTTAGACCAACTAAAAATTCAAAGTCTCTTTCTTTTTCAATTTTCTAGTTGTACATCACAACATCTTTGTTAAGTGACCGTTTCACCACAATAGTTTAAGTTGTTGTGTGAGGCCAACTTAATTGGTTTTATATATTCACTAACACACCCCCTCAAGTGAAAGCCCTTTTGGGCTTGAAACTTGCACAATCTCACTCTACCTTGTGCTGAATAATAGGTGAGTGGTAAGATTTAAACTCAGGACCACTTGGTCACAAAGGCTCCAATACTATGTTAAGTGACCGTTTCACCACAATAGCTTAAGTTGTTGTGTGAGGCCAACTTAATTGATTTTATATATAACAATCTTCCTTGCACCTCCACTCTTCATCCGACAGAAAGTCGAGTTCCAGCCACAATGCTACCATTTTGACCCAATATTCTGTAACTTCTCAGTCACTTTGCTTCATTTTCCACAACTTTGTTTTTATGTCGTAGATTCGTGATGCATCCTTTCCATCAAAGAATGATTATCGCACCCCTTCTTAGATTTCTCTAGCTGTTGGCAAAAACATAAAGGTTCGTTTGATCAGTGATATCATGGCGTTGATAAGTCATGATGAGACCATTGAGTTGTCTATCTCTCATTGTCGGGCAGCTTGCGAGTTCATTGGGTCTGGAACATTTCCATCTCCGACAATAAAGATCAGCTTCCTGCGTCCTCCAATGGCAAGTTTCATAGCTTGAGCCCACTCTCAATAGTTAGTTTCATTCAGTTTGTCAGAGACAATGACAACTGAAACTTCTTCAAGATCATAGGTCATTGATGACTGAACTCCAGTCTGGTTTAGGTTTGCCACGGAGGATTCCTCAAGATTGGAAGTCATTTCTTAACTTATCATGATTGACTCCTTGGTTTCACTATCTTTTTCACATGACTTTGATATCACGTGAATAAGAGCTCATTTGCTCCGTATTATATTACTAAGAGAATGTAGTACATATATACATGAATAGGAGTGCAGAATAGGCTAGATAATCTATACCGATACAAAAAATAATTTTAAGATAATGTTTCTATAAGATGATGTTATCTAATCTATAAAATTTGATTACAATCATATTATAATATTATGAGATAATATCATGAGATAATATCTCTTTACGAATAAAAGAACAACCGTCCCTAAAGTTGCTGGTCCTTAAATGATACGATATGTAGACCACCAAAGCGACCATGTCATCACATTCTGTCAACTATCATCTGTCAATCCAGTTATCTAGTATCTGACCTTGAGAAAAAGTTTCAATCCTGCAACTAAAGCACCACCACTGTTAATCTAAAAAATCAAACCCACCGGAGATTGGAGCCTCATGTTTTACTCCTAAAATAAGTTGAAGTGAGAGCAGTAGGGTGTAGGCTACCAATTTTGATTCATTGGTCTCTGATTGCTTCCTGAAAATTGTAGCAAGAAAAGATCCAGGCTTTGTGACCCCATTATTCCATTTCATTTTTAAGGTGAGAATAAAACCATCCATTTCAACCACGAAACATGCTATCATCCACATGGCAGAACCCTATTGCCTAGCTCACGATAGCCTCAAGTGTGACATCTTTTTGATAACCAGATATAAATAAACAGAAACTGCATGCTTACATGTGGTGAAAAGGCTCGAGACAGGAAGAGAAGATAAGATTAGAACCAATTCTAGGGAACCCTTTTTGTATATTTTCGCATTGTAGCTGTTAGCTTCTGAAACTAGAAGAAAGAGCAAAACAAAATAATGGCTTCAACTTCACTTCTCAAGTCGTCACCAGTCCTTGACAAGTCTGAGTGGGTTAAGGGTCAGACTCTCCGTCCGGCCTCTGCCTCCATTGTCACGTGCACCACCTCCGCCCCATCTGCTCTCACCGTTCGTGCTGGTTCCTACGCCGATGAGCTTATCAAGACCGCGGTATGTGCTTAATTTACTCTTTTAAGTTTATATACTCCAATTTCACTTTGGAACAAGAATTGTCAACTTACTATTACATGCAGAACAAAAAACACGGTCTAACTCAAGTAAGAAGCGAAACTGTGGGGCACCCTATTCCATGACCTAATCGGAATACAAACTATATAGATGCCAATAGTAGCTCATTTTCGGTCATTGCCACCGAGTTAGCTCGCTTCAGACCGTAACCATGTGCACTTGTTATACTGGAGTCGCAGATTAAACTTCTACGAGAGCATGCTCGAATTGTAATTATATGGTTAAGAAGTAAGCGACGCAACCTTAAACGACAATTGAATAATATCCCATATGTAGATGTGAACTGCAGTTGAAGATACATAATTAAGAAACATTGTAAGAGACTGTCATCTGTTTCTTAGTGGATGAGTTAAGAGCATAAATCTCTCTTGCTAGAATGAATTTTTAGACTACATTACAGACTAGCTATACAAACACCGTTCGGTCCATAGTGAATTAGTGATGGAAGTACGATGAAATATCTACATCTGTTAGAGTTGTCCATCTTTGCTGTGCAGAAAACTATTGCATCACCTGGCCGAGGTATCTTGGCTATGGATGAGTCCAATGCTACATGTGGGAAACGTCTCGCCTCAATCGGACTAGAGAACACAGAAGCTAACCGCCAGGCTTACCGTACCCTTCTTGTGTCTGCCCCTGGTCTTGGCCAATACATCTCCGGTACTATCCTCTTCGAGGAGACCCCCTCTACCAATCCACCACTGATGGAAAGAAGATGGTCGATGTTCTTGTTGAGCAAAACATAGTCCCCGGTATCAAAGTCGATAAGGTAAAATGTGTCATCGATATATAAGAAGCATGTACTAATGAATTTAAGTTTACTGGAGCTGAATATAGTTGTCCACTTGTGACTTGAACAATGAGAACAGGGTTTGGTGCCTCTAGCTGGTTCCAATGACGAGTCCTGGTGTCAAGGTCTTGATGGTCTCGCTTCTCGCTCAGCTGCTTACTACCAACAGGGTGCTCGCTTCGCCAAATGGTATAAAACATATTGTTATTGTACCTCACATAAGATAGTATATTCAGATTATGTCAATTAGCTACTGGTATGAGCATATCTTTAATACAAGTTTCTACACTTCACCAGGCGTACAGTTGTGAGCATCCCCAACGGTCCATCTGCCTTGGCAGTTAAGGAAGCTGCGTGGGGTCTTGCTCGTTATGCAGCCATTTCACAAGTACAAAGCTTACTTTTGTCTGTTTTTGTTCCTTGTATTTTCGTAACTGATCTATGTATATGTCTGATCGAAAAATGATTCTGTAGGACAATGGTTTAGTCCCAATCGTGGAGCCTGAAATCTTGCTTGATGGTGACCACGGCATTGACAGAACCTTTGAAGTAGCACAGAAGGTTTGGGCGGAGGTGTTCTTCTACTTGGCCGAGAACAATGTCATGTTTGAGGGTATTCTCCTCAAGCCTAGCATGGTCACTCCTGGGGCTGAATGCAAGGAAAAGGCCACCCCTGCAAAAGTTGCTGATTACACCCTCAGGCTCCTCAAGAGAAGAATCCCACCAGCTGTGCCTGGAATCATGGCAAGTCCCATTTGACCTTACTTAAGTTTACTGATCAAAGTGATGCGCTGTTTTGTTAATCTCCTTATGTGGGAATCGAACTGCTTATACTAACTGTGAAGCCATCTTCGGGAACAGTTTTTGTCTGGTGGACAATCTGAGGTTGAAGCAACCCTCAACCTCAACGCCATGAACCAAGCTCCAAACCCATGGCACGTCTCATTCTCATATGCCAGAGCTCTCCAGAACACTTGCCTCAAGACATGGGGAGGCAGGGCAGAAAATGTGAAGGCAGCTCAGGAGGTACTACTTGCTCGTGCCAGTGCCAACTCACTGGCTCAGCTTGGGAAATACACAGGTGAAGGCGAGTCAGAAGAGGCCAAGAAAGGAATGTTCGTCAAGGGCTATGTCTACTAAGCTGTCGAAGCAAAAAAGCTATAGATGCTGCAGATTCTAGTGGAGACTGATTTCTCCCTTGCTGTGTTAACAATTTAAAGCCTGGAAACTATTTTGTTCTTTGGTTACATTTGCTTAGCCACTTTATAAGCCTCTTGCCCATGAGATTGATTAGTCTGCACTAAAATATGATACATCATACTCCATTAACGTGCTGTTTTCGAGTCCTAATATTGGACTTACCTTCTTTGAGAGTTGCTCTTTACAATTTCTACAATGGTTCATCTGAAGACGCTCCTTTCTTAGCATTGAACGAAAGCACACATACAGATCTCACTCAACAGTAGTAACCATTTCTTGGAACTCCCCGTTCCTATGTTAATGACAAATGCCGAAATGCGGATAAAGATGCCAACCACTGGGACAGGCATGGACGAGGAACAACCTTTGTTATCTAGAACTCAAGCTACAATAAAGCTTTTGTATTGTAGTGACCACTTCATGATGGGTAGGCGAACTTACAGGACAACGTTAGGATAACAAGTTACAGGTACAACCACCTCGCACGAGGAATTTCTCATGGACTTGCGAAAGCATCATTATTATCCTGAAACCGCCGTCATGAATTCCAATACTAAATTTCAAGCTATCCTTCCAAAGTGTAGGGCCGTAGTTGCTCAAAAGAAATGTCGAAACATTTACTGTTTTTTTTTTTTTGGGTTATTGGAACCAGCTAGAGGCACCAAACCCTGTCTTTGTACTTGATTATTGTACCATTTCTCACAGCCAGACCTAGTTAGTCATGCTTCAGACCTCTATTATTTAGACAACATAATAAATATTTTCAACTTAAAGCTAGCATCTGCAGTTCATCCAAAGAGATCACAACACCTGATAAAAAATATTCAGAAAGGGCTCATTTTTACCATGAAGTTCTTGGTAGCAACAAAACAAAATAAAAGTGAAACTATTACTCCACTTAAACGGAGCCAAAATATGGATTTCATCTTCAACTGTAAGCACCGACTAACCAAAGCTATTTGACATAGAGCAGCTTTAGATAACAGAAAATAAGAGAAATTAAAATAGAACAGGA
>JAOQMR010000213.1:32041994-32053482 GCA_027563865.1 Erythroxylum pelleterianum
AAATTATGATTTTATCTTTTGAAAAAATAATATGACCAAAAAAATAAAAAAGATAACCATACTTAACTTATAATCAATCTCTAGTACCAATTGATGTGAACGTACCTAAGAATATATACCCTAGAGAACCCATAAAAAAGTCTGGAATCAAATCCAAGAAAGTTAAAATAGATGTATAAAATAATTGACCTATTGATTATAAAGAATCAAGAATCAAATTTTATTTAAACACCATAAAGAAGAAATTCTTTAATAACTGCAAAGTTTAATAAAGAAGCTTCAATAACCTTCAAATAAAAAATATCTCAAATTTTTTCTAATTGAAAAGAAACTTGCCTTAAATACTAACCAACAAAAAACTAGGTCTCAAGTGGGCACAACCTAGGACACATTCGTGTTAGCTATGGACTTTTTAATGCTAATAGGCATTATCTATGCCACACCTGTGTTTGAGACCGTGCATTTCCTATAATTTGGCAAAATTAGACATGGTATAGGATGCGATTGTGACTAAGACTGTGTATCCTCTTGTAACTTTGTGAAATTAAATATAGTCTAGGTCACTCATGTAGTTGAAATTATTTCTTGTAATTGAGTTTTTCATAAAGTTATACAACCTATACAGTTGTATTGGAGACCATATCCAAATCTAAGTCTTCAATCTTAGCTTGATTTAAACTAACTAATGTTCACCTTTCAATTTGTATTAATTTTGTATATATAGCCTCTTTTCTCATAACACCATTAAATTCTTCTTAAAGCCTTTTCTTCCTATTAACCCCTATGTCAAAATCAAAGGATCAAGGACTTAATTCCTATCCACCCCTATGTCATCTCTTGAGGCTTCTGCTTTAGTGATGAAGGGTTCATTGAAATTTTGCATGGCAAGCATAGGAGTTGTAATGATGACTTGTTTAAGATTTTGAAAAGTATATTTTGCCTTATCTATCCTCCACCTAGATTTCCCTTTTCTAAGAAATTGGTGAGAGGCCAAACTATGTTGTCGTAGTTGTGGATAAGTTTCTTATAGTAACTTGTAAGTCCTAAAAGTCCATATAACTTATAAACATTAGTAGGTCTAGGCCAATTTAGCATAACTTTTATATTGTCTTGAATCAGTTTAATGCCTTTTATGGAGTCATAATATGCCTTAGATATTCCAACTCTTATTGAACAAATATACAGTTCCTTAATTTAATAAAAAATTAATGTTTTCTTAGTAATTCAAAAGCTTTATAAACATGTTCAAGATGTATGATCTAATTAAGCCTATATAACAAAATATCTTAAAGAAAACTAGTATCAATTTTTGGAGCTAAGGGCGAAATATATAATTAATAATTGTTTAAAAGCTAAATATGGCATTATAAAGACCAATTGGCATGACTAAATATTTATAATGACTATTATGAGTATGAAATGCTTTTTTGTGAATATATGAGAGATGAATTCAAACTTAAAGGGAATCAGCCCAAAATTCAAGTTTGGTGAAAAAAGAAGCTCCATGGAGCTCATCAATAGTAAAAAAATGAAATTGATCTTTGATAGATACTGCATTAAGTGTTATATAATTAGTACAAAATTGTTATGTCCAATATTTTTTAAAATAATAAAGTAAAAGATGAAAAGCGCAGGTATTAGATCATATAAGCCCTAATTGTAACATGTCATTGACTTATTTTTTATTTTTAACTTTTAAAAATAGGCTTACCTGTATGATCATGCAATGTTGGGGTCAATCCCTTTTTTCAAATTAATGGGATGATAAAGTTTTGTAATAATTGTTAGATTTTAGGATGAATTAATGGTGATCATGATTTAACTGTGGTTTAAAGACACAAGGCGAATATTGAACTCCTATATCTAATGTCTTTATAAGTGAATTTCATATATATATATATGATAGCTTGGTTATCAATGCCTCTTCATTTGTGAGTTTGATTACCGTATACTAAATCCAACGCTAATTGTTTCCATTTATATGATACAATACCAAAATATTCGAATTAATGGGTACTTAGCACCAAATCCAATCTACTTGGCTATAAAGCATAAAGGGTAAGAACATAAGGAATATGTTAGATCAAAATGGAAATTTTATCAAATCACCATTAATATTTTAATGGCGCTCTATTAGTTGTCTTTACACTGAAAGGTTCTATAGGAATTATTGGTAATTGTATCATGTAGGCCACTTTCTCACTAACAAAATTATAGATTCACTGTCAATAAGAAAGATCATTTCATATTGTCTAGTTTTTCCCATCAACTACATGATCTAGTAGATTGACCAACTTAAGAGATCATATGGAGATATTTCAACATCTAGGTTTGCTTCATCATCTAAATGATCATTACTACCGTATAAAATGAGGAGTTTAAGACCTCGACATTTATGGCCAAGTGTAAAGTTTTTGTCACAGTTAAACAGTCTTTGTGCCAATTCTTTTTTACATTTGATCTTAAGTTAATTGTTCCAATAGAGTGGAAGTTTTGATTAATGTTGAAAAGGAAGAATCAATTGATGCCCGAATGATTGCCTTAATGAATTTCCGTTGTCAGCTTACTTAATCATCCCTCATATTTGCAAGGCTAATAACGTTCTTCAATTATTTCAATTTGAGCATCTAAATTCCATATGCTACCTCTACTTTAGGTCCTCTAATGAATGTCCTAACCAACGCCTTTTATATCCAACCTTGCATATTATTTCCTAACCTCTCAAATTTTTATGGCAATCTTATAAGGAATTTACCTGCCTTATTTTTAACAAAGACTCGCCAAAGTCCTCACAATTTCTAAGATTGAATTAAGCCCATAGTTCTTTGATAAATAGTTCCCAAGTCACTTCTTTTCCCACTACCTTATGATTTCGATGTAGTCATTGCCACCATTGATTTGTTTCATTCTCCAAATAGAAGGAAGTCAAGGACACCATCTATGATTCTTAGGTTTATTGATATTTACAGAATTGGTCCACTCGGGTGAACCATTTGGTGGGATCGTCATCAAAATATCTAGAAAATTTGTTGGCTAGTTTAGAGGGAAATAGAGATTGTCTAACTTCTGTATTCTCCCTTAGCACTTCTTTATTATTGTACATTTAATCATTATTGTTACTATTGGACACTTCTCTATTTGAAAGCATGACTTCTAATAGTTTATTAGGGGTATCTTCATTTGATAAAACTTATTATCTATTCCAAGCTTCATTTGCCTTATATTATCTTGAAGTCCTCCTAACCATGCTTTAAGATTTTTAATTCTTTCTTTATTGATAGACATAATGTTAAGCTTTGTTATCAATGATGGGTCCCAAATCAGTCTCATAATAAATATTAAAATAGAGTTTTAACTAGGGCAATAATCATGGATGATTTGTCGAAACCTTCCAGAGCCATAAAACTAGATCAAATCCCAAGAGAACTAAATATTATTTTATTAATGTTAATTGACAAAACAAAATGGGGTTGTGACTAATTAACTAATTAACAAAAATTACTAGGAATACAAAATGAATCAAGTATAAAAGTGTGAAATTCAATTTCACTTAACTCAAATTTAAGGGATGGATCTCATCCAATTGTAGCTTTGAACATAAAGAATAAATTTTCACAACTCAAGGATTTAGTTTAAAACATATTAAGATAGTCATAATAAGTTTCAATTTTCCTAAATGAATTGAATCAAACATAGCATTCAAACTAAAACTTGCCATTAATATATTGGGTATGACAACATTTTATATTAATTAAATGATAATAATCAGCTTAATGAAAAAGACTAAACTCTAAATTAAATAATTGTAAATAATTGAGATATCAACAACTATTCAATTTAGTTTTCTTATTTATCATAAGTTAGATATACAAATACATAAATAATCTACTTGCTACTTGTACCAATCATTCATGACAATTACGAATCACTAAACTCATAGATAGAAATAGAATAATAAAAATTAAATTAATTTATTAAATCAGTCAATACTAATTACTCATGAAATAGAAGAATAAGAAATAATAAATTGAATTAAAATAAAATCTAGGTTTTTAACAGAATCTCCCAAAGTCACAAATGGAGTTTTAATTTCCCTCGAATCAAAAAAATTGGATTAGCCACTTATGGCTATCTTTTCTTACTAAAAATAGAGGAAAGAAGATAAAAGAAAGAATAAAGAATAATAAGAAGTTAATGCTTCAATCAAAGGGTCTTGATAAGGGTTGCAACAAGGTATAGAAAGAAAGAAAAATTTACGTTTAATAAATTGAAGGAATTATACAAACTTATCCATATAAGTTTTAGTTCAAATCAGTCCAAAATTCATTTGATTCAAATCACATAATTTTAATCACATCATCATTTTTCTTTTTTCTTTTTATTTCTTTTTTTAGAAAAAGAAACTTGAAAGAGGAGATTTTTTTTCATTATACTTCTCCCCCATTCTAGAAACACTAAGGAATTAAAACACTGTAACTTAAATAAAGTCATTTTCCTTTCATAAAAATGGTTAAAATCTTATGCAAATAAGCTTTATACAATCCTTTAATTTAAGGACTCAAAATTATTAAGAAAATCAATGAAAAGAAAGGTATAAGTGGCTTATAACAAGTTTGATATGTAAGAAAAGAAAAGTCAAGGCTCAAATTAATCTCTAAAGGTAAAATTTAAAGTAAGCTTTTATAGATAAAAAATAGTTATACTTAAGTGCCCCTATCATTTCCATACATAAAGTCACAAAAAATGTGGTTTCAATATATATATAAATGTAAGTTCTAGTACAAACAAGTGATGTTTGATAACACTAAACAAAGAAAAATGTACAAGCATAAATTTAATGAATTGCTCTTAGGTATAAGATCTTATATAGGTATCAAAATGCATTAAGTCTTGCACATTTTTATTCAATAAAACCAATGAGATACTTTAATTAATTTATATAAAAGCATGGTGTCAACCCCATAAATTGAAGCAAAGCGTCTATATTCTTCTCTATTTTAGAAATTTTATGCTCTAATCTCTCTAACCAAAGATGATGCTTGTGTCAGATTGGTGCTAATGGAAGAAATAGAGTTTGTTTAACATTTAAACCCTCATGTTGAAGTGATGGTGAACTTCCTTGAGGGGAATCATGCTACACAAAATGAAATTGCCTCTTTTATTTCTTGATCAACTTCATCTTGCTAAAAAAACATTGTATAAAGGTTTCATCTCACAAGTTATATACATATTAGTGTCAACAATATCAAGTACGTTAAGATTAATAGCCAAGTGAGTAATTAAATAACCAAGACAAAAAAATTTGTTAGATGATAAAACAACGTTAGATTGTATAGCTAACCAAACACCCAAATTAACATAAACCTTGTGTACCATACATGAACTAAAGAATAATTTAGCTTTAGTGCATATACAAGTTGTAGCCTTCCTCTCTAAATAATCAAAACCAAGCAAATACTGCAAATAAACCTATTCAAGTTCTTTAAGAAAAAAAATCCTTTAATAACTTGGATAATACACAAGCTTGACAAAGGACATTGATTTCCAAACTTCTAAAGGATTAAAATCACTATAGTCTATCATAGATTTGTTATATTGGGTAGAATTGGCATATTCATTAGTTATAAACCTTAAGGTCAAGCTGAGCTTAGTGATACTTTGTTTAAACTCTTTACCCATTAATCTACTTTGCACAACATTAGGACTATTTAGAGTGAAATTATCAAGTTTATTAAATTTAAAAGTCGAATAAAACTCTTTAATCAATTCAATAAATATTCGGCATCTAATTTGCACAAATTTTCTCCAACTTATATCATCAAACAAAACATCAAAGTTTTTCTTGATATTCCCCTCCTCTAAAGAAAAGTAATACACATACATACCTGAATTAATTTGTCAGGTTATAGTAGTAGCATACCTCTGTTTCTCTTTTTAGAATTGAAGATAAGATGTCCACTAAGAAAACAGACATTCCTTTAGTTATCTAAGCACGCTTTTAATTAGTGCTAGTGGTTGGTAAAATCTTTGAAAGGTTGTTATTAATTGGATTCGCTATAATTTTAGTGTTTGCCATTGTTCTATTAATACCCTTTGTTCTCCTCATTGATATGATGGCTATGAATAAAGAAATCAATAATTAGAGCAACAAATTAATAACTAAATCATTTTCATTAAAAATGATAACAACAAGCAATGAATCGTTAAGAAAAATGAAAGTCATTAATTTTAACCAAGAAAATAAATAATAAAAAATGAAAACAATTAAAATAGTAATAGATAAATTGATAAATAGTAAAACCTAATTCCACAAGAGAAAATGAAAGAATGAATAAAATGAAAAGAAAAAATTGATAAAGAGGTGGAAAGAAACACCAGCAATAGTTGATCGGAGTAGTACAATCGATAATAAAATGAACAACAACAACAAAAAAAGAACGAGGAAGAGAAGGTCATTAAAGAATCAACAACGAAAATAAACCAATCGAAGAAGAGAACCAATCAAAGAAGGAGAAGAGTAGATGGGAGATAACTAATGACAGTAGATAGACAGATAAGTAGTCGTGAGAAAAAAGACGTGGAAAACTGAAGAATTAGGGCTGGGGACTACTTAGAGTCAGTGTAAAGAAGAGAACAACAATTTAAGGATATTTTAATTAAAAGTAAATATGAAAAGTCCTAATAAAAATTGCTAATATTTTATTTATTACTTTTTTATTTAAAAACTTATCTCATTAGTCTCTTGAAACAAATTGGTCTACTAATATCTATAAGGTATGATCTCGCCTTATTCACTTCGATAACCTAGAACTTAAGGGATTTAATACTAGAAACTTAAATTGTATAAGGCATAGTCTCACTTTATTTATTTCAACATTCTAAAGTTTAAATGAATGTTATCCTAAACTTGAGTTATATAAGGCATGATCTCACTTTATAACTCTAACATTATGGAACTTAAGGTCAATTAGCATAAAACTGGGTTACATAAGGTCTAATCTCGCCTTATAAACTTTAGTAGTCTTCCCAAATGAACAAATTTCTTATTTAAACTAATAAACAACTACACAAAAGAAAGTAAATGAAACATATAAATAAATAAAACAAAATTTAAAAAATTTATCAGATTTGTGTTGCCTCCTAAAGAGCATAATTGTTGAATATTGTTATACTCGACGGAGTTTTTTTCTCCTCAATCTTCTAAATATTGGGAAAGTTCCAAATTAATAATCATCAAACTAGAAATCTTCATATCTTCATAAAATATTTTCAATTTGTGTCCATTCACCTTTAAGATCTTTTCAGTATCCAAACTCTTTATTTTCATTGCATTATAAGGAAATATATTAGTGACAATAAAAGAAACAATTCATTAAGAATGTAACTTACCTAATATGAGCTTTAATCGAGAATCTATAATAACACCTTCTTTCTAATGTCAAATTGCTTCTTTAAAATCATATTATCAAGAAACATTTTGATTTTCTCTTTATAAATTCTCGAATTCTCATATGTGTCCAACCTTAGTTCCTCTAATTCTTGCATAATTCGATCAATAACATCCATATTATGAATAAAGTGAAAATTATTGCAATATTTCATTGCTTTAAAAATTTTAAATTTTACTAACTCTTTATTAAACTTAACAAAAAGTACCCTTATTAACATCAATTTTTTTTAGATGTCCTTATGAATGACCTTCCCAATAAAATTGAACCTGAATGTTTTACATTATCTCTATTCATTTTCAATATAAATATCTATTGAAAGTACCAAATCAATTACATGAACCAAAACATCTCTATGAAATAAATATAACACACATAAGAAAGATCAATTATCTGAATAATTACATAAATTTCTTGCTAAGAATTCAGGTTTAATGTTTGGTAAATTGAGTATGGCATAACACTAATAGATGCACCTAATTCTAGTATGACACACTCAATATCCTTATTACCAAAGACAAAAAGAAGTGTAAACAAACCTGAATCTTTAAATTTTTTGGTAATTTCATGTTTATCACAACTTATTCATGCTTACCCAAAATTATTCTCTCTTTATCCTTTAACTTTTTATTTTTTCCATAGTTCTTTCAAGAAATTTGCATATTTTAGAAATTTTTTTATGTCTTCTAATAGTGGTATATTAATTTCCACTTTTATTAAGGTCTCTAAGATCTCTCTTTCTTATTCCTCTTCTTTTGATTTAGCAAACCTATAAAAGAAAGAAGGTACATATGCATTAGATAGTATAGGCAAAGAAAAATTTACCTTTATTGGAATTTCATCTTTCTTCTCTCCTTCTTCATACCTTTCTACCTCCATTAGCAAAAAAGAGCAAGATTGAATTTCCTTCCCATTTATCGATGTTATTGTACTCACATTCTCCTTAGGATTCTCCATTATTTATGAAGGTCATTTTCTTGATGCACTCCTAATTTACTAATAGGTGTAGCTAATTGGTCGATCTGATTTCCTAAATTTTGAAAGCTTACTCTTTTTTCTATTGAAATTGCTAAGAATTATTAGTAAAGACCTTAACAATTTTATCCAAAGACATACCTAAATTTGAAAGTTGGGATTGAGCATGTATAGGTGATTAAGGTTGTCTATTAAAATTTTTAGGATGGTATTTTTATTGCCCTCTTTGATTTCCATAGCTAAAATTCAAAAGATCTCATCTATCTAAAACTATAATGATTTGAATAAGGTCATATTGTAATTAAGGTTGATTAGTAAGTCCCCCTATTATAATGGCTTATTAAATTGATTCTTGTTGTAATATAGAACACATATTTGTTGGCTACATAGAGAATGAGTTTATTCCACACGCTTACATTGATTGTAATTGACATGTAGCCATTTGATGAACCAGAGCATGCAGTTAAATCTAAAATTTTATCCTTAAAGTTAACAATACTTACCTCATTCACTTACTTGACAACTCTATCCATCTTTGCCCAGATTTGTTGAAAATTTTCAATCATATTTGACATCAATTGCATGGCCACTTGTAGTATATTGTTTACCAAAGATCTTTCACTAGCTACATCTACCATACTCCTATCCATTGGTGGTAATCCTTCATAAAAGTACTAAATCAAAAGTTGCTCAGGAATCTAATGGTATGGGCAGCTAGCACATAATTCCTTAAACCTCTCCTAACATTCGTATGATGTTTCTTCAGTGAATTGTCTTATCCCACATATCTCCTTTTTGATATTAGTAGCTAGTGATGTAGGAAAGAACTTCTCCAAAAATAAACTTTTTATTTCATTCCAAATTTTCATTAAGCCAGAGAGAAGGTAATAAAGTCAATCCTTTCCCTTAACTTTTAAGGAGAACAGAAAGGGTTCAAGATTAATTTGCTCTTCTGTCAATCCTTGTGGCTTCATTATAGAGCAATCAACATAGAATTCTTTTAAGTGTTTATGTATATCTTCACCTGTAAGACCACGAAAGATAAGGAGTAAGTAAATCAAACCAGATTTTAATTTGATATCTACTTTAACATTTGAAAATCTTATGCATAAAGGCTACTAATTCCAAATTGGTGCAACTAACTTCCTCAACATTATACTATTAGGATTTACCATCTTTTCTTCAACTTCTTAAAAAATAGAGCCTCCACCAATAGTTAAATATATATCTAATTTCATCTTTGGAGATGAATGAATTTTTCCTTGCTTAGTCTCTTTCCTTAAACGATATGTTGTTTTCTCAATCTCTAGATTATATTACAAGTCACCTATTTAAGAAGAACGATTCATACAGGAAAAGAGATTAGTAGTAAACTATAAAACGAAGTAAAGAAGATAAGAAACTAAATAGTTCCCTGGCAATGGCAGCAAAATTCTAAACATGTTGTTGAAACTCTCAAAATTAATTTCTGATTTACTAAACTATTGTAGTAATTGTAGAACTAGGTCGAATCCTAAAGGAACTAAATATTATTTTCTTAAATTTGAATTTAAAAAAAAAGAGCTTTATAATTAATTAAATAATAAACTACAATTAATAAGAAGTCAAAGATGAATAAACCTAGTGTACAATTGAGAAATTTAATTTTACCTAACTTTAATTCAAAGGAAGGATTTTATCCAATTATAAGTTTGATCATTAGTTTAAAAAGAATAAATTTTTCCAACTCAAACATTTAGTTTGAATAATCATAATAAGTTTCAAATTTCCTAAATTAGTTAATTCAAACCTAACATTTAAATAAAAACTTACCATTAATTGATTAGGTATGATAGCATTTTATATCAATTAAACGATAATAATAAGCTTAATGAAAAAGACGAAGTCATAAATTAAATAATCGAGATAGTTATAACTATTTAATTTAGTTTTTATTTCTCATAAGTTATATATCCAAGTACATAAATGACCTACTTACTCCTTGTATCAATCATTTATGAAAATTATGAATTAATGAACTTATGGATAACAGTAGAATAATCAACAATGAATTAATTTATCATATCAATCAATATGAATTACTTATGAAATAAAAGAACAAGAAGTAAGAATAGTTGAATTAAAATAAAATTCAAGTTTATAACAATAACAAATTTATCGTATCAATCAATATGAATTATTGTGTTTCGAAGTCTTTTACTCCTAAAATGCTTTCACAATAACTAATTTTACCGGATTGAAATCCCTTTGCTGACCGATAACTCTTAATTCCTCTTAGGCCCATGGCCGTGGCCTAGTGTGATAAATAAATCCGGGTCGATCGTAAGTTTGACCCACGTGTCAATTATAAAAATGCCTCAAGCATAACTGATTACCTCCTACCAGTTACTCTCCACGCGCCTCAGAACGCGAGATAAACAGAGCGGTA
Source organism: Erythroxylum pelleterianum (assembly GCA_027563865.1). NCBI lineage: Eukaryota > Viridiplantae > Streptophyta > Magnoliopsida > Malpighiales > Erythroxylaceae > Erythroxylum > Erythroxylum pelleterianum. The sequence goes on from JAOQMR010000213.1 coordinate 32,052,846, forward strand.
GAAGAAGAGTACGAGATCCGAAACGTCACCGTCCCCTACCCAAAGATCCACTCCTCTAACATGTCTTCTGGTTTCAGCGGCGATGAAACAGCACCGTTCTTCGGCTTCCTCGGCGCCGCCGCGGCGCTCGTCTTCTCCTGTAACCACCACAAACTTTTTCTCATTCATCTCTCACATTTATCGTTATAATTTATGTGTTCTAAATGAACTTGAGCTTTTGATGCGTTTTTATGCATTGTAAAACAAGAAGATTTAACCTCACTACGTTTCCGATTTCTTGATCTATCTGATCTCGGTCATGATTGAAGATCTTGAGTTTTATGTAAATGCGATTCCTTGATTGGATCTCTTGGTTATATCGTCGTTTCTGGTGTCTTTTTCCTTGGATTCGCTGAGAACTTTTTCGGATAGTATCCCTTTTAGTGGAATGAGATGTTAAGGATTAATTACCTTCTTCACCATCGAAGTTTACAAATTTATGTGGAATAGCAAATTGAATTATGGGTAATTTCGAACTATGAAATGGAGGTAATACTCAGTTTAATGTAGCTTTTTGGCGGATAGTGATAGAAAGAATCGAGATATGGTTGATAAATGGAGCAGTCGAGAAATTATTTATTCAATTTTAAGCTTTCTA
>JAOQMR010000213.1:32097854-32129327 GCA_027563865.1 Erythroxylum pelleterianum
GACTGTGAGGTGGACTTCGCACCTCCCTTGGATTACAAGGAGCCTGAGAGACCTGCTGCTGCGATACCTTCAAACAAGCAACCATCTCAAGGTGAGTTATCATATATGCTCTTTGCCTGTGATAGTATGGACCTTAAAATCTTTAAGATGTTTCTAACATGGAATTCTTTACATGGGAGCACAAATATTGCATAATTCTTAGTGTAATTCACCGTACTAAACCTTCATAAGCTTTCTTCTTTTTGTTTCTTTTTTCACTCTTTTCTTTTTTTTTTTCTGGTATTGGGGCCGGGGGTAGGAAAAGTAGTGTCTGCAACCAATTCTTTTTGTATAACAGCAGTGAAAAATTGCTTCTTGTCTGAAACAGGAGTAGGAGGGAAGTTTGGAGGGATGCGGATCCAAACTATTGCTGACGAGTCTTTATCCATTTGCTTATTACTTAACGCATTGACTTTTATTTCGTCGTGCAGCTGACGAGTTTCCAGATGAGACAGAGCCAAAATTCAGCCCCTTTACAGGAGCAGGAAGACGCTTGGATGGCAAACCTTTGACATATCAACCTCCACCAGTGCCTTCACCAGGGCTTAGGGACAAGCAACCTTCTGTTACCGTTGGTAGTGGGCAACCCTCAGTTGGCTCTACTTCGCAAAGTGCAGCACGTCAGTCTCAGGGAAAACTCGTCTTTGGATCTAATGTGAGTCGGGCTCCAAAAGAAACCCAAAAGGTGCCCTTTTCTTCTATCTTCCATCATTATGACCCAAATTGCTGACACTGACGATATGTAGTCGACCGTTTTGTTTCTCTGTTTTTGACTCAAATCAACTGTTTCTTTGATGCTGCAGGAAGCTGGAAAAGAAATTAAGCCAGAACCCCCTAAAAAGGAGGAGTCAAAATTCCAAGCCTTCACAGGGAAGAAGTACTCTTTGAGGGGTTGATTGTACCATTTGATAATTGGTGCCATTAACTTTTATTGCCATGTTTATGATGTTCTTTCTGACTTAGCTAAAGAACGAGAGATCTATGTATCATCAATAGACAGAGAAGTGGACTCTGATATGGAAGAGAATAATATACACTGTTAACATCTTATCCCACGCATTGAAGGTCCTTTCACTTCATTCTTATAGAGATAGAATGATGACTAGCCAAAATAACTTACCTTATTGTGCTTGAAAATGCCAAAATTCTCACAAGATCATTGAATTATGGTGTTAAATGTGGTTCGATTCCTCTAGCTATTGCAATAGCAAGTTGTTTTTCTTTTATACTGCGAAGACGACGTTGGAATGTTAATTCACTGAAGTGTACATTAAGTTCATTATGTGGTCCAGATGAATCCATAAAAACCTGAGATATTAAGGACAATGAGCTTAACTGAAATTTGTGTTATTTTGTCCTAGATCTGGAATTGCAGTCCCCAAGTGTAACAATGTCTATGGTAAAAAGTTATACTTCGGAAGAACGAATATAAGGGAAAATAACAACTAATGAATTCAAAATTGAAGTTTCCTTCGGGCCTGGGCCAGCTATTACCTGAAATGTATTAGCGTTCGAAACCTTTACTCGACCTGACCCGGCCCTCTGATAAACAAGATCCATTTATCACTAATACGATAATACCACGTCCCAAGGTCGCTGCTTCTGTGTATATCGCAGCCTGAAACAACAAAACAGAATATGGCGGCGACGATCATGCAGTGGTGCACCTCGGCGGCGAGACGGGCGATGGTGGCTCCGCGGTCGACTATACTCTTTTCACCACCGTCTTCGACTTCGGTGCCGATACTTTGCGGTAGAGGAGACAAGAGAACGAAGAAAGGGAAGAGATTCAACGGATCGTACGGTAACGCGAGACCTAAGAAAGAAAAGAAGATAGAGCGGATTAAAGATAGAGTTGAAGTCCCTAGGTCCACTCCTTGGCCCCTTCCTTTTAAGCTCATCTAATTAAATTTGTGTACTTCTACTCCTTTGTCTTATAGTCTATAAAGGTGCTTTCTTGGAGAATCTGGATTCTTAGCTTTTGGTTGGAATTGGAGTTACGTGTTTTTTTTAATGATGTTTGTGTTAATGGGTTTGAGGCTTTTACTTGCGTTAAGTCGTTTTGGCATGTTAAATATGTGTGCTTTGAATGGTTGCCAGTCTGTGTTGAGTTTGGTGTTTCTCTGGTTTGATTAGACATGGTTTGATTAGCTGCTTAGTTTTTAGTTTCTTGTTTTGTGATGAAGCAGCTTAGGAGTTGGTGTTGACTGATAATGTCGGATTGTAGGCCTTGTGAGCATTTAGTCTAGTTTCATAGTTAGGAATCAGAGGAACAGTTGTCACTAGTTAGCAGAAGTTAAATTGGCATGTTAAGATTGGAGAGCAACGATTTTAGCACCAACATGACCTACTCATCATTGTCCATTTGTGTAGTCGTATATGGTGAAGTAGCAGAGTGCAGCTCTCAATTAGACAGAATGTAGCTCTCAAGTAGACAGAATGAATTAGTACTGGACTTTGTGTTTTGTCGTCACAGTGATGAGGAGTGTGTTTTGAGACAGGCTAAGGATCCTGGATTTTCTTTGGATTGTTATTATTACTACACAAAATGGTGCTAGGATGCCCTTATTCATGGAGTACGTGAGCAACATGAATGATTTACAATCACTATAGATCCAATTTAGAGTTCTTGCTGGTTGGAAACGGTAGAAATGTATTTGGTGGGCTAAAATGGCTCCAGGATGCTCTATATGTGTGGAGTATGTAGAAGATGTTTTAGATTTTATGACGCTTTTCTTTATGTAACAGGTGGTATTAGAGCAACAACATCCACTTCACTTACAACTGCTATAGAGCCAATTTAGAGTATCTTGCTTGTTGGATACGCTAGAAATGAGTTCAATAGGTTCCTTTCAACTGGTTTGCAAAATGGTTAAAAATAAATTGCAAAGTATTTGACAAAATAAGTATTAGGACATCGCAGCAGAGCTTTGCAATTCCTTTAATGGAAAAAGATCAGTTCCTTGGACGAAAATATTTATTCAAGTACAAAAGTGGATCTTTTAGTAAAGGAAGCATAGAATGAAGTCAGGAATTCAATACAGAAGATTCGCATCATTACTTTAATCTTCTTTCTGCTGCAATTTGAGTAGTAAGTGCTGTACGAGCTCCACAATTATGGAGAGTCCAATGATTGAATAAATATAATTGTGACGACAGCAATTGAAGTTGTTAAATAAGAATACTCGCTGTTTCTTGTTGGTTCAGTTGCAAGCCCAAGTCCTGTGTATATTACCCACCAAAGGATGAACTTGGTAATCTTGCATATGATGATTCGGATGACAACTTTACAGGTTGTTTTCTCTTCCTTCCCTGCTAAATATGATGAAAAGAATGATCCAGATATAAGTTTCAAAAGAATAGAGATGAAAGGAAATTACAGTAGCGTGGCTGATCAAGTTATCTATTCCCCTAGCCTTGCCTACATTTTTCTCAAAGTTGGTTTACAAATAAAGAGTTATAGCAACTGCTTAGATTCGTCCACAAGGTAGATCTGGAAATGTGAATTGTTTTCGTCCACTGATTCTGTAGTTTGATAACTGATGTCATTGTTTTGTTTCCATTCCTTTGTCCCAAAGAAATAACTCTCTCGCGTGCGCCAATCTGTCTGTCTTTCATAATTTCATCATAATTACCTTGTTTACACCAGAAAAAGTAGTGTGTTTCTTTCTTCCATTAAACAGGATTATCCAGTTTATCTCTTTCTTTCTTTCAAAGATTTCAGAATGTTGAATCTGCCTAGCCATGTTAATAGTCATCAGCGGTTATCCATGTTTCTTATTAAAAAAATGTAAATAAATGCTACCAAGAAGTACGGGATTATGCTCTCTGTTCGCAAAAGTCAAATTGGACCAGTCTGTGTAGAATTTTTGGGCATGAAGTTTCATAATGGTTTATTCTAGCCTAACTCACATATAACTGGTGAACTACTAATCTTTCTAGATAAACCTTATTGTTAAGCAGATATAATAGTTTTTGGGAATTGTCAATTATGTTAGGGACTTTATACTTCATGTGTTAGAATATGTTAGTCAATTGTCAAAACTATTGAAAAAAAAGACACCACCATAAGGCCTTGACTAGACAAAGGCAGTAAAGCAATTAAAATAGATCAGTCAATATTTACCTTGACTAAAAATTCCTGACAAAGGAAAAAGGATTTTTGGGGAACAATATCAATTGAAAAAAATTGAGGATGAGCCTTAGAGCAATTGCTAAAGTAACTGCTTTATGACCAGAAAATCACAGGTTCGAATTACGAAAACAATATCTATGTAAAATGTAAAGAGAAAGTTGTGTACAATTGATGACCCTCCTTCGACTATCGCAAAATAAGAAGTCTTATGCATTGGGATTTGTCCTAGTATTAATCAAAGAATTAGAAATAAAGATGTTTTATTGTGGACATGTTAAGGGACAATTTAAACCTTTAGAAAGGTACTATCACACAATCTGCAAAGAAATTATGACAGTAAACACATTAAAGGTCCTCAAAACATCTTAGTTGATTTCTTCTCTTGGCCTCAAAAGCGCATCAGCCTTATCACTCCTAAAATTATTCCTCTCATCCTTTTGATGACTGAACTACTTAAAAGAACATCCACTATTATTGATGAAATAGCTTCTTTTGCCTAACTAAGCCTCTTCTATTACCTTCACTTCTTTCTCAACCAATCAAGCTTACATTGTTGTCCGTCCCTTTTTAACATTCAGGCAACATATCTTACTATGTTTTTCGTTAATGACCCGCTCTTATAGAATGCATTGTAGTACTAATGGGCACTTTCTGCCCTTTATGCATGTTTTATCTCTCTTCCTTTCTTACAGATCTATGAACATTTATGTGATAGAGAAAATAAAGATTTCCTCTTATGAACTTTCCTTGAGTAGTACCAACCGCTGATGAGATGGATGACTTAACTCTCATAAATGATTGAAAACCTCTGGTTAGGGAAGACCTCATTAGAAAAGCAAACCACTTAATATTTCTTTGTCCATAACCAACCTTATAGCACATCATATGATGGATCCGTTTAGTATGAAAATCAAGTGTATTTCTAGCATACCTCAGTACAATGGCCAAGATACGAGAAAAATATCCTTAAAAGCCTTAGGCACTTTCTGAAGGACCTAAATTATTTTTCTTAAATATGCACCGCGGGTTGTCTCTACATCTATTGGACTTTACCCAGGAGAATTCATTCCTGAAGGACCTCAAATGCCAAACTTTGACATTCTAGACGACTCTATGAACTTGGGCATAGACACTACTAAACCATCTAATGTCCAAACCTCTTCCTTCTAGGATGCCCAAGAACTAGATGATGATATTTCCATCATTAATGAAGAGGAGCTAGATAAGTTTTTGAAAAATTAAACATAGAGGAAGTGAGCCTTAGTAAAAGACAGAGAAGACTGAGCGATGATAATGACAACATGAGTGAAGGAGCTTCCTTGCCAAATTTGCAATCATGGCAATAACTTATTCGACAAGGATGATGATTATGGATTCTCTCGTTATTATTATGGATCTTTCTATTTAAAGTTGTTTGTCTTTATGTTTAGATGTCTTTTATTATGTAAAATTGTTCTTATTTGTTTACTATGTGATGGAATGTTGTTCTTATCCATTTAGTATGTGATGTGAGGTTGATCTTATCCATTAAAGATATGATGTGACCTTGTTCTTATCCATATATGTTTGTCTTTTGTAATTTCCTTTGCCTATATAAGCAAAATACTTCTTCTATTGTATTCAAGCAAGAGTAAGCAACATTTACATTCAATAAATGTGGTATGTTTTCTTATGGCTTCTCTCTAAAACTCGCTCCCCTAAAAGATTGAGTCTTAAATATGTTTACTTTTGTCACACAGAGATAAGAGTATGCTCTGCATTTACCTTTGTATAAAGATCTTGTGCCGTAGAAAGTATCAAACCTATGATTCTGTTTGAGTTTTTAAGTTATACAGAGATGATTGATCAACTTAGATCCCTCAGAGACAAGCCTTAAAAGTTGATGCTCGTTGAGAGATGAAGAGCTTGTGTCTTGACTAGCATACATTTATTGTTGATAAAAGTGAACAGGAAAAGACCCAGATAATCATGAGTAAAGTTTCAACCTCATCAATAAATCCAGTTCATTTCTCTTCAGCTCTTTCTTTAGGACAATTTCCTTCTAACTTTAAGAAAACTCTCCAATAAAATAGAAAACTTCATAGAAATTACTCATCTACCTGAAGACACAAAAATCTGTGATACTCAGCTACTTTTATCAGTTGGGAACCCCAAGACAAAGGTTACAAGAATATCATGAAACTACTGGTGATATAATAGAGCAAACCTCTATTAGAGCTCTAAAATAGAAAAAGATGACTGTAACTAAAACCCTAGGTATGCTAGCTAAGACACAAGTCTTTAATCTCTCAGCAGGCGTCAACTCTCAAGGCATGCCTTTTAGGGATCTAAGTTGACCAATCATCCTCATGTAACTTAAAACTCAAACAAGATTATAGGTCTGATAATTTCTAAGGCATATGATCCTTATACAAAGGCAAGGAGCATACTCGTATTCTGTGTGACATAAGTAAAACTATTGAAGACTCAATCTTTTTAGGGAGAGAGTTTTTAGAGAGAAGCTATATGAAAGCATACAACTTTTATTGAATGGAAATATTGCTTAATCTTGCTTGAATATAATAGAAAAGGTCTTTTGCTTATATAGGCAAAGAAGATTACAAAAGACAAACATCTCTAGATAAGAATAGGGTCATATCACATCTTAAATGGATAAGAACAACTTCACATCACACACTAAATGGATAAGAACAACATTACATCTCACAATAAATAGATAAGAATAAAGTTACATAATAAAAGACACCTAAACATAAAGACAACTTTAAATAGAAAGACCCACAATAATAATGAGAGGATTCATAATCATCATCCTCGTTGAATAGGTTCTTGTCATGATTACAAATTTGGCGAGAAAGCTCCTTCACTTGTGCTGTCACTATCATCATTAGTTCTTCTCTGTCTTTTACTAGGGCTTGCTTCCTTTATGTTTAATTTTTCAAAAATTTATCTAGCTCCTCTTTATCAATGATTGGAATATCATCATTTGGGTCTTGAGCATCGTTGAAGGAGGAGGTTTGTGTGTTAGATGGTCGAGCAGTGTATAAGTCCAAGTTTATAAGGTTATCTAGAATGTCAAATTTTGGCATTTGACGTTCTTCAGGAGTGAATTCTCCTAAGTAAGGTCCAATAGATGTAAAGATAGCCAGCGATGCATATTTAGGAAAATGATTTAGGACCTTAAGAAATTTCTCAAGGCCTTTAAAGACATTTTCCTTATATCTTGACCATTGAACTGAGGTATACCAGAAATGCACCTGATTTTTATAGTTGATGGATCCATCATGTGATGTGCTATAAGGTTGTTTGAGGATGAAGAAGCGTTAAATGGTTTGCTTTTCTAATAGTCTCTCATAACCTAAGATCCTCAATAATTTGAGACCTCCATCTCATTACTGGCTGGTTCCACTCAAAGAAAGTTCATACGAGAGAATCTTCATTTTTCTATCACATAGATGTTGATAGATTCGTATGGGAGGAAGAGAGAGAGAGTAGGTAGAGAGTGCTCATAAGTACCATAATGAAAATGAACAAAGTAATAATATGGCCCCAAATTTAAATCATGGACGAATTCTCAGGATATAATCATATCAAGTTATTCTGGGATGACAAGTTGGGCATGAAAAACACAACTAGATATGGTGTCTAAATGTTATACAGGGATGAGCAGCAGTATAAACCTGATTGGTTAAGAAAGAGGAGGATGTAATAGAAGCGGCTTTGCCAAGCAAGATAAGTTATTTCATCAATGGTAGTGGGTGTTCTTTCAATAGGAGGAAAGAACTTTTTTGTCTTGATAGTGCTAGGTAGGTTGGCTATCAAAAGGATGAGAGGAATAGTTTTAAAAAGAGTAATAAGGCTGATACAATTTTGAGGCTGAGAGAGATTAACTAAGATGTTTTGGTGGCCTTTGATGTGTTTAATTGTGCGAGAACCAATATTTCCAACAAAGCAATTGACTCTTTGGAATAAATTTTTTGTTCAGATCCACTATCTTTGGGAAAAACATATTGCCCATTTTTACTGTGAAGCGATAAAGGTTATGGTAGAAATTGAACTTTTCTATATCTTTTTTTATTACCAAAATCTTTTTGTAGATAACGTGACAGTACTTTTCTGAGAGTTTAAATTTATCTACTAGCATGTCTGCAATAAAAACCTCTTTCCTTTTATTTCTCTGATTAATACTAGTCCTTAAAAATCATGACTATCATTATTCTACAAGATTCTTTTTTCTTTGTAAGGAATCTTTAGTGGAGGTAAATGTTGACCAATATGCTTTAATTGGTTTTACTGCTTTTATCTAATCAGGCCCCATAGTGGTGACTTTTCTTCAATAACTTTGACAGCTAGCTGGCATATTTTGACACATAAAGGATGAAGTCCTTGATATAATTGACAATTCCTAAAAACTGTTAGCTTAACAGTAAGGTTTATGTTTGGAAAGTTTAGTAATTCGTTAGTTGTGTATGGGTTGGGCTGGTAGAAATTTCATGCCCAAAAATTCTATATGGATTGATCTAATTTGGCTTTTGCAGGCTAAGAGCATGATCTCATACTTCTTTGTAAGATCCAAAAATTATTTTAATAGGGCGTGATGCTTTTGTTGAGTTTGAGAATAAGCAAAATATCATCAATGTAAATCAAAACATTCGATAAAATGTCGTCATAAACCCTTGTTATGACTCTTTGAAATAATGACGAGACTACTTTTAGCTAGATATCATAACTTTCCATTGGTACTGGCATTAAGAATACCAAATGTTGTTTTATGTCGATTTTTTAGGTCAACACCCAATTGTCAAGACCCCGCTTTCAAATCAAAATTTGAGAATATTTTTGTCTCTTTCAGAAATTACACCTGTGTATTTATCTTGGGTAGAGGAAACTTGTCATCTTGAAGAAAATTATTCAGAGGCTTATAACCAGTAACTAATATCTTCTTTCCTTATATTCCTTTTCTGCTCTTTTTTTCTACATAAAAGGCTTGAAATGCTCAATCTAATTTTGTCGGTTATATTAGTCTTTATTTTAAAAGTATAGCACACTTCTCTTATGTCATCTTTAAGTCATCTAAATTCAATCTCGGATGAGTTGTCTTTGTTGGATTAACGTCCTCGTTCATTTTAAATGGCAATTGAATATAAATTCTAATTTTCACGATAATGAATGTGGTTGACATAATTGGTCATTACTTTCTAGACAATATTGTAATAATTGATCTCATGATTTCTTCATATTAAGTGGGAATATATTGTAGCTCAAAGATGTTGCAATCTTTAGTGTACACTTCAAAGTCTTGTTTGAAACGAATTCCTTTTGGCAATATTTGTAACTTTTTTGGTTAACAATAGACATCCATCTCAATAAGTATGTCAGGACCAGGAAGATTGCTTCCTAATGGTTTTTTTCCAAATCAACTCGGAAAGAACATTATCCTAATTATTCTCTTTATGATAAGGTCTAGTCTATCTTGAAGGATTTGCCATTAGTGCACGAAAGTATTCTTCAAAAGATTGTCATTATTGTAGTAAGAATATACGGTTTCATAACACTCCTACAAAAGCCTGTATCCATGCAACCAATAGCTGGGATTGGTCTGTGATACTTCTCTAGAAGTAACTGACGCTTGGCAAATGGTCGTGTTAGTACTAGTTTCATGGGCTCTAGCTTTAAGCAAGATTGCTTCATAATGTATATTGGTTTGTTATCTTCTTTATCAAGAGAAGAGACTTCATCATTAGTAAATTCACAGTCAAGTAGTGTGTAAATAATATCTCTTCATCTTCACTAGATTATTCTTTAAAAAGAGACTCAATGTTCTCGCCATCTTTTATAGGCATCATAGTTTCGTTAGACTGCAAGATTTTCGTATCCTTTTTAGTCTTTTTAGGGCACTTTTTTGCATAATAACCTGGTTGTTCACATAAGTAACATTTGTCATGACTTTCTAGTTTCAGGAGTTCGTTGTTTGAAAAATCTTCTCTCTTTTTTCTCTTTCTGTTGAAAGGATGTGAATGAACTCGAAACTATTTTCCTTTGAAGTGTTTCTCCTTCTTTGTATTACATTCACATTTCTCTTTGTCTTTGCATTTAATCTTTAAGTAGGGCTTCTTACACACTTGTATGAGTCAAGGTCCACCTTTTAGCTTAGCTTTGAAAAACTTACATTGTTCACATAATTTGTCCAGCATCACCAAAGTTATTTGGTAAATTTTTTCGAGAGACATTTCAAGGATGTCTCTATAAAGAGAATTTATAGTTTTTTATAATTCTGGCTGTAACTCATCAAGAATGGAGACAATGAATATGTACCCAAGATTAACATCATTAAAGCTATTAAACATATAATATATTATATGTTTAATACTGCCATTGACGGAAGTATTTAAGAGGGTAAAAGGTGTATATTGTATCTAAGAAAATTTCTAACAATTGCTGGAAGCCCTTTTCTTCTAAGTAACATTAGGACCATGGAAGTAGCATTTACATGGAGATGTGTGCAACTTTAATCTAGCCATAACGAGACGAGTTCAATTTTGATGGTTTTGCAAGGATTTATAGGATATTTTGAAGAATTTTCCGTAATTAATAATTTCAAAATATGACAGTGTTATGAAGTAGTTCAAAAAATATGACATATACATCTTCCCATAATGCCATAACCATATCTCACAAAAGTGGATAAATAGCTTCTCTTTTCCCACCATGTAAAAAGAAAGTACAAAGCATTGCCACCATCACAGATTCACATTTACGTAACTTGATAAACGCTTCACTTTTGAAAGTTTGAACGTGCTACGTGGACATCCAAGGGGCATGCTGGAAACTGCAAAATATACAGTGAATCAATCCTGAAAACATTCCTTTTTTGTGCATGTAAATTTCTTGGGCTGGTAATCAATCTTCAACAAGACAAAATACTTGTAAGTGAAACACCTAAATAACTCAAAACGTCTGAAATTGGCCTCAATTAAACACAAAGAGGTAAGAAGCTGCCTTGATCACTCTGTTGTGCATGGTCGATGATTAACTCAATCTGCATGATGAGAAAGCTGCAGCTTCAGTAGGCCACGAAGTGATTCAATATAAAGGGAAACCCGAGACCAAGAGAGATCAAGTCCAACTCTTGTATTACTTGACAAGAAACACAGGTTAGATCAAACACTTTCTAAGAAGACAATGATAAATGGTCATAATAGATCTCCCAAGTCAAGAAGAAACAAAAATGGAATCTGAAAAATTCCTAAGAATCTGAGAATGCAACACTCAAATTGTGCATGAAAATTGCCTTCAAGTTGACCAGATGAAGCTCAGTGATCTCTCTTTTATCTATATCCAACATTGTTGAATATCATTTGAGAAATATATTAAATTCATTACTTCAAAAGTAATAGAGATGTGATCCTGGTATAGGAGTCGGGGATGAAGCTAGCTCACATCTAAAATTAAAAAGGGGTGCGTGACAAGGGCACAATTGATATAACAAATTGTAAATCTAACCTGTTTTTTTTTTCCTACGAGGTGTCCTAGAAGGGTCTCAATTTTAGAAAGACACCTTTACGTCATCCACATCCAGACTAATCTCTACTCAAACTGACTAGGTCCTTTACGGGAGACAAAACTAACCTTTATTTGCAATGCAGACTTGGGTTTTAGGCATTATCTTCTCCACCATAGTCATACACTATATCAATCTGCAGGCTCAATAACTTAATAGAGCTGCCCATAGGTTACACCAAAGAGGGAGTTTTTTTCTCTCTCTCTACAAGTTGATTTCCCAATTTATGTCCAAAGTCTTTCCTTCATATGTCTATCCAACTCAAACGGATGTTGATACTGAACTCAGTTCAACATCAAACCCAAACTAGCAGGGGGTATGGCACATGGCTTTTTTGCAGAGAATTACAGCATAGGAAACCCTCCCAATAAAAACATACGTTCACATATTGTGTGAATGCTTTAAGAAGGTCACCATAAACACACAATTACAGCAAATGAGATACAGCGTTCTACTCATGCATCCGAGGCCCTAAGTTCTGAGTTAAATAGAATCAATCCATTAGCATATAGCTGCAGACTATGATGTAAACAGGTAAAAAACGGCCAACGGAAACCATTCTAGCTCATACCAAAAAGAAAAGAAGAACAAATGGTTGATTGTAAACAAATGAAATTCAAAGAAGAGGAAACACAGTACTAATAAAAACTTGAATTACCCCGGAAGGTGGAGTTGGGTTCCTAGTATTGACTAAATACTAATATTATTTTATACAATCACCTTATTATTAACTGAAATTGTCTAGGCCTACTTCTTAGTAAACTTATATTCAATAGCCTCTCGTCTCATCTCTACTCGTTATAATCACTCACTTTTTGGAAACGTAATTAGATGTATAAATATCAACATAAAATACCCCAATTTCTCATTCTAATTTGATAACTGGATATCAATTGGATATCAATTCAGTGCTTAGCCATTAGCACAGATATCCCTAATGTTCAAGATATCCTAATACTACTCCAATAGCTAATTGTCAGCATAGGTCATCCTCAAGACTCAGGATGTTCTGACACTTGTTTCATGGACAGGTACCTAATTATCACTAACTCCTATTTAATCAACTCATCGATCTATGACTATTGAATATAGTCTATCATAAATAAGTCACTAATTAACAATTTACAAAATTTATTATCATAAGTCCATCGCTATTTAATTTCATGAACGTGATTTATTTACCATAATATTCTTAATTACACTCATGCATAACTGAAAATTTTAATTATCAAAATTTTCACCAAATTATCAAGCGATGCACCCTATAATACATATCAAAATATAAATGTAGAACATTTTATACTCGGTTAATTATTTATGTAATAAATAAACACTATTCATATATTTTAGAAATCAATATATGTAATTATATGGAACATTTTACACTCTGTTAATTATTTATGTAATAAATAAACACTATTCATATATTTTAGAAATCAATATATGTAATTATTAATTACTAATTTAATTAGTGACTAATTCAAAATATGATTCACTATAAAATAATTTAAATAACAAAATTCAAAGTTTTATGTACCATGCCCTATTCTAATAGTACAATTTAAGGTTATCTTTGCCTGATTTTTAGACTCAACTAATTGATAAATTTAATATACTCCTTAATTCATCCTTCGGACCTAGATATTACAAAATTATATAAGATTTATTTAAGAAAAATTTTCAACCCAATTATACTTAATAATCCAAAATTATCCCCTTTTTCACTTTATACTTAATTTTTAAAATATATCCTTATTTTACCCAACCATAATAATTTCTGAAATAAACTTAACTATTAAAGTCCTATTTTACCTTTTTATTATTACAAAAAAATGATTCTAAGAATTAAATTTCAATTTTATTTTTACATTTTTACATTTTCTATTTTGCCCCTTATATATCTTAAATTTTCGTAAATTGTCTTATTCTTCACTCTCTCCTCTTCTCCTACCTCCTCTTTTGCTCATTTTTCAGCCATATTTTCTTCATTTCTAATTTTCCCATGTCTTTAAAATTATTGTCCCAAACAATCAAAGCATACTTGCCAACTATAAACTAGTTTAGGATGATAAAAAACACAAATAAAAGGTATAGAATTATTACTAAAAAAGTTTTACCTATTTAAAGTTCTATGTATTTCTAAGGGATTTTTTATTATTAATCTCCATAATTTCCTCACTAGTTTACTGTAAAACAAACAAAATGACAAAATAAATGAGAAAAACTTCTAATGTAGGAGAAAGATGGTGTATTTTTTCTATACACTTACCAGCTGGAAAACAAAAGGGATAAGACTAAGAAAATAACTTTTCGTTGGGTTTCTTATTACCCATTTGTTATCTTTTTAATTTATACTCTTTACTTTTTTGGTTGGGTTAATTTTGTTAAAGTTGGGCTCTTTTTTCCCTTTTTATGGGCTATATAGTTCTCCTCCTTAAAATAATTTCATCATTGAGATTAAATTACATACCTAAGGATCTAAAAAATAAGGACACCGATGTCTAACTTTATTCTTTACTTCCCAAACAACCTTTATTGGAGAATGATGATGACTCCGTAAAGCTCACACCATTGAAATCTCTCATCTCCTTAATTTTTTAGTCTGTCTATCCAATATCTCCACTAGCTTTTCTTTATAAGTTATATCATTTTCAACTTCAATCTCAGACCTCGATATAACATGGTTAGGATCCAATTAGTACTGTCTCAGCATCAACATGTGGAACACATTATAAATTTATGATATCTCCAAAGGTAAGGCTATTCTATAAGCTAACAGTTCCAAATATTGTATAATTTCATATGATCTGATGTATCTTAGACTCAACTTCCCTCTTACCAAACCTCAAAATTTCCCTCCAAGGTGATACTCATAGAAATACCACATCTCCAATATTATATTTCGTCTCCTAACTTGGTTGATTGGCATAATTATTTTGTCAATCCTAAGCTGCCTTTAAGCTTCATCTTACCATCCCTATTTTCTCTTTCGTCTCCTGAACTAACCTCAGTCCCTCTAACAATCCTCAATATCCCATCATATCATATCTCTACGCCACCTGCCACATAATGCCTCAAATGGTGTCATATCGATGGTAAAGTGATAAATATTATTATATGCAAACTTCATCAAAGGTAGATATTTATCTAAATCACCTTCAAAGCTCAACAAACAAGCTCTCATCATATCCTCTAATGTCTGAATCATACGTTTTTACTGTCCATAAAACTAAGAGTGAAATGCAATACTCAAATTAAACCTAGTCCACAAAGTTGTCTATAAACTCATCCAGAATCGGAAAGTATACCATAGAACTCGATTTGATACAATGAACATCGAAACCCCATGTAACCTCAAAATCTCATCAACATATAACTTGACAAGCTTTGCCCAAAGATTATGTCTGCTGTATAGGTAAGAAATGAGCTGATTTAGTTAACTTATCCACAATCACCCAAACTAAATCATGTCTATGCTTGGTCCTCGATAACACTACCACAAAATCCATCATAATCTTCTCCCACTTCTACGACAGAATGGATAAGAGTCTTAATTTCCCTGTTGGCTCCTAATGCTTTGCTTTGACCTGTTAATAGGGCAAATACCTAAACACAAACTCTGTCACATCTTTCTTCACGTCTATGTCTGGTCCTTGGTAACACTACCACAAAATCCATCATAATCTTCTCCCACTTTTACAACAAAATGGCTAAGGTCTTAATTTCCCTGCAGGTCCTAATGCTCTGCCTTGACCTGCTAATAGGTCAAACACCTAAACACAAACTTTTCCACATCTTTGTTCATCGTCGGCCACAAATAAAAAGTTTTTAGGCTTTGAAACATTTTTGTAGTAACAAGATATATAGCATATGGTGCACTATGAGTTTTCTCAAGAATCTTCTCTCGTTGTCCATTTATATTCAGCACACAAACTCGCCTCCCAATTACCAACACTCCATTTGTTCTCACAGAAAACTCTCATCCACATTAGATAAGAATCCTGAGCTTGGCCTCTCAGATCTTATCTCTCAGACCTATAATCTCCAGTCTCACATCCAGTGCTCTCAACTCCACTAATAGTGTCATACTATGTCCGCTCAAACTAGCCATCACATATGAGCTTTTCCTACTCAAAGCATCCACCACTACATTAGCCTTCCCCATATGGTAATAAATATTACAATCATAATCCTTCCATAACTCAATCCATCTTCTCTGCCTTAAGTTTTGCTCCCTCTGAATTAAGATATACTTGAGGCTCTTGTGATTTATATGGATTCGAAATGTCTCCCTATACAAATAATGTCGAGCATGCATAATCGTCGTTAACTCCATTTCATAAATGGGATAATTAAACTCATGCGATCTCAAATGATGAAAGGCACAAACTATCACTTTCCCATGTTGCATTAATACACACCCCAAACTTACCCTCGAAGCATTAGTATATACCTCAAAACCTCTACCACTTGATGGTAGCACCAAAATTAGGCTAGAAATCAATCTACACTTAAGCTCCTCAAAACTCTCCTGACACTGATTGGTTCATTGAAACTGAACTCCTTTTTTTAACAGTTTGGTTAATGGGCTAGTTATTATTGAAAATCCTTCTACAAATCTCTGATAATACCCAGTAAATCTCAGAAAATTCCTTACCTCTGATGTATTTCTAGGTAGCTCCCGCTCTATAATTATTTTTGCCTTAACAGTATCAAAGATCACTCCCTCCCAAGACACCAAATATATAAGGAAAACTACTAGCTCCTTCCAGAATTCACACTTACTCAACTTGGCAGGCAATTTTCTCCCTTCAAAATCTATAATACAATCTTCAGATATTGCTCACGCTCCTCTTTACTTACCACACACACCAATATAACATCAAAGAACATTATGACAAACCGATCCAGATACTTCATAAAAAGTCATGCTCATCAACACCATTAAGGTTATTGGTGCATTAGTCAACCCGAAAGGCATCACTAGGAACTTATAATGGCTATACTGAGTATAAAAAATTGTATTGGGAATACTTGACTCAGTTATTGTCAAGTACCGGTTTCTTGATCTCAAGTCAATCTTGAAAAAAATTGCAGCTCCCCTCAGGTGATCTAAAAGTTCATCTATCCTCGACAATGGGTACTTATTCTTTATCATCACCATGTTTAACTGCTGGTAATCCATGGAAAGTCTCATATTACCATTCTTTTTTTTTCACAAACAACACTAGAGCTTCCCAAAGTGATATGCTTGGTTTATTAAAGCCCTTTTTTGACAACTCCTCTAACTATTTTTTTAGCTCATGTAACTCAAAAGTAGCCATCTTGTAAAATGTAATAGAAATTGGTTCAACATTGTGCGTAGTCTCAATGGTGAAATCTATCTCTTGTTGAGATGGTAAACTTAACAAAACATCTAAGAATTCCTTCAAAAATTCTCTCACCATAGGAATATCATCTAACCTAGGACTCACCTCCCTAATATCTATAATTTGAGCTAGTTATGCCTCACATCCATCCAATATTAATCGTCTGGTAGTTATGACTAAAATCACACATGCTGAAACCATTCTGAGATCCCTCATAAATATCACCTTCGATTTATCCGAAGACTCTATCATCACCTCCTTTACATAACAATCCATTACAACTTGATATTGTGCTAACCAATCCATCCCCATAATTATATCAAACTCTTTTAAATCCATCATTATTAAGTCACCTGATAACTCCACTCCACCAACCCTCACCGACACCCTTTTTACACTATTTACTACCATACAATCTCATACTGGCAACCACACTCTTAGATCATATCCTATTGGATTAACATCCCTCGAAACTCTAGACGCAAACTCTAAAGAAATGTAAGAATGTGTAGATCCTGAATCTACTAATATATAAGCCTTAATATCACAGAATGAAATCGAACAAAAATATGACATTGTTGACTATTGGTGCCTCCCTTTATCATATAGTATATTCTTGCTTAAGTTTGACCCTACCCTGAGAATGTCTTATTAGTATCTGTACCTACCGCTAGTTCGCGTCCAACTCCTCTACCACCACCTAGCCTCTAACTAAACTAAAGGCATCACTCTAACCATATACTATTTCCTCTACCCTTACTCCTGAACGCCTCCCTACTATCGAACAACTCTATTGTCAATATCCCTGCTCTCCACAAATATAGCATGTCTGATTGATCCCAGTGGGTCCCCAGTATGATCCTCTGTGAACTTTCTAATAGGTAACACAACTTTGTAACCCTTTAACTTATCTACTAAAAGGTCCTCCGAAACTCTAACTAACCTCTTTATTTGATCCAACCGATGGTGAAATAGTAGTTATGCTGTCATGAATCCCTACCAACTCCTCAATCTCTACCAAACCTATAGAAACTACCACTCCTGCTCGATGTAGCATCGATTCTCTTAGATCCTCCTACACCGATATATCATGAATGACTAACTCCCTTTTTAACAGACTGATTCCCTCTCTATAATGACTCTTTAGTCGCATCTTTAGCTCTCCTCTCCTTCTGCCTTGTTCTATCAAATCTTCTACTCTGAGTGTAATCTCTAATAACTTCTCAAAATCAAAAGTGGCAAATCCCAAACCCAACTGAATATCCATCTTCAAACACTGCTTAACTCATCAATATATGTCCTCTGGATTTGTCGCAACCTCGCCAATGCATACTTAGACAATGTCGCAAAGCAAACCTTATACTCTACCACTGACATCTCCTTTGTTTGAATCAAATTCATAAACTCCATCTTCTTTCGATCCTGATACATCTATAGAGTGTATTTGTCTCTAAACTCTATCTAGAACTCCTGCCAAGTCATCTCTCGTGCCTTATACGATCTCTTTACTGATTTCCAGTAAGTCAGGACGTTTCCCTGAAATAATGGAACAATGTATTGCAACCTTCTTTCCAAGGTTCATGCTAGAAGGTCTAAAAATAACTTTGTTTGCTCTCATCATGTCTCAGTCTCCTCAGGATCAGTAGTACCTCGAAACTCCACTACACTCATCTTTCAGATCCACTCATAGATGTAACCTGCCACAAAATCACCTTGAACTAGAGTTACAGTAACAGTTTACTATATCATCTGAGGTGGCATTAACATCTCTCCTTCTACTCGATCCACTTTGGCATTCTTTTGATCAGGCACATCCAACGCACGAGTAAAATTACTTGATTTTTTAGTCGACTCTGGGCTAGCATTATCATCTATTGAAACCATCCTACATAAGACAAGAACAAATTATTAGTTTTTTCTTTTAATTTGTCCCTAAAAATGCAAACTCACTTTGATACAACCAAAATGTGATGATCTAATAATTCTTAAACCACAATTTATCCAAATTGTTCCCAATTATATCATTAATTACCAAAATCCCCATTAGTTATAAAAATGATGTTCATCAATCACAAAAAATTATTTGCTTAAGAACAACTATCTAAACCGTCACATCCAAAAGTATATATAATAAAACAACTTTACTTAATTTAATTTGTTAGCCTCACCTAGACTCTACTATGTCAATCACTTGCACTAGGGTTATTGACAATCTCTCAATCTTTTTAAAAATTATAGCAACAGAGGGTAAACTACCTATTAGTAAGAGTAAGTGACTATATCCTTAAAATCAAATAACTCAATATAGATAGAAATTACTTAAATGATTAAAACATACATATAATACTAAAAATACACAACAATATTCAACCTATCCAAACTAGTGGTACGAAGACTGTTCCGTACCGGCCAAAAATAGAATGGTACCCCCTTTTTAGTACCCAATATAAATATCGGTCAGTACCCGAGGTTTTGCCAGGTGCTGGTCGATATTTGAAATACTGGTAAAATACGGGATAGTATCGTAAATTTGAAAAGTGTAGGAACTAAATAGAAAATGTTTTTTTAAATCAACCCCCTGACTCTGTCATCTCTCAATCTTTCTCTCACATGCACATCACTCTCTCTCTCTCTCAACCTCTCTTTGTCTCACTCTCACCGCCAGTCCTCCACAACAACGCCACCATATCTCCCCCATACCTGCTGGTATATCCGCCTCCTTCTCCGCCGCTAATCTCCCCTACTCCAGTCTCTACCGCTCCTTACCGAACCTCGCCGTGGCTCTTCTCCTTCTCCTTCTCAACTCCGCCTGATGCTACCTCACTCCTTCTCCTCCTCGGCTCCACTATCGCTACTTGTCCTGCCTCGTGCTTGTCTTCCACAAAACCCATATCTGATTTTCATCCGACTCGAGTCCAATCCACCAAAAACCCAACCCAACCATTAAATTTGTGATATTTGTGGGCGTGTTTTAGATTTTTCTGCCCTGAAATTGAATTGCATTTGTGAATTGAGATTGTGAGGTTGTGAATGGTTGGAGTACTTGGTGAATTTGTGAATGGTTGGAGGAAATTGGAATTGAATAGTTGTGATTTGTGAATAGTTGGATTTGGATTTGAATGGAATAGACGAAGTGTGTTATTTATCTATTTTGTAACTTGTTTATTTGTTGATTGATTTGGTTTTGTTTATTTATGTAGTTTGGAAATTGGAAGTTCATAATAAGTCCAGTATTTAGAATTTGATTGGATTGGAGTATTATAATTTACAATTACAGACTAAATTATAAATAAATTAGACAACGAATTAAATCAAATTAAGTCTATCTATATAATTTCAATTTGATTTGAAATATTTTGGCATAATTTAGTGTGCATATTAAGAATTTTTTTATTGAATTTCTTTTGTTAAAATTTAATTCAAATTTAAATTTAAATTTAAATTTAAATTTAGATTAGTTTGAATCTTGTTTTTATTCATAATTTAAGAAACTATGTTCTTATAATAATTGAAGACAACATATGATAAAATTTATTTTAAATACAAATCTGAATTAATAATTAAATTTAATTTACTAATTTTAGAAATAATGAATTTGGACATGTTATACTTAATCTGGGTATATATGTTTCCAATCTAGTATTTGAATATACATACGAGATCTCTACCCACTCACAATTATTTTTATATGATAAGTCATACAATAAACTAAATCATAAGGCTAATTTGAAATCAACATTCATGTTTATAAGTAGGTGATGTGGTTATATTAATGAATAAATTAATATAAAATGAGTTATATCACATAGGATGGGCATCTATTATTTATATGTGAAATATTTGAAAATTATTATTATTTTATATTAATTATGGATATTATTTATTATTATGATTTTTGAAAACACGGTTGATGTAAATTTATAAAGTATACAGTACAATATGACAATGAACTATTTTATAATTTTTAAAAATA
Organism: Erythroxylum pelleterianum; assembly: GCA_027563865.1. Classification (NCBI taxonomy): domain Eukaryota; kingdom Viridiplantae; phylum Streptophyta; class Magnoliopsida; order Malpighiales; family Erythroxylaceae; genus Erythroxylum; species Erythroxylum pelleterianum. The sequence goes on from JAOQMR010000213.1 coordinate 32,118,932, forward strand.
TTCAGGGACTATTTAATAAATTTAAAAAAGCCCCTTAAATGGTACCCGATATTGATCGGTAACAGTACTGTACCTTACCAAAATCCAATCCAGTACAAGGCCGATACAATATTCGCAACTTTGATCTAAACATTTCATTAGTAACGATTAATACTATTATTATTCTATTATTGTCATTTATGTTTTAATTCATTATTACTTGAATTGTCTAAGTCTTACTTAATCTAATAGGTTTACATTCAATGATTTTTCAGGTCATCTTTATTGATCATAATCACTCATTAAGTGGAAATGTAATTAGACGTATAAATATCAACACATGATATCTCAATTTCTCAATCTAATCTAATACCTTGATACTATTATAGTATCTAACCATCAACATAGGATATCCCAATACCTCTTTGGTACCTGACTATTAGCATAGGACATCCTTGGGACTTAAGATGCCTGATACTTGCTCCACAGATAGGTACCTAGCTATCGCTAGCTCATATTTAAACAACATATCAATCTATGACTATCGAATGTAGTTTATCCTAGGCAAGCAACAGATTCACAATTTACATATTTTATTCTCAACCTATTATAAGACAATTTGTATTTAATTTTATGAACGCGATTTATTTACCCTAATATTATTAATTATACTCATGCACAATTGAAAATTTTAATTATCATATTTTTGTTGAATTATCAACGGATACACCTCATAATATGTAACAAAATATAAATGCAAAATACTATGTACTTTGTTAATTATTTATGCAATAAATAAACACAATTCATATAATTTAGAAATCTATATATAATTATTAATTTAATTAATGACTAATTCAAATTATGATTCGCTATAAAATAATTTATTAATAATAAAATTCAAAGTTTTATGAATCATACACACTTTACTTAATTTTCGACTCAACTAATTGAAAAGTTCAATCTACTTCTTAGTATGTCTTTTAGACCTAGACATTACAAAATTCTCGTAGATTTATTTTCATTCCAATTACACTTAATAATCCAAAATTATTTTCTTTTTCTCTTTATTCTTATTTATTTAAATATCTTTGCTTTACCTAACCACAATAATTACTAAAATAACCTTAATTATTAAAAGTCTTATTTTACCCTCATTTTTTATTATTACAAAATACCTTTTTATGAATTAAATTCCAATTTAACCCTTAAATTTTTACATTTTTATTTTCTTATTATTTCTTAAAATCTCCTAAATTATCTTCTACTTCGCCCTATTCTCTTCTCCTAACTCCTCTTTTTCTCATTTTACAACCAACTTTTCTATACTTTCATTTTTTTCTACAACTTCAAAATTACTGTTCTAAACAATCACGATATACTTTCCAAGCATAAACTAATTTATGATGATTAAAAATCATAAATAAAAGGCACATAATTGTTGTTGGAAAAGTTTTATCTATGTGAAGTTAATATCTTCCTAAGAGATTTTTTGATTGTTAACCTCCACCATCCACAATTTTCTCGCTAATTCATTGCAAAACAAATAAAATAAGGGAATACATATTCTTACATGCGGGAGAAAGATAATCTATTTTTTTAATGTACTTACTAGCTAGAAAACATAAGAATGGTTTCTTATTATTAATTAAATAATATTACAAATATTCAGTATTTATTTATGAAATAACTTTTAATATCAAACACCTAAAATCTAAATATAATAAATATAAATTTTTTGTTTATGCTTATTTATTTTTATAAAATATTATAAAAACTTAAAATATAAGTAAATAAAAATATATCCGGAAATTGTCAACCCAACGAAATGACAAACGCGACTGAACGGTTTTCCTCGACTCCGGTGCCTCGACCATAGGTTGAATCCGATCGTATTGGCTTCATGTCTGGAACCTTATCTTTGTGACAAGACAAGTGAGTACGAATCTGGCTCAAAATCAAAGATTCCTTCTCCTCATCAGTTGCGGGCGGCGTAAGTCGAAAGAAAGAAGTAAATCCATTTTTGTCCCCACTCCTATTGTCCCTACATTTTATACCCATTTATCATGGTTCACTGTCTAATCAAAATAGCCCTCTCCACTTTGACTTTCTAAATTCTAGTTGACTTATTCAATGTATGCTTTTTTATCTTAATATTTAAAAAAATACTGAAGTTCATATCTATATCTTTGCTATTACTTTGGAGTGCAATTACTAATATTTTAATAATGTTAAAATGTAATAAATGTTATTTTAATAGCAATAAGGTGTAAAATGGTGCGAGAGATAACACTAATTACTTACTTATACATGAAAAAATCGTATCCTTAAAATTGTACATATATATATATATATATAATTATATATACGTATATTGTTGTGTCTATGCTTGTGACGTGATTCGTCCACGCATACACTTTGGAGCACCTATATCATATACGACCAAATCATGTGTTTATATTTGTCGTTTTTAATGTATAAAGGAAGGCTTATTCTTAAAACAAAAAAGCAAGAGATAAGCATTTAATTAAATGTGTATGTCGGATGCATTATTTTGTAGGTCTAAAGATTTATAGAGCAACAAAGATAGAAAAGTTATAACTATTAAAGGAAATTCAGGCTGAGACTATTTAGCTAGGGAGTTACAATCTTAAAACTACGGTTATATTTATCAAATAGTGGATTGTGTTAGCTATTAGTTGATAGTGGATAACATCAGTTATTTGTTTAATATTAGCTGTTTGTGTAAAAAAATTATGAAGGCATGATTTAAAATTTTATCAGAAATTATATTTAAGATATTTAATTTTATAAAAATTATGTTTACAGCTCTAATAAAAAATATAGAATATACAATAATAATAATAAAAAAATCATTAACATAAATAAAAAACCATATATTTTAATTTAATTAATAATTATTTTATTTAACCATATTTGAGGATTTTAATTATTAAAAAGTAAAAAGGAAAAGAAGAAATGTCATGGGGTGATAAGAATGTCACCGTCGTATTTCTTTTTAATAATTAAAATCCTCAACTACTGTTAAAAGAATAAAGCATTAACAAAGTCAACCAAGCTCTGTTATATAAGAACTTTTAAAAAATCAATTGGTTGAATTGAATAAGCTAATCCGTCAGTATTAGATCAAACAAAATAAGTAACTATTTGACAAAATAAATCAGCTAATATTTTCTAAAACATTAAAAAATAGATTGAATAAGTCGATTCAACCAATACCTCTTGATAACTAAATAAAATAATTAACTATTTAACATAACGAATCAGCCAATGCTCTATAAAGTATAAAACACTAAGCCGTTTGTTTCTGTTTTTTTTTCCTGACTTTTTATTGTCGTTTTTGTAAAAAGAAAAATAAGTAAGTAAAACATGTTTGGCTTATTCTATTGTGATTTTTTGTTTCTAAAAATAGAAAAATCACAACGGTTTTACAGAAACAAAAAAATATCGTTTCTTTGAATTTTGACATGTATTTTTTTACAGAAAATCAACATATCTCTACTTTTTATCTTGATTAATAATAATAATAGCAATAATAATAATAATAAACGTACAAAATTTATAATAATAATAAGATAACTAATTCGGTATAATAAAATTAATAATATTAAAAATAGTAAGTAGAAAATTTATAACAATAATTAACAATAATAAAAATAATTAATAATAATAATATTATTATTAACAATTAATAATAATAATAACTTAATAATAATAATAATTAATAAAAGTAATAATAATAAGAATAACTTAATAATAATAATAATAATTAAAAAAATTAATAATCATAATAATAACTTATTAAAAATTAATAATAATAAGAATAACTTATTAAAATTAATAATAAATAATAATAATAATAATAACTTAATAATAATAATAATAAATAAATAAAATAATAATAATAATAATAATAAAATCAAACATATTTTTGTTTAAGTTTTTTATTAGAAATTTCAATATCAACCAAATAAGTTTTTATTTTTAGACAAATAAAAATAAAAACAAAAAAACAAAAAAAATAAAAAAAATAAAAGTAAAATCAAACGGTCCATAAATGGCTGAAACGCCTTCTAAAGACGCGGCTCCACTCCACTAACACAAGTCTCTTGAACTTGAGGAAAAGATTGGAGGTTCTCTTGAGTTCAAGTTCCATCTACAAGAGGCTTTGTCCTTCCACACTACGAAAAACCAAGTACAATGTTATTTTACTCCGACACGTAATGTCTGATTCTTGGTATCGACTTTTTGCAGTCACCTCCACTGCTTTTGAACCTGGTCAAAATTGGACGACCGCCTCCTCTTAAAAGCTTCGAGTGTTGTGGACCAGCCAAAGCCAATTCTTGGTTTTCCTTACTCAAGTTGGGAAAGTTCAGTTCGTCCAATATAAAAAAGTCTACTGAAGACCATTCTTGGTCGTTCAAATCTCCTAAAGCCTAGAACTAACTTAGACGCTTCTTGGTCTCTTAACTGTCTCCGTCACAGCCTCACCCCGTCCGCTCTCTTCCCCCTTCCCGTGCTTATCCAACCTCAAAAAGTTTCTTTTCAATCTATCCGCAGTACTTCAATGGCCGCCACTACCTCCAATCTTTCTTCCCTTGCAAACCCTTCCTTCTCTTTGAAATCTAATACTCAGATATCACGGAAAGCTCCAAGCTTTCTTCTCCCCAAAACCCTGCATAAACCCTCCAGTATCATTGACAAAAACAACCTTTCTCATTCCGAGAAAACATACAGCTCTTGTTCTTCAAAAAATCCTATTTCTGGTCATGTCTCTGCAAAAGAAGAAAACCCAGATGATCATTCTTTCAATTCTTATTTTGATGATGACGATAAGCCCCGTGAAGAGTGTGGTGTTGTAGGTATATATGGAGACCCTGAGGCCGCTCGTCTTTGCTATTTAGCCCTTCATGCTTTGCAGCATCGCGGTCAAGAGGGAGCTGGTATTGTTGCGGTCACCAACAAGGTGCATCAGTCTATTACTGGGGTTGGGTTGGTTTCAGAAGTCTTTAACGAATCTAAGCTGAACAAACTACCAGGTGATCTAGCTATCGGTCATGTTAGATATTCTACGGCAGGGTCTTCAATGCTTAAAAATGTTCAACCGTTTGTTGCTGGCTACCGGTTTGGATTTGTTGGTGTTGCACATAATGGAAATTTAGTGAATTATAGGAAATTAAGGGTTATGCTTGAGGATAGTGGCTCAATTTTTAACACCAGTTCTGATACAGAGGTTGTTTTGCATTTGATAGCTATATCAAAGACTAGGCCCTTCTTTTTGAGAATTGTTGAGGCATGTGAGAAGCTTCAAGGTGCGTATTCTATGGTGTTTGTGACGGAGGATAAGCTGGTTGCGGTGAGAGATCCTTTTGGGTTTAGGCCTTTGGTTATGGGAAGGAGGAGAAGTAATGGAGCAATTGTGTTCGCCTCTGAGACTTGTGCTCTGGATTTGATTGATGCTGAATACGAGAGAGAGGTTCATCCTGGAGAGGTTCTTGTTGTTGATAAAGATGGGATTCAGTCACTTTGTCTGATTCCTCATCCTCAACCAAAACAGTGCATTTTCGAGCATATTTACTTTTCCCAGCCAAATTCAATAGTGTTTGGTCGGTCAGTTTATGAATCGAGGAGTATTTTTGGTGAAATACTTGCCACTGTGGCCCCTGTTGAATGTGATGTAGTAGTTGCTGTACCAGATTCAGGGGTGGTGGCTGCACTTGGTTATGCGGCTAAAGCAGGAGTGCCATTTCAACAAGGATTGATAAGGTCACACTATGTAGGCAGAACTTTTATTGAGCCTTCACAAAAGATCAGAGATTTTGGTGTGAAACTCAAGCTCTCACCAGTGAAAGGCGTGTTGAAAGGGAAGAGGGTTGTGGTTGTTGATGATTCAATTGTGAGAGGAACTACCTCTTCAAAAATTGTTAGGATGCTTAAGGAGGCTGGTGCCATAGAGGTCCACATGAGGATTGCTAGTCCACCAATGATTGCTTCTTGCTATTATGGGGTAGATACACCTAGTTCTGAGGAATTGATATCTAATAGAATGAGTGTGGAAGAGATTAGGGAATTCATTGGTAGTGATTCCCTTGCCTTTCTACCTTTTGATAACTTGAAGAAGTTATTGGGAGAAGATTCTCCCAACTTTTGTTATGCCTGCTTCTCTGGAAATTATCCAGTTAAGCCTACTGAAGAAAAGGTGAAAAGGGTCGGTGATTTTCTGGATGATGGCCTTTATGGAAGTATTGATTCCATTCATGGAGGCTGGGTTCAAGGCCCTCAAAATGGGAATGTTGGGAATGCAGATAAAGTTGAAGCACCTCAAATTCAGGATGTAGGGAAAGTTGGTCTATAATGTACAATGGCGAGCACGATTGATGGGCACTGTGTGTTTGCATTTGAGTTATAAGCCTCCTCAATAATATACCTGGAGATTTGACTTCCACCCCTCCCTAGATAAGCTCCAAAAATCTAGAACTGAGCTGTCTTGTTTGGTCCTGCAATTTTGGCAGTAGTTATTTTAAGGAGCATTCTTCTTTTCCTGCCAATTTGATTACAGTAAATGACAACCTATGAACTGTCTCTATATGTGTATTTTTCTCAACATGCGATTTATATACATGATTCTATACCAAAATCCCAGTTCTGATTCTTGTGCTGGTCTTGATTCTTCTATTTGTTTTCCCGTTTCTCTTTACTCTCCATTGTTTTATCCAGATGTCCAGGCATCAAGCATTTAGTTGAAACTAAAACTTGCAACCTTAGCAGACACTAGGATAAAACTTACAACCTTAGTAGACACTCATCTTCTTCTTCATTTGTTTTCTTTATACGATACCTAAACTACTTGATGACAGGCGACCATAGCAATTCAGTTCAATTCAATTCTCCGTCATGCCTTTATATAACTCAAAGTCACTAACAGTCCAGTAACAGGTTTTAAAGCTGAAGCATAAGCATAAGAGAACTTCAGGTGCATACTTATTAACTTGAACTTTTATGCAAATGCCAAAATCAAATATTATATCTAAAAAAAAAGACTAATTTAACTGCAAATTATTTTCGTTGACTAGAAACTACGGCGATCAATGAACAACTTAATGGATTTGCTCTCGTGTTCCATGTAATTCAGATTAATATATGCAACATTTTCCGTTAAAAAGAAAAGCCTATATTTAATTTACCCGACCAAGCGGCGACGTATTATTGAAATCGGTTTGATTGCAAATCAGGCACACGATCACGAGTGCACTCGAGCTACACTGCTACGTTCTCGTGCACTGGATAACACTAGATACAAACTTTGGCCATATATATAGCAGCCACAAAATAGTGGGTCTCGACTTTCGTTCATCGTAAAATCAAATTCTAGGGTTCGTTAGTTTCATTTCTTGTTCGATCCCCAAATCCTCACTAAACCTTGACAATGACGCCGCCTGCGGGACCGTACTCCGGCACTAGCACTCTCGCGCTGGTAATTTTTCATTTTCTCCCGCGTTTGGTTTCCTAGAAAATGCAAGAAACCAAGAAATGGAAAATGAAAGTGATAGTTATTTCTCATCTTTGTGTTTCTGTAACATAATCTTGTAATTGGAGCTAAATCGTTCACTCTGAATCTAATGGTCTCCTTTTGTTCTGATTAAGTTCTGATTTGTCACTTCTTTTTTTAACGAATAGGAATGAAAAATTATGCAACAAAAAGTTTTATTTTGTATGGTTATGTTATGGGTGATTGTTAAAATTCAACATATGGGTGTTTAATTTCTGGGTTGTTGGTATTCTAGGTGGCTCGTGTGTCGGCTTTTTCATTTGGTCTCGTTTATGGCAATATGAAGCTCAAGTATCTCAAGGTGCTCTCTTACTAATTTTTTCTGCTTTTGACCCTAAGTATATCCGAGTATTATGATCAGTTTGTTGTGAATTGCACTTATAATTTGTATGATGATTACTTTTTTTGGGTGATTTTTCAATTCCCATTGCTGTAATCCATCTTAAGCTTCAGATCCGAGCGGAATCCTTTTTAATGTTTGTGTTTTGAGTACAAAGTTGAAAGATTTTATGCTGAAAAATGTTCTTATTTCACAATTGATAGAGTTTAATCAACAAAGAGTGTAACATGGCCTGCTGGGTTAGATCGTACTTTGAACTGATGTGTGAAAATTAGGGGGAAAACAACTTCGGAAGGAGAATTATGGTTCTACTTTTTTTTTTTGCTTTGATTCGCCATTCTTCAGCTGCCTGCTACATGTTTGATATTTTGTTGAAAGCATTTTCTTTACATGTATGTATATGTTTTCTTTGGGTTGACTGGGTTTAGATCCTAATTGTTTAGCACATCTTTTATCCTTCTTTTTGGCATTTATTTTGCGGTTCTTTTCAAATTAATTGGTATATAGTTGGAAAATAGAATGCTCTTGATCTTTTATAGCCTTGCCTAAGCTATCGAAGCTTGGAAATGAACTGACAATTACTTGGTTCTTTAAATGCAGATGAAAGCAAAGTCTCAGAAGAAAGCTGAAGCAAAGGCTCATCATTGAAAGAGATGATTTCATGGGAAATTGGGTACAATATTGAGGTGGCACGGAAATAATGCATATTGATGGATTTTACCAGCCATTAATTCTGGTGATAAGCTTCTGCCTTTTTTTTTCCTTTCTTTTTCTGAATCACAGCGTTCTGCAGTTTTAAGTTTTGTCTAATCTTATGAGAATTCGTATATTTTGTTCCATGTTTCGGAATAGTTCTTTTACTGACAAATGGATAATTTTTGGAAGATTAGATCTTCCTTTCGCTGAAATAATAGAGATCTTGACCGCAACTGGTCGTGGAATTCCTTCCTAAGTTCCAGCGAAGGTAACGATTCACTAGAAACATTGTCGATAAGTGCATGGCAACTAACTATCCAAAATATATTATGGTTACGTGTATAATACTCTTAAGCATATTATGATAAACAAGTGGAAATTTGTTCAGTCAAAGACATTATAAAAAAAGTTAAATAATAATAAAATAATAAAATGGAGCAGACATAAGTTTGTTAAATCTGATTCACTTAAAATTCTTTATTTTTATCTGAGAATCTTAAAAATATTTCTATCTAAATCTTCTAAAGTAAGAATTATAATTACTTGCTGATTTTCATGACAAATATCATTTCAATTCTATTTATATGTTCTGTTTGTAATGGAAAAACCTAAAACAGTGCGGCCTTGATTAACTAACTGTGGCCTTTTTACGGGTAGGTGCCGTCTGTCTCACGAACTTTGTTTTGTAGACTACTATCCCCAACTTCAGATCGTTTCAAGTTACGGTGCATGAGATATAATTGTCCCCATAGATGACAAATGGCTCCGGGCCTGTCCAAAATTAATGGGACAGATCTGAGTTGATCGGGTCTTTTCTGAAAAAGTCCAGCTTTGGATTGAGTTTGGACTCGGGCTGCCAGGTTCGGCTTGATGCTTAATTTTTATAAACAAAAAAAGTCATTTTTGTATTTTAAAAATGAAGACGCGTCAGACTGCGTTGGGGTTGAGCTGGGCTTTTTAGGTCCGGTCAGGTTTGGGCCTGCTGCCTCAGGCCCAGAATCTAATAATTAAAATTTTATAATTTAACCAGGTGAATTTACATTTCGGCAGACATTTATATTTGTATAAAATTTTTAAAATCGGTAAATTATTCTCTGAACCTTAACATACCAACCCTTAAATCAGTCTGCATCATCCAATACTTCTATAAGATTTGTACGTAAATAACTAAATTCGTATAGGCTGCTTTCTCTTTCAGTCTAAACAAGAAAAACAATACTCAACATTGTTATTTTTTTTATTAATAGGATAATTATATTTTAAATTAAAAATATATTGTAATATTAATAAAAATTATATAATATATATTATTTTTTTAAAAATTAAATATTTTATCCTCTTATGGGATCATGGTTATGCGTGTTGAATGGACATGAGAATTCAGCCTCTGTAACATACCTCCTTCAAACTGGTCTTTGGTCGTTATCGGATTTTGAAGAACCCTGCAAATGTCTACTTGTATTGTATGAAGTTGTGACACATTCACTTCCTCTCCTCCATGACCAATGGATAATTAAACTGCTTACTTGCTCTTCTAGCTAGTTGTCTTGTGCTAGAGCACATATATACCTATCATCCTTATATATGACGGCAAAGACGGTTTTCAAAAGCTGCACTCCACTGCAGCCAACCACGTAGACAGAACTCAATGTTAGAAGTTGGAAGACCAAATGGGTATTTTATTGGGCTTTTGTTTCTGCCACCTTCTCAGACTTCTAATTGTTTTCAACTCAATTCAAGTGGCTTTGTTACGATTCTCAATTAAAATATAGTAACCATATCCCTCAAATAATATTCGATGCTTCAAGCCG
>JAOQMR010000213.1:32138458-32152309 GCA_027563865.1 Erythroxylum pelleterianum
GCCAAACCAAATCTTTTAATTGAAATTTTCTCTCCTGATTGTGGTCATTGTGTGTTCGGTTGGGCCTTCTATGTTGTGTGGGTCCGACGTTGGAATTGTGAGATCCGCGGGATCACTTTCACTAAAAAGTCAACTTAAATTGTTCTAATTGAATTTTTCCCTTATTTTGTGTTCGATTTTGGGTCCTCTATGCTGTGTGGGTCCGAATATTGGGCCTCAGAGACGGGGTCCAACATTCACTATGCCTTTTGGCATAAAGTAGTCCTCTCCAAGTAATAATCTTACAATAGTCACCCATTTGTTACATTGAACTTGGAAACCAAGGGCTGTAATAAGGGCTTTCCGAGCAGCTTAAAGGAGGGATTCTTTGGCATCCGTATATTCAAACTGAATAGTTCTAATCTTTCCCAGGAAAAATAGATACTGAGAAAACTACAAGAAAAAGTAGTCATTGTTTGAAATCCTTTGATATGCCAGCTTATTAAATACTTTTGCAATATGTCAAACCATTGCAGATAAATCTCCTGTGTCATTGATGAAAGTCATAACTTTTCACAATTTTACAAACCATTTGCTACTGTCACATTCAACCAAAGAGATACAAAAGGGAGACAAGATTCAATATGTTCACAAACAAACATGCTAAAATAGAACAACCTTAATATATTCAAACATTCATAATATTAATGCAACAAAAATAAACAAAGTCAAACATTCAGAAAGCAACTCTAAGCCTACAATTTAAGAAAAAAGGTCAATGCCAAGAAGCGAATGTAGGCCTCCAAGAATTTGTTTAAGATTAAGTGTTGAAGAGCAATTTTGGTATAGAAATTTAGTGTTAGAAAAAACTGGTTTTCATTACAATTCATAAATATCTAATACATTCAACACCTTATTGTTGTGAATGGATCTTGGTCACCATATAGATACACTATAATTTCATAAACAAAAGTATGTTACATACAAGAGACTATATTTTCTTATAGTTAAAAAGTGAAAACTTGCCTGATGGTTTAAATGAGCTTCAAACCATGAGGCCTTTGATCTCAGCTTCTCTGCCTGATCATAAAAATTGTAATGTAGGTAATTGCAAAGCAACATGCTAAGAAGTGTTTCTTGCATAAAAAAGTTATTCTAATTATGAGATTTCAACAACATTTCAAGAATAAAGTTTGTGACTAAAGAAGTACCTGGCATAGCTCATTATGATGCAATGTTGCAATCTGGCGAAGAGCAAGAGGTTACTGTTAATGAAATAATTTTAAGAATTAGATTAAAAATTGAGGACAATAAGTAAGGTATCAAAACATGATCGTGCTTCTTTACAAGGTTTTAAGTACTTACTAGCACAGAATAGAAGAAATAAGTAAAAAGCCTTCCACTCAAACAAGAACATTCTTCTGCCATAATGAGAAATGTTAAATTCAAAGGAATGTAAAACAACCAACCCTCTAATCTCAGCATGATCCTCGGTGAGTTTATAGCTAAAAGAGTAATAGAAGTAGAGCCTTGATGCCAGAACGTCAACAATTGCCCTATTCATCTTTTTCAAAGGCTGGAAAATGGATCAGCGAGAGGGATTGGAGTGATCGATAGTGATGATGTGTGAAAGAGGCAAGACGCCGGATCAGACAACCCCTTTTGCTAAGTTTTCGAGAGAAAGATGATGAATATTTGCAGATTTAGGATTCTGAGTAAAAATGTAAAATAATTTTCTCTTTTTTGAAAATCCACTTGTGTTTTTTACATGGCATATAAAATTCACCTGGCCTCTTCAAATCGATTTAATGGCGTGTATATGATGTTGCCATTATTTCGTCCAAAATAGCCTAATATTGAGTAGACTCGATAATGTTTAGACCTTAATTGAGCAGGTTAAAATATTTGGCCCTAAATTGATCAAACCCAAAAGGTTTTGCCCTAATTTGGGCATTTAACCTGGCCCAAAAGGTCACAAAGTTAGCCTATAAATAGAAGCATGATAAATGTGGAGCTTAAGAATTCATAAATAACGACAAATTAAGGATGTGGGAAGAAATGTGTTGAATGTGTGGAAGTCTAGGACATGGAAGTTGAGAAAATAGTGAGAGGTAGTTAACAAAAACAAGGATAAGCGAGCTGAAATTTAAGAAGTTACATGCGGCTAAGGTTTAGAACATGGAAGTTAAAGAGAAAGTGACAAGTTGTTAGATAAAACATAAGGAAGTAGGCAATTATGGCAAAAACAGATAGAGCATTATAAATTTACGCACTTAGACCACAAAAGATGTTAGAAATAGGCCACAGTCACAATACAATAAAAAAATCACCCTCTAGATAAAACAATCAACCTATTTCAAACATAATTTGTCATTTTCCATTTTCCAGCTTTCTTTGATTTGTGAATTTACCTTTATTATATCGAATTCTCTTTTGTAATTTGAGATTCCCTTTTGTAATAATCAAATTTTTTTACTTCATATTTGAATTCAACTTATCTTAGTATTTTCGTAGCTTAGAATTATATTTTCTAAATTTTTCAAGGCCGACTTAGTTCATCAATAAGAAGTCAAGTATAAAGAGAAATTTCTTTTTGGCACGCTCGAATTCCCAATTAATACCAAACAAATTATAAGAGAAATATTTTCATCAAATTACAGGGAGAATATGTCGAATTATATTTATTAGATTAGGGTAGTCATATATGATATCTATGAAAACATCACTTATCATGTAGACTCTCTGTTAATAACGATAATTAACAAAAAGTTCACAACAATTTTCTTAATGTTAATTTCATGAGAAAAGGTAATCACATAGGGATTTGATGTCTTATACATTTTTAACTTATAACGTGATTCGAGGCAACTTAAGCTGCTTCTTTATATCAAAATGAAATTAAGATCGAGTCGGGTGATTGGATCGAATTTTAAATAGCCCTAATTATAAATATGAATACCATAATTTAAAGAGACAATTATCAATTGCAAACTTTTTTGGGATGGTGTTAGTAGTTAACAGGGGGCCGAGGAAAACAGCTCACAGTCCGTCCAACTACCCACAGAACTTAACATGTGGAAAGTCATTTTGGGCCACCAATCAGCAGATGAGACATTAGAGATAACTTTAGTTTTGACAATGGGTCCAGTATAAAGAGCGGTTGGGAGTACAACAGAAATTCGGATTCTAAGGTAAAATCCCACCAAACATTTTATGTCTTCTCAGGCTTCCTGCTTTACAACCCGGAGTCTTCTTTTTAATCATAATTTGCGTAAATTGCAATCATGACTGGTCTCGCCAAAAGCTCCACTATTCAACGGCTCTGATTTGATTCATATGTGGGGAAGTAATTAAGTACCCGGATCTGGAATTTTCTATCCATTTTATTCTGTCTGTCTTATAAATCTCAGCTATTTATTTAAGCAACATCTATGCAGAATTTATATAAATAAATGGCTAAGATTTATTGGACAGAATAAAAACAGAGTAAAATGGACAGAAGATTCTAACTCCCGAATCTTTATTCCATATTCTCCGTTCTCTTCGTTTTCAAAGTGTTTTCATCGTTTTACTGTAATAAAAAAGTAAAAGGTCAAAAAAATATTAGAGAAGGTCAGGGAATAAGAAAAAAAAGTAACAGAAGCCGTAAGTGCAGCTCAAACGGCAATGCAACGCAATTAAAGGAGGCTTTTATTATGTTGTATTTTTCAATTAAAGAAGGCAAACAAAGCACCAACCAGTACAGATTCGTACCTTTCAAGTAAGACAACTATATCCCTATCGATTGCACTGCACACTGACAACCTCAGAATTTTGTCTGGGGACCCTTTTCTGTTTTCTGATTTTTCTCCAAGTTAAAATACTTAATAGTAGAAAAGAATATTCCTCAACTATCTATAGAGTATATAATAGTAATTTAGGAGTAATTAAAATGATAATTACTACTGACCCTTCAGATGTGAGTGCAAATAAAGCATGTATCACTTTTCTTTTTAACATCGAACACAGGAGACTGCAGGCATGCCTAGGTATAATCTACCTTATTACCTAAATTCATAGCTCTCTTGAATGAATAAGCTTCCTTAACATTCAAACCTACCTTTTGGAAACATGTTTCAGAAAAAAGGTCTGAAACTAATCAGATGGCTATCTGCAGGGTATTACTTATTGCATGACAGGATTTACCAGCAGAAAGAAGAAATGCAAGTAAAGTTGATAACCAAGAGAGATGAAATGAAATAGTGGAGTAAGCAGCTGCAGACAGTTGGTTTTACAAAACCAATTCATAGTATCTACTAAAAAATGCGTATATATTGCAGCCTACCATGAACAAACCACGTCCCAAGTGTCTCCTCTTTGTTCTTCAACCAACTACAGGGAAAGAGAGACGCGGTATCTATGAAACCATGATTGTGCATACACCAACATTATCAAACACGTACGAGACAATAACATACGTAATACACACAACTCAACCAAAGGTGTGATGGTGGAAGATGTCAAGCAAACCATAAGATCCTTGGTTCATCCATGCATGCCTTTCCTTTCCTCTATAAGTATTTTATTCATATTGACAGTTTTTAATATCTGTTGATGAAGAATATTAGAATTTGGTGTAAGATGGGGCATTGAATTTTCTATCTGTATGATTACTGTTTTGGGACCTACACGTGGGAAAGGTAGCCCTGTGACTAATGTCATTGAACAACTTTGGCTATATTTTTGCTGAAGATTTCTTCCTTTTTTTTTTTCGGTTGGCAGATATGTCTGTTCACTGCTTTGAGATCCATAGGATTGAAAGTTAACATTTCTGATAATGCCATAAATGACTACTTTTCTGATATATATATATATATTGTATTATGAAAATTTGACTTGCTCACTCAACTGCCAATTTAAGTCCATCTTTATACCATTTCCCCTAAGCTGAAGTTTTGAGTTTCATCATTGATACGTAATTGCTACCTGCAGCACCTTCCACGAAGCTTCCTTTGAAGGATTCGTACATATCACTATAAAGTAGTAGCAGATATTGCCCTATTTGTATAGGGTATGTACATGGGTCTGATATTTATTACCGGAGCTCAAGATTGGTAAAAACTTTTTGCCTCTTCCGAGAATTTACAGGCACAACGTGGGTGGGACATGGGGACAAAATGCAGAAGATAAGAGGCCTCTGTCCAGCTGTAAACTATTTGCATCCATCAAATTTAAACACTTCCAAGTTCCAACTAAATATTCCGATAATGATGTGACCTTCTGCTTTTTCCATTACTAAACTGATTGATGTGGTTACAATTTGTTGCAACTTCTAAATCAAACATTACTACGATCTACTCCTTAACTCCCTTTGTACCAACCAGGTCATAGACTCCGTACAAAAAGGAAGTAAAAATGAAACTTAGCGTTTCAATTTGATTAGTATTGTTTCATTTCAATTTCATTTCCACAAAATTGATCAAAATATAACTGGTGCAGTGAAGTTGGAAACAAGAACATGCCGTAGCTGCATGCAAGCTGTGGGTAGTTAGAGCATGGAGGTTGAAGGGGCAAAAGGGCTGTTGAGGGTGGTACATGCCCTGCTATGTACGTGATGATATACCAATAGCAGACTTAGGATTGGATGAGTAATAAAAAATACATTCAGCTTATCAGAATTATGAAACTTCCTTTCATAATGCTCAAGTCATTAAACTTCTATTTGCCGAGTCCAGACAAGTAATCCCAGTTAGGAATCAGAGAGAGCAGAGAATGGGAATAAAAATATAAAATAATGAGGATATAAAGAGATTTTCTTTTTGGTGGAAGAAGTTCTGTATGCAGTGGATTTTGTGTTGCAGCAGAAGATTTTTTTTGGGGGGCAAAGGGAAGTTAAAAAATTAATAAAAAAGGTTGGGTAGGTCAGGCTTGTTTTGTGGCTACAACAGAAAAAGGCCAACAGTGCATTTAAAGTAAAAGAGAGGACCAGCTAACCGGAGGCAGCCTTTGCATCTCTAGTGGTCCTACTACGGAATGCCATCAGTTTCTGAAAATTTTATGAATATTGAGAGCCATTGCCTTGCCACCCAGAAATGTCTACGAGTCACTCTCTTGCCTAATTCCTTTTCTTTAAGAAGCACATAAACAAAGGTGACAAGAGATTCTCTAACCATAGAAGGGTGTACTTGAGACCCTGTAATATCAAAATTAGAGACATTCTCTCAAGGTTGTACCTTGAGACCCTGCAATATCTATATTTAAGAAACACTCTAAAATTCATACAACTCAAGGATGGTTTTAGTTTTTCTTTTATGTGCATGTTCTGCTATAGTACTCGGGATCATGACCCCAAAGTGAATAAACTTTTACTCTTTTTATAATAAAAAAGGCTCAATCTTTCTTTTTTTAGCTTTGGAAATATACTGATGAAAGCTAAATGTTAAAGAATGTAAGGTTAGATGGGTGAATTTACTGCTGTGATACCTTCTGGGGTTTGGTTGCTTTGCCCTATCATTTCACTGGCAACCTAATTTTCAAGTTGTAGGCTGGCCCATGCTCCTAACTGTTACTAAAAACCAAATCCACGAACCATCTATTTTATTCTTTTATTAAAATTATAGAGGGTTGAATGTGACTGATGAGAACAAAAGTTTGGTTCTTCAAGAGAAGACAGCCACCAAAGAATTGAAGGACTCCGAGACTAGATATCTTCAATTTATAGCTCAGAAGAGGTTTAGAAAGAAGACGTTACCATGGACCACATATATGTGATAGATAGGGATGAGACAAAATGATCAAGCATTTAACTTCCATGTGAATTGTGATTATAAAACATCACAATTTGGTTAGGATGGACTCGGAAATTGGAATCACTGACGGGACACATGGAGCACAAATAATGCTTTAGCATTCATCAAATACTAATTCAAGAAGATGCCTGCTTATAATTCCTGATCTCATCACCAGGAGTTCATCTCCTGTTGATTGAAAAACAAGTACTTTTAACACTTTCTTTTTGTCATTTTCCTCTTTGATCAAAGGTCTGTGTAGTTTTTCGATTGTGTGTGATTTGGTTCTCACATAATTTAATAGTATACTATGATTAGACAACCTTTCCTCAGATGTTGAAATGTTTGATATGAGTTTTATTGTAACTTATCTTTAACATTGTCACAACAGTTTCATCTCTTACCCTATCAAATTAATGTATGGTTAGGCTGAAGCCTAAAGCCATTGATCTTTCGGTTGCCTAGAAGGTCAGAAACCGATTATTGTCACAACAGATGAAGCAGACACAAAACACTTATATAAAGACTATATTCGACTAATTAGCAGCTGACATAAAAAAAGAAAAAAAAAAAAGAGAACTACAACAGCAGGAGTTGCAACTAACAACCAACCGTTGAAACTGCTCAAATCGAAGTCAGTTCGCTGTCCCACCATGAAAGGGATAAAAAGTTATTGCATTTCCTTGCGGTGTGGGAACAGATGTATTGTTCTGTTAACTAGTTATTACCTGTCTTATGAAATTTCATATATATGTGGTGTGTATATAAAATTAAACGACGTAGGGTTTGAATATTCTAATGAAAACAATGTTAGAATATACAAAGGGTCTCGTTCCGTTGCCAGCTGAGGATTCAGATTTCAGACATTAAACAAATAATATTCAAACCCAAGAAAAAAAGCAGAAGTTCCTTCTGTTTTGTCACCCTAAAACTTGTACCTTTCCCACCAGAACTTCAAAGAAACCAAAAATCTATTGTTTTAGGTAAAACTTCAACGTTGTTTGATTCAAAACAAGATCATTAGGGGCATGACATTGACTGTAATTGCAGAGATTCTGCAGACAGATCGTACGTTACATTTATTAGTGCATGTCAGTTGTCTCACGATGATACTGAAAGCTCTGCATGCACATGGGTGATGGGTTAATAGGAGTATTAATGATGACAATATCAGAATTTCTTTTTTTCTCAAAAAAATTAGAATTTCTTAATCTTAACTTTGAATGCTTCGATTAGAAACAAGTGGGTGTCAGAAAGCATGGGTTGCTTATCCCAACTAAAAACCTCACCAGCTTGATGGTCCGTACAAGGTAAAGTGTTGAAGTACCCCACATTCTCTGACAAAGGAATGCAGTTGGAGTTTATCAAATGCAGTTTTGTAAAGTTGTTTTGATTTCTAATGACTAAACACATTGCTTCTCTGTTACAGTGCAAGCCCCCATGCACAGATGGTCGTTGGCTTCACATGATCTAAAACCATAAGTAGAAGAGACAGGGGATAGAGATCAAGAGAGATTTCCGTAGTTAAAACTTGCATTCCTTGATTTCTCTCACAGTGGTGTGAACAACAAGTCAACAACAACTACTACATCTGTGAGGAAAAGCGAGAACTTCATACAGGTTGACCCATAATATCAATCTTCACGAGTAACAACAGGTTAGTAATTAGACATAAAAACCCAAGATGGCTTTTGAAAGATCTCCAAATAAAAAAACAGAAATCCATAGATCAAAAAATCACATTGAAGAACATGTTAAAAAAAGAGAAGCTATCAACAACTAGACAGTGTAGCTTCATCTTGGCCATGTTCTCCGGGCAAGGGTCGGAGCTTGCACTTGACAACCCTTTCTTTTCATCTCAGCATTGATATTAAAGATAGGAAATCAACTTCTTCACAAGGGATGGTGAGTCCCATATCGTGATCGAAACCAAACTCTTCCTCTGCTCGTTGAAGCAAGCGTTGGAATTTAGGATGATTCAAGAATGAGATAGGAACTATGTATCTGCTTCTGTTTTCACCAACGTATACTGCAAAATGACCCTTGGGGACATCTATAAGGAGGCCATTGTCGTCGTAGCCATGTTTTTTGCCTAAGCTGGAACATCTCTTCAGAATTTGCTTGAGAACTGCTGTTTGAGATAGTTTGTTTGACTTTCTGATGGCCATTTCGAGTCAATACAGAAGAAGGTGTAGAGCTAAGAGAAGGGTAGTTTACACTTGTGAAGAGTGAGGCTAGAAGTGGTGGTGGGTGATGGGTGGAGCAAGCAAGTGATGGGGTGGTATTTATGGAGAAGCTTGAATAGAGGAGGTGTGTGTGTGTGTGTGTGTGTGTGTGTGTGTGTGTGTGTGTGTGTGTGTGTGTGTGTGTGTGTGTGTGAAGAGGGTCATGTGGAGTGTGGGGCTGGGGCATAGGGCTTACCACGGTGGGGTATCGAGGTACGTGTATTTGATGGGGCAAAAGGCATGGTGGGAGCCAACCCCGTTGGGTTTACATTTCAATGTTTGTGCTCATGATGGCAAGTGGACCATCCCTCTTAATTTCTTTCTTTCCAATTTTATTAGAATATGAAGTTAAAGTTTGAACTTCCTCTAAGCGTCACATCAATAGTTGTCTTAGTTTTTCTTTATATCATAAAGTGATTGGTGATGACTTGAATTCATTATTTGAAGTTAGAATTGCACCTTCCTGAGAGGCTGATTGGTTCAATACTTTAGTGATGGTCGAGTCTGCGATTGAGTATTTTTTAGGTTGGTGATCAACCTTTTTTAGTCCAAAGAATTGCACCTTCTTTTACAAGTTGTAACGACTAATGACTAGATCAAATTTATTTGGTCAAGTCTTCGAATTATTTCCAAGCTCTCCAAATTTTCT
Source organism: Erythroxylum pelleterianum (assembly GCA_027563865.1). Lineage (NCBI taxonomy): Eukaryota > Viridiplantae > Streptophyta > Magnoliopsida > Malpighiales > Erythroxylaceae > Erythroxylum > Erythroxylum pelleterianum. The sequence goes on from JAOQMR010000213.1 coordinate 32,148,079, forward strand.
ACCTAAATTAGTTCCATCGACCCCGTGGTCAATGATGCTTTAAGACCTAACTTTAATCTCCCAAGTTATTTCCAGTACATGGCAGTAGGTACTGAGGTCCCAAGTTGTAGGTTTCCATTTTTTTTATATTATTATATCAGGGTCATAATTACATCCAACAATACCATCTCACAGTTAGATTCCTTTTAGTATCGTCCTTGAAAAACATACACCCTTTTGTGTAAAAGCACGCTTAGACCAGACCTCTGGTCATGTTTTGGTTTCGTGTGCTTCGGTTCACATGACGTGACACAGATTCCAATGGGTAACTTGATACTAAACTACAAATTTCAGCTAATCTCTCTGTCTCTCTCCACCTGAAATCACGGACCAGCAATAAGCGTACTGTAGAGTACAAAGCCTGGTTACGGTTTGGTTTCTGAATTCTGACGGACTAAACAACTATTCAAAAACAAAAACGCAGTACCATCCAACTCTTTTGCTAACCCATGTGCATGTTACTGTCCTCTCTGCAAGTTTTGACCCGAGGCATTCTTTTTTCTTTTTCCCCGGCCCTGTCACAGTTTTTGAGTAGACCCAGACCCTGTAATCGCACTCTCTTTTTCTTTTTTTCACTTACAGATCGTCAGGGCTCAACTAACTTTTATTAATAGAATTTAATGAATTGTAATATTATTTTATTATTTAAAAGACCAATTTATAATAAAATAGGAAAGTTTTATATTACATTTGATTATATTTTATATAGTTAAAATAAAAAATTTTAAATTAAAAAATTTAGAATAAAATATATAATAATAAATAACTTTATACTGTATTATATTATAAATCTTTCGTTCATTCAATATTTGATTATATTAAATTATGAATCTTTCCATTATTTTCAACTAACAATTTTTAATATTATATTTATTTACGTTTTATTTTATTATAAATTATTATATTATATTATATTTCATTCCATTAAAAATGATAATTCCAACCAATCTTAACCTTTAAGATTTTTTACTTGTGTGGCAGAAATATCTGAAAAACTTATTCAATTGAAGCTTAAAATATTTATAGCCCATTTATGTTCTTTTTAGATATTATCTTCCACGATAAAATGGCTTCGGGAATTCTCAAATCGACGACCTTTGGTAGGACCTCCAATAAACTGGATGAGACGTATTAATATTTAATACTATATGTTCGACCTAATCCCCGTAGCCTAGAGTTTAGATTTTTTGTCCAGTTTTATGGTGTCTTATTCTGTTCCATGAATCTCAATCATTTATTTATATGAGTTTCGCGTGAGTCTCGCATAAATAAACGTGAGACCCGTATAAATAAATGGTTGAGATTCATAAGATAGAATAAGGCATTATAAAACTAAACAAAGACCTTATCTCTGTGAGAATAACGAATGAGCTCAGCCTTTTATTTCGCGAATTATAGTAATGACAACTAACTTCACATAATTGTGTCTCTCGTCCGAACTTGCAATAAATGTGTACATGACACGCAGGAAATAAGCAGGAAATATGTTTACTCAGAACGTGGCATGACCCAAACGTCTGTTCCTGAACTGCAGCATGGTTCCATGTTCCAACTATGACTTTCTGTCAACAAAAATGGATCGAAAGATAATGGTGGCTTCAACAACGTTAACGGCCATGTCCCAAATATGAAATGTTTCACTCGTGACTAGGCCGCTGGTTCCATCAAGCTGACTGATCGGCAATCAGTACCATCCGTGAAACACTACGGCCATGCACAAGTGGGCACTACTGACGACGTGCATGCCTGTAAGTTCATTATTATTGAAGCAAAGAAATAGACGCCACCAATGAAAGCCAATAATACGTTCTTCAATGAGTTAAGGATGGATTGGTCGGGTCAGAAGTCTGAATAATTACTTGGTTTTGAGTTCCTTGTATATTCTTGGTATTGGTTAGGGTTTATTTTGAGTCCTTTAGAAAATCTAGAAATAGATGATGTTTTCCCTTTAAAAACTTGTTTAGCAATTTAACCAGTAAAGCAGTGTCTGATGAAGGAGACTAAGAAACAAAAAGAACTTAGAAAGGAAGGTCTCACCCATAGGGATAAGAGGATTTCCCTTCCATGTGGTCCAACTCAAATCACCACCATGACATTGGATGAGATATGAGAATTAAATCCAGTTAAAATATGCACGACTGATGTTTCCTAGTCTGCCTTTTTTTCAGAAAAGTTATGCCTCCATGTTCCAAGGCTCAGAAAAGGACGTACAAAAGCAAGATATAGCAATGCCAAGCATTTGTCTTAGCTCTATTAACAATGTTGAAACATCTCACTTCGCTGTGCATAGTTAATAAAGCTATATCTTCGTAGATATCTCCATCATCTAAAGCAAAGAAGATAACGATGAAGATATATTTCAACTTATCAGATTGGAATGATTTAAATAAAGAAATATATCAAAAATTTTATGTAACAAGAAGATGCCATTCAAACTTAAAATTAAATTTTGTTATTTAGTTATTAGTTCGGCTATATTATATGACACGAAATGTTAGCCTATAAAATAAGTGCATAATCATAAGCTGATAGTAGCAAAAATGAAGATGTTATGTTAGATGTGTAACTTTATTAGAGGGGATAAGATAAAAAATGTATTAATAAGAAACAAATTAAAGATGACCAATATTAATGAAAAATTAAGAAAGACAAGACTTAGATGATTCGAATATGTAAAAAAAAATACCCTAACATTCCAGTAAGAAGATGCAAGAAAATAGTATTTAAAAATTATTTAAAAAATAACTAAAAAATGGAGAGAAATAATTAAGAATGATATGACGTTGCTAAAATTTACTAAAAATACGACTCGTAATAAAAAACTTTGACATACTAAAATATAGATAAAAAATCTCACTTAGAGAGATCATTCTAGTTCTCTTAAGTCTTTTAAATCTTTTTCTAGGAATTTTTCGTTTTATAATTAGCCTTAATTTATTAATTACATAATACTTCACTCAGTTATTTAGCCTAAGCAATTTCTCGCCTAGTCTAATTACCTTCTTGTAATAATTTGTTTAATTTATTCTTGTAATTGTCTCTTTTTTTAGTTTATGTATTTATTTACTTATTTTTCTCTTTTTGTTTTGTATGTATTATTTTATGTAGTGCATTGCATCTTTTATATTTTTATTTATATTTTATGTTATCGTTATTTTTTATTACATGTGAGCCTATGAAAAATAACTTTTCTATAAAATAAATGTAAGGTTGTATAATATTGAATCTCTTCAAATTTTGTGTTTTAGGGGTATCACTGTATGTTGTCGTTGTTATAGTTAACGGGTACACACTGCGTTCTAACAAATCTTAACGCTCACACACACATGTGGAGACTCTGAAACAGTACTATTAAGTACTGCCGAGCTAGTTTCATTGCAGCTTAAAGACAAATAATACAGGAGGATAAGTCTTTAATCTTTGACTATTCTGATAGAACTTGTCGAAAGCAAAGGAAGCATTGCATGAGTTAAAGCTTATCAAATGAGGTACACTCGAGTGTCACCGTCTTTGAGATGAGCTCTCTTCCATTCCATGCATGTTCTGTGAATGAGATTTGATTGGTGGAGTAGAAAATGCCAATTAGGGGACTGGAAAAGGCCCACGAAATGCGGTGCCCTGATGAGCGGAGCCAAGAGGGACTTAAGGTATATTTTCTTTATAGTTGAAAACGACCTTGCCTTTTGCTCTGCACATGAATGCCATGTTACCTTGCCCGCAGAAACATCCTGCAACGCAACGCACTTAGTTTTTAACTCTTACTACTTACAGTTGGAGTAATTTCCCGAACGCGAAATACCTTTCACCTAGTTGATTTTTGTCCACTTCTCTAGCTATTCTGTTAGATAAATGATAATAAATTCATACTCACAATCACACACTTAAAGTACAAAAAATAAAAAAAAAACGACAAAGTTTTAACGATGCTCGGCCAACGATGCCTACGTTCTCGGATAAAAGTAGAGAGAATTTTACTATGAAAAAAATGATATCAATGAAATCCCTGACATCTAGGTTCTAACACAGATTTCTATTTTTCTTCAATTCGGGTCACACTGCAAACTTATCGGATCAGGTTGTTATTGGGATCCACCAAATTTTAAGATAAAATAACATCTGGTTGGGTCGGATATTCTAGGCCCAGGTCCAAGATATTCAATTTATGCATCCACGGCCCATTCTTCCAAGATGA
>JAOQMR010000213.1:32195610-32206177 GCA_027563865.1 Erythroxylum pelleterianum
AGGCAGCTAACGTACAGAAGGATATTTACAATTTAAGGAATGTACCAAATCATTGCCGTAAATCTGGGTTACTATTAATCTGAAGGGCAACAATTGAAACTCAAACACGCATACCAATGGCTACTTCGAAACCTTTCTTAGCAGTAGATAAAGACATTTGAAGGATTCCTTGTACGTATCGTCATTGTTACCCAATTATATCTATGAGAAGTCATTTTCTCTGCACATCTGATAAAACTCAGTCATAGAACTAGACAGTTAAGACCATGTCCTTGCAGTGTTTCCTATCCTACTGGCCTTGGTCTATCCGTTTTTCTAGGACATGTGCTTGATCTTACTTTCTTCTCTTTAAGTACTTATAACATTGTTTATAAATGTTGTGTAAAACTAACCTTAATGCGAAAATACTGGATCGATTTGTTACTTGTTATTCTTCAGATTACGGATGGCTACTAGAGTCACCGATTAAGCCACGACTCAAACTCAATCCCTTGATAGTGCGATTCATGTGAGAAGACGAAAGAAAATTTTCTTTTCAAATTTGTAGAATTGTAGAGAGTAAAACCAGAGAACCAAAATCTTTATCTTATTCTCATGTATTCGTTATCTTCCAACATATTACTTTTCTCGATAACTTCCTTCTTTTTATATCATAAAACTTGAAGGAAGTTATCTAACAGTTTGTGGCCGTTGCATGCAACTGCCTAACATGTTGGATATATAGGAACATAAATTGTTCATTGAAAACAAATGGAACTCGTCAAAGTCTTCGACTTCCATATTCTTTTCCTCTGGTTGGACTTATACATGGCAGCCAACTTTGTTCTATTTAGCAGTTGGCTCACAAATTAATTCAGACTGGATTTCAGCACGTCTGCCTTAAGTTTTCAAGTCAAAGTCTTTACTTATATTATTAGCGATTAAAATAAATATATGTACATTAGAGAAGATGAGAGTTATCATATACATTGAACAATGCATAAAGCATGCGTTTTCTTGGAAGAACTTCATAAAACCTTGCTGATATCTGTGCTGGGGAAAACCTTTGATAGACAATGATTAAATCTACCAGGTACTGATAATTTCGTGAACAAGTAAAAGCCAGGAAGTTATTATACTGCACATACGACTGCCCAAGTTAACTGAAAAAGTAAACAGGAAAAGATCTCTACCTCTGAATTGAGATCATGAGCCTGTCCAATTGTAAGCTAATCATTTAGCTGCTCTAGCATCTATAACATGCACACTGAGACCTCTACTGGAGCAAAAAAAATGGCGGGCCCCTACAGTTATTGGAATATTCTCAGAAGGATTGCTTGGCTAGTTGTCTGAAAAAACACCACCTGATGGTAACACGAGTCTAAGTTCAATGCTTCAGAGGAAATAACCGAATTCGTCTATCCTGATGTAGACTAGTCTAAAAGGCCAAAAGCATGTCTTAGTAAAGCATCACAAAGTCATTTGCTCTATTATAGTGCCCCACCTTGGCTGCTATACGGAGGTAGGACCTTGGTGTCTAATAAGAAACAAAGCAAGCCATGTGAAACTTCACAAAGCCTTTCACCTGATGTGTTCCATAATATTTTTCAGTGCGCTCTCACTATATATTTATCTACTTAATTTTTGTTTAGCCTTTGACATCTCCCTATATAAGGTACATGCTGAGTGGTCATTTCTACCAACTCACCATATTCTTGAAGCAGTAAAAGCTTTACCTGAAACCTGAACACATCTCTATCTTCATCAAACTTTTCGGGCCCAACCAATTGTGGAAACAAGAAAAAAAAGTATACTTTGAATATCATAAGATGGGTATCCATTTGATGGGCATACCAAATGCAAAGCAAAAGCTCCAAAGAACACTTTCTGCGAAAATAGCAAGTGTTCTGGCAACATCAAACGTCCCAAAAGGTCATATTGCAGTCTATGTAGGAGAAGGCTACAGAAAAAGGTTCATTATTCCCATATCTTACTTGAATCATCCTTTGTTTCACGTCCTGTTAAATCGTGCTGAAGAGGAGTTCGGATTCGATTATCCCATGGGTGGCCTCACATTACCTTGCAGCGAAGAGTACTTTGTTAGCTTAACTTCAGCTTTGAGTTGCTCGTAGATCTTTGAAGCTAGTACAGATCAGACACTGGGTTGTCATAAAGCTTTGTCTGCTTCATTGTCTGTTTCATTAACCTTGATTTGTTAGAGTTGTTATCGTGTTTGACAGCACTACAAGAGTGATCAAAGTTTGCAACTTGATGACATCCCTCTTCTAAAGAAGGAAAGTGGTGTCCACAATTAAGAAATCAAGAAGCCTGTCTCATCAGTTTTGTTGAGTTACATATGCACTCTGTGGCAGATTCAATCTCCATTTAATCTGTAAATCTCTTGGTAATTAATATTGCAGTGGTCTTTCTGGTACGTTTTACCGTCAGTATGTGATAATAGTGGCTCAACTTGATTGATTTTGACTCATCCTGCACAAACTACCAAAGTCTGTCTTTCTTTTTCTCTCGTTACATGAATAACATGAATCGCTGGACTAATGCTCGCTAACATGCACGATCGTGCACAGTCTTATCCTATCTTCTAACTAAATTGATAAATCCTGACGTTAGAGTCAATTCCGTTTCATTTGTACGTAAAATAATAAAGGGTCACCAACTTGAGGATTCGGTCATCACGGTTTAGTTCTCTAACATGTGCTTGTGGTGACTGCAATGCCCCCCAAAAGTGGCTCTAGCAAATGCTGTATGGTTTTGGTTGCTCCATATTTTTGGCATGGATTGAAGAACCTGTTGAATAGAGAATATGGGATCATCCTTTTATCTCCATTAGTACTTACTGCCTCAGTTCTTGGCGTGCTTTCAGGTGAATGACTTGTGCATGTGCGCGTACTTACAAAATTACTTTCTCATCAGATGCAAATGGACTATAATTCACTTAATATTTCCTTCAATTCCATCTCAGGCAGTTCAAGTTTGAGTCCCTTAATCAAATAACCAAGAAGAAAAGTACTTGGTCCACTAAGTTCATATAGTTAAACACTACATAATTTTATACTTTCGATAATGGGATTCTTCTTTAAAATATTGTTTTTCCGTACATGTTAAGAAATAATGGCCTCTTTTGGTAGACAACCGATGCTCTTTGGTGAGTAGCTCTTCTAATAGCTGATTTAACATAAACAGTCATTGATGAAACGCTTTTATGTAGGAGTGTTTTCATTAATCAACCAAAATTTTAAGTATTAAAAGTCAATTTTATCTTTTATGCTAAAAGTCAATTTTATCTTTTATGCAGTTATAGGTTAGAAATAAAATATTGTCCTTAAATGAAAATGAAAATAGAAAGAGTTGTATAAATTTTGCATAGATGATGAAACAGTACAGGTGAACATGACTTCTCTAAAATTTAAATTCTTATAAGAATATTCAATGAAATATTAAGATATATAATATTCATACCCATATTTTTTTAAAGTCATGTCCTAATAAATCACTTTTCACATAAATAACTAATTATACTAAACAACTAATTTTACCAAACATTTCTAACAAACAGCTAATGAAATCCGCTGGTCAAATCAGCTAATATAATCAGTTATCAGCTAATAGCTAATGCAATCAACTGATTGCCAAACAGGGCCAATGATTCCAATGGAACTTCCTAAATAGTGTGTTACAAGTCATGTGTTTGGCTATAATCATGACTTATCACTCAGCTGTGGGTTTGAATCTAAGATATATTTTACAGAATGTGTAATAAGATCATTTTTAACAGAAGCGGACTAATAGAACTTTTACACGTGAGAATGCAACATGAAAAAGAATGAAATGTATTTTCAAATACATATAAATCTTATTGTTAATGCCATTATGGTTTTTCTCTTATTGGAATTGAATTTTACTATATTGAAGAATATCATTTTGGCTATAAGATAGCTACATACAATGAGATTAAAATATGACATGTACGCCCAAAGGTGGTAGAATCACAACCCTTGATTCCCAAACCCGTTTCAGTTGATAGTAATGCTAGCCGTGTCTGCTCTTGTATATCAGGGTTTTGTATTTAGATGCTTACTACATCAACTTCTTGCTTAGTATAGTTTTCAGTGTTCGGCTATCAGATTGGGGCAACTGCAGTGTTAATTATATCTCCAAGAATGAGAAAAGCCATGTGACCACCATTGATAAAGTGGGTCCTTTCAAAAAAATCTCATATCCTAAACTTCTAAAACGAGCACATTTATTGCCTCACCATAGAGCAAAAGTTTGGCATTCCTTACTGCATTAAATTGCTATAAATACATATACACCAACTAGTTTTCATTCCCATGCAAAATCACAGCTTCCAATACCTCACACAGCAGTTCTCAACTATATAATCAGAGTGCTGAGATTGTTGTGACCAATACATGGCTATTCACTTTCCTTCGATGTTATTGAAAGCCAAAAAAATTATGAAGAAACAGGCACTTCTAGTCACAGATGATCATCAGGCTCATCAAGTACCAAAAGTTCATGTACTTGTTTATGTAGGAGAACTCCAAAAGAAGAGATTTATAGTGCCAATCTCGTGCCTGAACCATCCTTCCTTCATGGACTTGCTCAAACAAGCAGACGAAGAAAATGGGTTCAATCAACCAATAATGGGAGGACTAACTATTCCATGCAAAGTAGACACTTTCATTCATGCTACTTCTCATTAGATTGCTTCTTGAAAAACAACAAAGAGTTCAGCCAAAAGCAGAGCTGTAGTTTTGATGTAATTTGATCTTCATAATGTAGATTTTTTGTGTGATCAATGTATGTATAAATCTTTTGATCTTAAAGTTTTTGTTTTGTTCTCTTTTGTTAGTAAATATGATTCATATTTAAGAATCATTTAACACATTTGCAAATGCAACTTAGGCAAATTAAATTTTCCAATTTTATGTATTAGAAATTAGAATTTTATACATTTTGATGATTTTATATATGTTTATATATACTAATAATTTTTATTTGCTTGTATGACAATATCTTGGCACTAAAAATTTTATCATTTGTGAAAACTTTTTGTTTATGGTCACTAATGCAAAAAAATTTATCGATGAAACAATTAAATTGCTAAATTTAATAATATTATTTGTGATAAACTCAAACACATTTGTGATAAATTTATTGTAACATATAATCTTTATTTAATGACAACATTATTGTAACATATAACTTTTATACTTCTGAAGAAGAAGTATTAGTAACCAAGAAGTAATGGACATTGATAAAAAGAGCACGAGTGACAAATATTTTGTCACTATTTTCAATTATCTTAGTGGCGATGATGTTGTTACAATAAAATGAAGTACTGTTACGACTTTATTCTTCACTATTTTATATTGTTTGTGTCAACAAACTTGTTATAAATATGTAAAGTTACTATGATCATATAATTTTGTTACACATTTCACAGTTTTTAGTGTCAGTACTTTTGTCACAAAAGTGTTGCATAATTATGACCATTTTTCTAAAATAGTCACCATTTCATTAGTAACAAAGGTATTTGTTACAAGAAATGACGACTCTAAACATTGGACACTATTAATTGTAGTCACCAATATTACTACTTTTAGTGACAACTTTGCTTTCACTAAAGATACAAGTTCTTGTTGTGACATTTTGGATCTTCACTTTCACGATCATAAATTCTAATCACATTTAAATGTCCACAAGACATGTAAAGTTTGATATAATATTATTTTTAAGAATCAAAGTTTGATTAAAACTTTATGTTTAATCAATAATATTAGACTAGTAATCTTTAAATTTATAATATTTGATAAATCATTTTCTAAACCTAATTTAGAGTTAACAAAACTTTTCTTTCTTTCTAAACTAGCTATTTCTTTCTCTTCCATTTAATTTACCATTTTATTAACTGGTTTGGAGTTAGTAAAAACCATTATAGTTATACATATCTCTCCTCCTAAACTACTTATTTCTTTCTCACTCACTTTCTTAACCTTTTTGTTTCTTTATTTTGAAGGCCATAATATCTTATTATTGTTAAACACTACTTTTGTAGGATTAAGAATTTTAAGGTCCTTTATTAAGTACTTTTAAGATAATATTGTAGGAAACTACGACCATTAGTTTCACACATTAAGCCACTTGACAATATATTATTAGCTAGCTTTTCACACATTAGTTTTAAAACCCAAACCTATTAATGTAGCTACTAAGGAGCAATTTAAAGCCATGGGGTATCCTAATATTGTTAAGGGAAATTCAACAACTAAATTTGAAAGCTTCTCTAAGCAAAGGCAAAATAAAGTATCATAATGCCATTGTAAATGCACATGGTTTTTGTTCTGTATAAAACCATAAACCTAAACATATGTATGTAGTCATAAGTGATGTTATTGTTAGAATTAATTAGTGTTCTATCTGAAAATTGGCTCAAATGAAGAGATGCGTGTGTGTGTGTGTTGGTGGGTGGGTGGGTGTGTGCGTGTGTGCGTGTGTATGTGATTAAATTTTTATTCTATTTTAGATTTGGTCTCCTCAATAAATTTATTAAGTGTTATATAGTTAAGTATTATTTTGTGACAAGTTAGAACATTTAAAGAGAGATTATTGTAAGTATAGGATTTTTTGAAGAAGAAAGAAAGCAAATCAAGTAACCCTAATGATAAGTTATGTTAATAGATGTAATACTAAATATTTGGTGAATAGATACTGATTATTCAATTCATATTTCTAATACCTTACAATATGTACCAAAGAACATAAGGACATCAAATGAAGGAGATATATATTAATGTGTTTGTGAGCAATGACACCAAAGGGATGTAGAGTCATTGGAGATATGCAGTTGTAGTTTAGTTGTGATAGTAATATTGAACAAAGTGATGTTTATGTCATTTATGAGAGTTAGTCTAGTTTCAATATCCAGATTTGATGATATTGGATATTATTTGATTTTCAATAATTAATTTTTTGTTGTCCCTCAATTATGTTATCATTAATGAATTTTAATGATCGATGGACTTTAATTTTGAATTTGAAGGATCTTAGTAAATTGGCCATGAGTGTTTAAAAAAATAAGAAATTAAAAAAATTTAAGAAAAAATCATATTATGACATAAAAGACTTGCTCATAGTTCAGAGAAAAGGGTTTAGAGATTGATTAAGGATGAAATCTTCTTAATTTGGTTGTGTGACGATGGTCATGATGCATGTGTATATTGTATCAAAGATAAACTCACAAGATAATCATTCCTAAAGTGACTAATCTTTTAAGATTTTTTCAATCCAGTTCTCAAACTTTGAAATCTTTAAAATCTTAACAGTTAGTCTAAAACGTTAATTATATTACTAATTTATTGATATAGATAAAGGAAACTTATTTTTTATGACATGTAGCTATCCACCTGAAAAAATAATGGCCAACGAAGTGTAACATCCCAGATCACCCGCTTATAAATATTGTCCACTTTGAGCCTTGGCCCAGTTAAGTCTTCACGGAGTTCACCCATCCTAGAACTACTCTCTCCCAAGCACATTTAATCTTAGAGTTCTGATGGGATTAGATCCATTAGGCCATGGAAAACGCGTCTGTAAGGAAGAGATATCCATACCCTTATAAGGTGTACTTTGTTCCCCTCTCTAACTGATGTGGGATCTCATACTCTTCACCCCCATTAGGGCCCAGTCCTCTTTGGGGTCTAGCCTAGCTGACACAACGGTTCGGGTATTGGCTCTGATACCACTTGTAACATCCCAGATCACTTGCTTATAGATATTGTCTGCTACGGTTTTGCTTTTCTCGAGGCCTTCGTAGAAGGTCACCCATCCTAGAACTACTCTCCCACAAGCACATTGAATCTATTAGTTCCGATAGGATCCGGTCCATTAGGTCATGGAAAATGCCTCTGTAAGGGAGAAGTATCCATACCCTCATAAGGCGTACTTCGTTTCCCTCTCTAACCGATGTAGGATCTCATACTCTAATAAAATACAATTAAACCATATTGAAAATAAATTTACTATCAAATATGAAATGATCATGAAAATGGAGAGTTTGTAGTGAGTAGGTTAGAGAGGAGAACTTTGTCCTCTCTCCAACCTCTAGCTTTCAACTTAACCTATAACTCTTCGAACTTTGCTTCTCCTCCCTCCATTACTGCTACTCTCCTCCTATCAACTTTCTTCACTACCTTTTTTTTCATCCATTCTCTGTAAATTCCTTCCTATAAATCACCATTTCACCCATTCACCCCAACCAGACCAGATCTTCTGCAAGGTTTAGTTAAGTCCACTCCATTTCCTACCCACTTTCCCACCTTCCATTGTTTCCTCTTTTAGAATCTGTATCCACTTCTTTATCCTCTGACAAAGACTATTTAACAATGTAGATTTTGCAGAATACTTCTCACATTACAAAACAAACCATTGATAGGGAGGATTTTCCTCCTTTACCCTTACCTTCTTCCTCACCTTCATCCTCAGGTGCAACTACGAAACCTCTCCTTGCCCCAACTCAAGCCCCCAATTCCTCTGTTGCTACTTAAACATCAGCTACACCAGCTTCCCTTTTCACATCAACCGCTACCTTACCCTCTTCAACTCCTGTTATCCATTCGATAGAGAGAAGAACCTGGAAGCAAGTGGTGGGTGGTTCTGTAGACCTTGCTCTACATTTCTATCCTCCGAAGTCAGTAGATAACCAGATTATCGTTTTCCCTGATATAGAAACACTATAGGAGGGGGTCAAATATTGGGAAAACTCCCTCATTAGGTTCTTCTAGGATAAAAGACCTACTTGTCCTATCATCCATAGATGGGCTCAATCAGCTTGGAAGAACAAATGGTTTATAGAGGCTTTAATAGCAGAAAAAAAATACATTTTTGTTCATATTTTCCTCTAAAGCACAAGCATTAAAGGTAGTAGAAGGGTCGTGGCATGTTGCAAACTTCCCATTATTTTTGCAACCATAACAGCCAAGATTTCAGATTGATTGCAAGGAAAAGATACCGGTGCTAATATGGGTAAATCTCTTTAATGTCCCTCTTGAATATTGGACAACAAAAGGTTTGAGCATAATAGCTAGTTTTCTCAGTAAACCACTATGTTTTGATGATAATACAGCAAATAATAGGAGGTTCGGGTATGCCAGAATTTGCATTAATATGGATCTTTTCAACAACGTACAGGAATCTATTCCTATTATGAGATTGGGGCTCGATAGTTCTCTTTATGAGGACAATGTGTCAACCCAATAATAATGGAAGTCGTCCCTTGTTTCTCAAGGTAAAAAATGGATCCCTATGGGTAAGACTTTTCTTAAGGGGATTATGAGGAATTGACAGGTGTTGGTCTCACAAACAAAGAGGTAGGGTAGATTGAGGAGGCCAAACCCGAGATTGCATTTGAAGATTGTCAATAAAAAAATGAACTAGAATGTGATGGGGAAAGACCAATGTTGACAGATAATGTTGGGAAAATAGTGAGTGCAAACGATGTTGGGGAAGGAGACTTTGTTGAAGACAATGTTGGAGGTAAAGCAAAAGAGGTTACTACGGCTAGTATGAATGAGGAAGACTTGGTGGATGATTTACCAGCCAATCTTGATGACAATACTAAGGGGTTCGATCAAAAGGAAACTATTGGATTTATTACGAACAATAAGGAGCAGGATCCTACTATTGGATAATTTTTGACAGCCACTAAAAGGATCTAACAAGAGCAAAAGGAAGGGCTCCAAAAACAACATTGTTTGAATTATGAAGATCTTAGTATGGAATGTGAGGGGATCAACTGCCCTAAAAAGCTCTCAACTTTAAGGGATTTTGTCTTTAACACAAAGCTATGGATTTTGGTCTTTTTGAAACTCAAATCATATATGACCTTAAGCTATTGAATAAACTGGGATCAAAATGGAATTTTATCTCCAACCATCAAGTCCATAGGTACAGGAGAATCATTATTGGATATGATCCTACTTTGGTGGATGTTCAGGTCTTTGTCACAAATATGTAAGCCATTCACCTAAAATGTAAACTCCTTTAGGTAAATGTTGACATCTTTGCCTCCTTTATTTACAGGTCTAATCATGTCTTCCAAAGGAAATTTTTATGGAAAAGCTTAATACAATTCCAGAATATGGTCAATGGGCCATGGCTCTTATGTGAAGATTTCAATTCTACATTATATGGAATGGAAGTTGAAGGTAATTTCAGTCTGAGAAATTTGTCATCAAACTTTAATGATTGTGTGGGTCATTTAGGAATCTTTGATCTAAAGTCGTAGGGGCATTTCTATACCTGGCGTAACAAGTAGACGAGAAGAAGGGATTTGAGGAAAAAACTTGATCAGAATATGGTGAACAAAGATTGGATTACTCAGTTCCTAAATAGTGCAACTTCCTTCCTAAACCCCTTATTTTCAAATCATATGCTTGTGCAAATTGAGAACCTACTTTATAACCAGGGCTGAAGTGTTAGCCCCAAATTTTTTTTTATGATTAAAGCATGATTAGAGTAAATTAAGCATGATTAGTGTTAAATTGCATATGACATGTACTAAAGA
>JAOQMR010000213.1:32206277-32224030 GCA_027563865.1 Erythroxylum pelleterianum
TTATTTTTCCCTTGGGTACGATATCCGGTTCTTACCGATTTTTATTACTTGTCGACGGGGTGCACTTGCCTCTAATTAATCTAGATAGAATTTAATTTATTTTGTTATCAACGGCTGTAGAGCTGCATCCTCCGTCACTGCACTCGGATGAAAGATTGTTCAACATTCCACTCTAATTTGCTAGGGTTGCGTGAAGAGGGGAAATGTGATATGTGTTTTTGCCCTTTATATCAAACGATTTGCTTTCGCGTTAAACGTAGAAGCTTGGCTCTAAACGTCACCATTGAGGTTGGTTTTCAAGGCCTGCGTGATATGTTGTTGTTTTGTTGTTATGAAATAGTTGGCGTATAACTTTGTAATCGTTATGATTTTCATTTAATATAATTCTTTAACTTTTCAAAAAAAAATATTAAATGATCATTAAATTGAAATTAAACTTGTAAAAGCTCATTTATAACATACGAAATGGCCATTAAACAAGAAACATCACATATAGCTATGACTATAAAATGTCTAACTAAATTTTCTGGATGGATAAAGTTCAAGGTTCCAGGTGTTCTTATCAAACCGCAATAGTTGTTTAGTCCTTGCGTTAACAGCAATACAACTCTAAGCTCTTTTTACTAAGACCAATCACAATAATGAAGATCATTCAACTTGCCATCAAGAGTAGAGTTTGATATTAAAAGGGTCTTCAAGAAGCTTTAGTCAAGTAAGTTCCAGTGATGCCAGAGTCTCTGTAACGGACCATTTACTCTCCAGAGTCTAGATCCTAAAGAGGCCAATCCCCCCGGGTTTTGTGGTTTTCTACTTCCTTGATCACGACTACCATTATTGCATGGAATTCTCTTCTGGCTGTGCCCATACCAACTTTAGAAAGTGGTCATGTGCTCATCCTTTCGTTTAATTATGTACTTGTGCATAAATTTTGATGCAAGAAGAGCAAATAAAATTGTCAGGATTTCACAGTCTGTGCATGTGACTCTTAATTATTGCCTCAAGTGAGAACTATCTAACATCAACCGTGGAGTGGATCTGATGCAACTTGACCTTTTGCTCGGATCAAATTACAAAACCCAAAGAAGCTTTATAGATACAATCGAGAATGATGAAAAAGATTTACACACTTAATCTGCACTAAAAACAGTCTTATTTCTTTTTTCATTGAAAAATATGAAGGGTTGGAGCAAAAGGAAATGTTATAGAGCTTGAAGGCCATTCTTATATGACATTTAACAAACAATGAATTCTTCATTTTGCCTCTTGAAATTGCAAGATACAGGGTGAAAACCTCGGTCAACCACATCCTACGATTTCCACAAAAAAGAAAAGAAAAAGAAGAATGAAGTCTGCTGCTCTCGAGGCTCGAATTTCGGTTTCCTTGAACCTTTTAAACTTCCAAAATCAGGTATGCAGACGCCACAATCGATGGAAGCCATGATCGTGGGTCCCATTAAACTAGTTGGAAAGGTAAGCCCTACTAAACTTCATAAATATAAACACCAATCAGATATTTCAGAACAAGCTGGTCTTGCAAGTTGGAAGTTTCACAAGTTTCAGTCTTTATCTATCAAAGCAACAATCTTTTGCGAACAAAATCCATTTTGAGAAATGGGTATTCGTTTACCGTCCATGATTGTCGGTGCCAAGCGAGTTCTGAAGCGGAAGTCACTTGCTGGCAAAGAATCTGCTGTGCCAAAAGGGCATGTTGCAGTGTATGTAGGTGAATGTCAGAAGAAAAGATTCGTGGTTCCAGTATCGTATATCAATCATCCTTCGTTTATACTCTTGCTTAACCGAGCTGAGGAAGAATTTGGCTTCAATCATCCAATGGGTGGCCTAACAATCCCTTGTGAAGAAGATGCCTTTATTGATCTCACTTCTCGATTGCATTCCTCCTGAACAATGAAGAACAAAAGAAGAGAAGATGACATTTTTGACGGGCTCATTTTCTCGTAGGTCATTTCCACTTTTTCACAGGAGAGTAATAGGTGGAGTCATGTATACAATTTTCCAAGTATTTAGTCGGAGAGCGGAGGAAGTGAGAGATTTAAAACGACTTCCTTTATTCTCCGATTTATTTCAGACTTGTATCCATTCTGATGTATGGAGCCTCATTCTTTGTTCATTTTATTTCGTTCATATACATGGTGGATCAGTCAACTTGCTAGCTGCATCTCCGGACCAAATCTCTGGCCTTCCGGATTAATAGCGGAGTAGTTTTAAAAGTCGTAATAATCGGTAAATTTGTTAACAAGATCTGCATACTGTGCTTCTTGCATCAAAACCCAATCAGGAATCGCGAACGCTCTTGATGTGCAAGAGCTTAAGCCTTCCTTTAAATATTTTTTTTTTCCAGAAAAAGCAGGCAAACGCAAACTACATGTAATTTTGTGGCGAAAATAAGCCACGAGATAGATTTATACATGATCCACGCTAACAAAACTAAGCCCTCCCCAGCCTTTTTGTGTGCGAGTTTAAGAAGGGGGAAAAGGCATGATTGAATACCTCCATATCTTGCCCCATTGAACCAGGAAGAAGGGGGAAAAGGGATGATTGAATACCTCCATATCTTGCCCCATTGAACCAGGACAACGTAATATTTTTCTAAACGGAAAGCGGCTTCTCCATTTATCTCGCCTGCTGCAAGTATGAGTCAGTCCAGGCAGTAGAAAATGCTTACATTTTTCTCAGGAATCAGGCAGCTCTGGAGCGTGATATCATTAGATTTTCAGAGCGGACGTGGTTGTATTCAATGAATGACTCCTTGTCATGAAATCCTGAACAAAACTACTGTCATTGCAAGTCCAATCAAGGGATAATTTTACCATCTTCTACTGTTTTGTCCTGGTGCTCATTGGTGCCACAATCATAATTCTCTCTCAGTTTCTTCAACAAAAAAAAAATCCAAAGAATTTCAGGCATGCAGGCCCAAATCAGAGTGCAGAGAACAAGGAACAAGAGTTGAGACCATAACAGTTATTGAATTGGGTATGTTTTAACTCAAAATATGGGGTTCACCAGTTTGCACATTGACATTTTGGGTCTTCAATACTTTTTGCATAGCATTGTGACATCTCCAAGGGAAATGATCAATGAACATGTTTGGTGATACAACTATATCTTTGAAATCTCCTCTATTTGCCAGATATGCTTTATAAACACGTACCCCCTGTTGAAATCTCCAGCACACTGGTGTACTTGGTTTTCTGTGTTCTGGCATTATATGAATCACAAGGCCTGGTAGAAACATCTCTGGTGGATCAACAGGTGACTCATTCTCAGATGTGGGGATGGTTTCCAAAAATTGAGATATAGGATCTTCTAATGAATGTACATTGTCATCCCTGTTAGAAAAGGGATTTTCTTCATCATGATCATCAATATTCCCAGGGTTAGTCATCGAGTCAGATTCATTCCAGGTTGAATGGTTCACATTTAGGTTTTTGCTTTCTCTAAGAAGATGCTGGCTTACATGGAGAAGTCTACGAGCTAATCGGGTAACTGAGACTGTATCAGCTTTGGAATTTTGTGCGAGTGCTGTAATTGCAGCTGCACGAAGCTGTAAAAGTGATCTAACGGAAAGGCGTGCAGAAAACTCATTGTTATTTATAATACTAGTGATAAAACTTGAACACGATTCTGCTATTACGGGATCCATACACGGAAGGGGTCCAAATGAATAGACATGTAAATCAGGGTATCGGTGACATAGCCTCAATCCTAGCAATGCAGCAACAGCACCTCCTAGGGAATGACCAACTATGCGGACACTGTATCCTTCACACTCACATCCAGCTCCCAGCAATGAGGAAAGGAAGCCTCTTGGTTCAGATTCAAAGTCAGAGGGACTTCCTTCTATTTGTTCATACAGATCATGTACAGCCTCAACTATACCTGAATGTGCATAGTGCGGAAAAGATGATTCTACACTTTGCTTCACCTCAGGATGGATATAACTGCTATATATAAGTCCAGCCAAGTCATCTCTAGAAAGGGAACACTCCCTAGCTAAGCCATCAGTTATGAGATCTTCAGGAGTCTCAGTTCCTCGGACAGCAATCACTACAGTTCTTTGGTAATGCAGAACAACAACAAAGTATGCAGCTTGGCATTTGTCAGCACAAACACGACCTTTTCTAAGTACTTCTGGGGGTAAATTAACATGCTTCAAGAAGGCTGCTGCATGACCCCTCCACCAATTATCTCCAGCAAGTTTTGGCAGTCTGTTGCGCCTCCAAGGAGTCAAAATTCCTTGCCTATGGAACCATGCACAAGAGAATAACACATTATGTCTCCCAAGATCAAGCAAGGGACCAGTATACGCGGCTTCAGCAAAATCATGAAAATGTAAAGCATCCTGAATCAGTTCCTTTGGTGCCTCCTGCTGCACCAAATCCTCACAAGACTCAGGTGATTTACCATGCTTCTGCAACAAAGCTAGACCTGCAAGGAGCTCCAAATGCCCCTTCCCTGCTGCACGGTAAGTGACAAGATCACCCAACAATCTTGCCACGGAATAAATTTCATCTTCCTCAGACTCACTACTCAAGTACTTAACACGACCAAGACAACACATAACCTCACGAATACCATGATCAAACACCTCCCGATAGTGAGCTCTCCAAAAATCATCATTGCTCACAAAATAGTACCTCCATCTCAGGATATCAGACCCAGCAAAACATTGAAGCAGAGGAAGACAAGAAGCAAAGAAAGAAAACAAAACTAGTAATCTTCGCTTCAGTTGGCTACTATCTAGAGCCATATCTGAAAGACAACGACTCCTAGATGTTCCATCACCGGAAATATATTTAGCAACTTTGCATATAAGATATATCGCACTCAACAATTGCAAGGCACTAATTACCAGTCCAACTCTGCTCCAGCGATGCCATTTTTTGTATCTAATCCGTCTCCCGAGCCGAATAACAGGGTCAACCGAGGTTTCGTCGGAGCTGTGAATAGGACAATCAAGAATAGATTTTGCTGCGGCTTGTTGAGCAATTCCGGCATTTATCATAACAATGATTCTTAAGACAGCGACAACGGCCACGATCGCAACAGGAACAGTTGTTCTCCAAGGATAACATCCAGGAAATGCCCGAAACGTTAAGAACCCACCAAGAACCACCAAGAATAAATTCGATAAGCCCAATGATATGGTGGTAACTCTCAGACTCTTGACCCACATTGGCTTTGCACACTTAATTTGGATGTTGCCAAAGCTTCACCAAGGCAACGTCCAACGTGGGTATCCCTCGAATTCATAAGAAAGAAAAGCTGTCTTGGTCTCCAACAACTTAAAATTTCATTTTCTGGATGGAGACCCTTTTGTCAGGTGTTAATAACAGTTCTACTGTGAAAGGTTTTTCAAACAGGACAAGAGCTTCCAGCTTGATGTTAAGGTCGTAAATTCAGAAAACGAAAACAAAGCCAGCCACTGGTGACCGGCGCCGCGCTAGTGGAGGCAATGAGGGTCTCACAATATTTTATCCAACACGTGGTTGTTGAACCCCGTAAAGGTTTGGCAGCAGACGGGACAGTCAACTAGATGTCGGTTAATTCACAAGTCATATTATTTATTTTGGTTTTTGTTTTACCTTAATTTTTTATGATTTACGCATGTATTAGTTCTTGTATGAATGATGTAGCCGAAGACCATAAAAAGGTGTTTTGAAACAGGTGAGAAGCCAACTTGGAATACAATGCCGAACAAAGGTAATTGTTGAAACCACCGCCATCTTATTTGGTCCAAATTGTCTGCAACATAATTTTTCTTTACAGGTACAAGTTTTTTGGGCTTTATTCAGGATGCGACATACAGATAATTATCAAAGAAAATCGCTTTTAATGGTAACCGTAGTGTGATTCCAAGCATAAGTTCATCAATTGGTGGAGTGCACCAAGTCCAATATATGATATAAAAAAACCTTACACTCTTATTCTTATAGTACACCTTTGCCATAGAAGTTGCTGGCTGTCACAAATTTGGCACCTTCTTGTTGTCATTGGCAATGGTTAACCCTGTTAGTTTACATGACGACATCCAAGCGGTGATTATATCCTCTTTTGGCCACAATAATTCATCTTGAGTTCAGAAGGCCACACAGAACTTATTTTCTCTCAGGTCCCTGAAACCAAACGTTTTAACTTTCAGCTTTTCCATTGAAATGTCCAAAATCCTCCCTGAAAGTGGCAGCAATGCCTGTCGAGGCACTCTAGGGGCAGAGCAAAGGCTTAGGTGTAGTTCTTCCGTGCTGTTTCAGTGTTTGCAGCAGCATTCTAATTTTTAATCCAAAGACAAATTCCGTATTCTAATGTTACGCTGTTGATCAAGGATCCCTTTTCCAATCCTGAACTGGGATGTGCTAAATTCTTCTGGTTTTCCACTGAATGGTGAAGTAAGCTTAGGCTGAAACCACCTCCTCAGGGAAATGCCATTGACTCTTATTCTTCCATATGACTCACTCCCTTGATAAGGTAATCCCAGCCTTCTAAATAATGACGCAACTGCCTGGTTGATCCTGTCAGCCAAATCACCAAAAAAAAAGAAAAAAATGTACATGAATGATTCATTAAACTTGAAATCATTTTCGTTAACTATACATTGTGAATGTGTTGAATTTGTCATTCTCTTAAATTTCAAACAACATTTCTATCATTTTGCAGACTTGTGATTCCGTGTGTGTTTGTGTGTATGTGTTTTCTCTTTCACGTAACCATTAAGTGGTTAGTTATAAGCTCTGCCCTTTTTAGCTACACAAAAACAAGCTTCAAGGATATTACCATCATAAAGACCTTTTTTTTCTTTTTAGTAACTATTGTGAAAATGGTTAAGGTGTGGAAAAAATTATTATATATGCTACTTATAAGAAAGTACTTTACCTTCCTGCAAGGTTTATTGTTCTCTCCCCGTCCTGAGTTGTAATTTGTGCCTTCTCTATAGGCAGATAAATGGTTACGTTTGGCAACTTGGCTCCTTCAAAAGATTTGGAGATCATAGACCATCGAATTGAGCAATTAGTTTATCAGGCAAACAAAGTAAACTAAGTAGGAGTCTTCTGTTGTGTTTTATTTTTCTTCATTTTTCTCCAGGAACTACCAATACTAATATTAGACTGATGGATCACTAAAGGAACAAGAAACAAGAAAGAATAATATGAGTTTCATCAAATCTAAACAAAACGGGTATTTATGAATCAGTAGTTTCTTAGACATTTGACGTGTTAAATTCATTGTAAACATACACAGTGAAAACATAGAAGAACAGTTGAGATAGATTTGAAGACGATACAGTGAAGTATAGGTTATATATTGTTCGAGCCATTCTTGATGTACTTACTGCTTTTGGATTTCCCATCAGATTCATCAAATGGCTTCGAACATTGTATAACCTCAGCATCCTTTAGTTTACTTGTAAATGGGGAATCAACTCAAAATGTCCAAGGTGCTAGGGGAATGAGACAAGGAGACTCCCTGTCTCGTTACTTATTCACCATTTTTCACAGAAGCTTTGATTAGGCTAACCCGCAATAACATTGAAAACGAAAGAAGTTCCAGTATCACTTCAAATGCAAGAGGCTGAATTTTCAATCTTACATTTGCAGATGGTACACTTTTGCTATGCAGGGCAAACATGGAGTCAGTTAAGGTTCTCCTCACTTCACATTCAACATTCCAAAGACTTTCAGGTCTCATTATCAACAAGAGCAAGAGTAACCTTGTAGCTTCAGTGGGAACCAATGATCTGGCAACTAAGATTACCAGGATTTCAGTATTCACCCAAATTCAGCCTCCTTTTAGATGCTTAGGTATATCAATTGTCACCTCAAGAGTTAACTACAGAGACTGCTGATCATTATCAGCTGCAATCCAAAAAAGAACTGGAAGCTGGTGCAATTCCTAACATATGGCAGGATATCACAACTAATTGTCTGTTCTTTTCAGCTTAAGGTATATTGGTGTTCCCATCTGTTCCTTCCCATCAATCTAACAAAATCCATTGAGAGGCTCCTGAAAAACTTCTTACAGTTTCGAAAGCAGAATGGGGCTCCTCGTGCCAAAGTTAAAGGCACAAATATTTGCAAACCTAAAGACCAAGGTGGATTGAGAATCGAGGCAGTGAGAACAATAATAACATATTGCTAGCCAAAAGAATTTGGAAGTTTTGTGTTGATGGAGAATCCCTATGGGTGAAATGGATATACACTCAATTCCTTATAGGCTAGAGCTTTTGAAGGATTCAAGCAAAAACTAATACATCATGGACACTCTTGTAGACGCTGAAACACAAAGACAAGGTGAGTAATGATATCAAAAGTGTGGTAGGAAATGGTGAGAACACATGACTATGGTTTGACAATTGGCCAACTCTAGGGCCCCCTATACAAACAGCACAACGCAAGACTCCTGATGGCAAGAATTTGATAGAATCCAGGAAAACAAGTAAGGAAAATATGTATGTTTCTATAGATTTCAGTAACCGAATACAATGATAGACTGGTTTCGAGGACCAGGAACCTCCAGCCTTCGGCTCACTCACACTCAACAATATACTCAATGCCTTGCTCTTCCCATCTACTGCTTATTTATACACCGAATTCTGTTAGGAGTAACAGAATTCGGTTAGCTCCTCATATATATGTATATTTATATATTTACTATACCTGTAAATTTTATTCTAAGTGGCCTGGGTCTAACAATACTCCCCCCATTAGCTTCACCTTGTCCTCAAGGTGAAATTCTGGAAATTGTTCCGAGTCTGGCCAGCCCTTCCACCTGTTGCAGCTCCACTTCTGTCTCCTCTTCCCCTTTGACACTTTCCCGCAAATCCGCTTCCCTCTCTTCATCGAGGACCGTGATCACCTTCAACTCAATCATTTTACACTGATGGCCCTGGGTATATTTCTCATCGCATTTGAAACAAAGTCCCCGTCTCCTCTTATCTTGCAGCTCACTGAAAGTAAGGCGTTTATATTTTCCATCCCCTTTGTCGGTGGCAGTAGCCCTTCCAGGTGTAGTCCCCGTGTTCTCCTGATCCCCAGCTGTATCCCACATTTTGTACCCATCATAGCCAATTGTTCGATGACCCCCCATGGTGTTGTTTCCCTCTACCTCCCATATTCGGTGCCCACTGGACCCACCTACTTTATTGCCCTGCAGTGGACGGTAGCCCTTATCTCGTTCTATTACCTTATTCTTTTCTTCTATTTGTTAAGCCAGAGTCATCATTCGCCCCAAGCTACGAGGATTCGCGATCAACAGCTCTACAAAGATCTCCTTTGACAACCCATTCAAGAAGGAGCTCTCCAATACTTCCTCCGGCAACTCCGATAAGGGGGCTGCTAGTTCCTCGAACTTGCAAATATAATCCTCGACCGTACCTGTCTGCTTGATGGCCAAGAGACGTTGACACAAGGTGCCCTCCTGTATGGGTCGGAATTTTTCCACCAGAAGGCTCTTACATTCTACCCACGATCTGATCGGACGTCGGCCTTCCACCCACCGAAACCACGACAAGGCCTTCTTCTCCATGCTCAGCGATACCAGCTCCATTTTCTCCCTCTCGTTGAAGCGTCCTACTGAGAAGAAACGCTCTACCCGATAGATCCACCCATCGGGATCTTCCCCGTCGAACACCGGCATCTCCACCTGTCGAGTCCGACAATCTCTCCGGTGTTCTCCCTGTCGCGCGAACCCAGGCGGTGGCTCCTCCATATAACTTCTCCATTCTTCTCTCAGAAGTTCGGGTTCACGTTCTCCACCCTCCGGTGGTCCCCTTCGAGTTCGCTCTTGCGGTGGCCATCCATGAGACGGATCCTGGTCAGCCGCCTTACGCCCATCATAATCCCTAGAAAACGCATTCCAACCCATGGCTTCGGTTGGAGGACACCAGAGGCCCTTAGTTGGCACATCCCCTTCAGTTGGGCCAGAACTACCACCCGGCTCCATTGGGCCCTTCCCCTTGTTCCCCCCTAGATCCCCTTCGTTGATCCGGTTACTTGCATCCTCCCCACTCTTCGTGGTTCCATGGTAGCTCATATACTGCTTCATCATCTCCCGCAACTCCTTCATCTCAAGCTGGGACTGTTCCCAACTTCGTTGCATTGCCTCCTTCTCTAATCTCCTTTCCTCCTGCAAACGCTCAATATGCCCTCGTAAATTCTCCATGTCCTCTCCATCTCTTCGCCTTTCTTCTCTCAATACTTCCAATTCCTTTTCCAAGCCTTCCAACCGATTATCAGCCTTTTTTGCAGCCATTCTTCAGGACCAATGCTCTGATACCAGTGATAGAATCCAAGAAAACAAGGAAAATATGTATGTTTCTATAGATTTCAGTAACCGAATACAATGATAGACTGGTTTGGAGGACCAGGAACCTCCAGCCTTCGGCTCACTCACACTCAACAATATACTCAATGCCTTGCTCTTCCCATCTACTGCTTATTTATACACCGAATTCTGTTAGGAGTAACAGAATTCGGTTAGCTCCTCATATATATGTATATTTATATATTTACTATATCTGTAAATTTTATTCTAAGTGGCCTGGGTCTAACAGAATTTCAGGTACCACTAAAGTCAAACCCAGAATTCAGCGTTTTAGATGGCCTTGGCTAGCAGATAAACCAGAAGATGCTTGAGAATTATTAAAAACCTACCTAGGTATCAACCCAACTCGTGCAAAGAGGATAAGTCACTTGGATGAGACATGACTCGGGGAAATTCACCAACAACTCCTGCTTAGAAATTTTTGAAGAAACTATCCCAAGAGTACAGTGGTCAGATCTTGTTTGGTCAACCTACTGCTTACCAAAAGCTTCTTTTGTACTTTGGTTAGAGGCAGATTTTAGTACTAAATACAGGCTATTTTTTGGCTCATTTAACAACCATCTTTGTGTGCTTTGTAATCAGATGCCAAAGTCCATAAAGCATCTCTTCTTAGAATGCCAATACACCACATGGAGCAAACTACTAGAGATCTACAACTAGCAATGTCCAGTGCAGAAATGGAAACAGATTATGGATTGACCTAGCAAGATAAGATAAAGATGTTAGGTAGCCAGCATATATTCAGAGTAGCTTGTAGAGGCATCATTTATGCCGTAAGGGAAGAGAAGAACAGGAAATTTTCAAAGATAAGCAGACAGACAATGCTCTGTTTGCCTGTCAAACACTCTCAGGGATACAAGGGAATCTCTCTTAGCAATAGGAATCAACTCTTCAAACAGCAAAGAATTAGCTACTAGCTGGAACACTGGGAAAGACTGTAAAATTTGCTAGGATACTCTCCTTGTCTAGTAATGTTGTGTACCAGGTGGCTAAAACCTCATTTAGACTTGGTGAACGTTCCTTGTACTCCCTAGGGACTTTCTTTAATACAATTTTACCTTCCAAAAAAAATTATTTGAAGACAATAAACTCTTACCAGCAGCCAGCCGATGCTTGAGACCTTTCAAAACAGTTAATAGGTAAACCTGGTTATTCACAGGAAGTCACAAAATTTGAAGTTATGAACATTATCAAGGCATATATAAATAGGCTGAGGACGAATAAACAGGAAATGAAGATCATCCATAATTTGCCTTGTCAAGAAATAAATTCACATGCAGAGTTGCCAAAAGATAGCATAGTCTCATTTTAGCTTGTTTTTTCTTCTCCCTTTCAAAGTTTTTCTTTCATTTTAATGGTGGAAGTGGGCATGGAGGAGAAGGGATTTCTTGATTTATGATAATTTTTAGAGGCTTGTCTTATTTTAAGAAGCTGGCACAGGATAAGATAGTAAAAAATAACTGTAAACAAGAAAAACAAATGAGACTAAAAAAATAAAAATAAAGAAGTTGTTCTTTCATAGCAGGTTCCTGCCATTAAAGATTCGCTTGATAGCTCCCTTTACTTTCCAGTAGATCTTTGAAGAATCATGAAGTAGTCGTGTTAACATTTCCAGAATTAGAAGTCAAGAATAATTTAGATGTTTGGCCAATTACATGAGTTTTGCTAGGTGTCAACACGATGATGAAATTGCCCAACTCAATAAAACAACACATCAACTCGTAAGAATTTCAAATCACCAACTTACCTCAGCAATATGAACTTGCAATTTTTTAGCATCAACAACAATAGGACTCTCCTTGAAGGATACACATGGTACGATTCCACGTGAAGCAGCTTCCTTAAAAAGAAACAAGTGGCATCACAACTAGAGCTCACAAAAGCATTTAGTCAAGAAATGAGAAGAAACAACTTCAGCTTCCTACTGACCTCAAGCAATGAAAAAGCACGTGGATCATATTCTCCAAACCCATCTACCAATGACAAGAGCTTAGAGCTTTTGGTTGACTCAGCTGTGACTCCAAGATTTTCAATAAGTCTGCCTTTCAATGAAGCATCCCGAGGGAGCTGCAGGCAACCTAAAACTTGTGAAACAACTTCCATTGTAGGTACCTGACCAGATGCTATCAATTCACGGTACACCATTAAGGCTGGTGATGTCCTGACGATTAAATGATAAGGATTTAGAATGAGACTTTTGAACTGCAGGAGTACTAGTTGCTTAGAATAGCCAACCTTTTCAACTTAGAAGGGGAGGTAATTGTGACATAAAAGATGGGATTTAGTTGAACATTTCACTCTTCAAATTCTCAACCTAGTACAAAAAATTCTAGTTCTCTCTAGCTGTGGTTGCTCATGAGCATGCACTGAAGCATACATGTTTACATATAGGTACAGCATTGTTGAAGTGTCAAAAGAAATTTAAGAGGTAAAAGAAGAAATACCACTTATTTTCAATTTGTGGCCGTCCCGAGGCAAAAGACAATACAGGCTCACCAGCAGCACTAGCTTTCTCAAATCTCCGCAAGCACATTCCTTCAAAAAGAATATTCCATCTATTGAAATAAAATTCTCGCTTGTCATCTGAAAGATTTTGAAACATCTAGTGATCCAATATCATGTAAGCCGTTTAGTAAAATTATTAAGAATTACTGAATTTGTATAAAATGATCACATTAATGAACATAGGAAAATTACAATGCTTAATATTGTACTTAAATCACTTGAAATTTCAGATCACCCCGTTTTATTCACCAACACTAAGATTAAAAAAGAAGAGGATTAAAGATGGCATGATATAGTTTAAGATAACTAAGAACCATTTTATTTCCAGAACAATATACTAGCCACTAACATCATCAGTTACGGTTGTCCCCTAAATCTCAGCCGTTAATGCTTACGCCTTATGTTGTGTAATTGCCAACATATCAAGATAGCCAAGAATTGAAGATGAAATAGTTTCATGATCCTTGAAAACACTTCAAACGATCCAGCATATTCAAGAGAAGAAGATAACTGGTCTTGGCTGTACTATAGTGCATTTTTAGCAATTGAATAGCATTTCATCAAGTCATAATAAGCAATCATGTAATTTCTTTGCATCTCTAATTTAAATAACTTCTAGGGTAATACATATTATAACAGATAAAACAGAAACAAAAGGAATGCTGGAGTTAGATGATAAATATGAATTCATATGTCATGGAAAATACAGCCAAAAATGAAGTAATTCAAGCTTACCAATGATGCATTTACATATAATAAGCATAGGGGCAACAGAATCTGCTTTTGCTTGAGAAAAAAGCATGAGGCCCATGTCCAAATCATCCTTTCTGCAATGACAAAAGATAATTCAGAAGGCAAGTTCTTTGAGGATATGCAAACATGCTACAATACCAAATTAGAGAGAGCTGTGTGGAAGGATAGTTGAGCAGGAGACTGGAGATGATGGTTCATTGACAGAGGGACAACATTGTTTAAGCATAACAAATGAAGGAGGAAGAAGGCAAATTTTGATTTAGTTGAGAATCTGTAGCATATATATGTAACATTTCTATTCATTTGGAGCTAGTATAGCATGTATATGGGTGTAACGAACTTTGGAAGAATCAGTTAATACCTAACAAGAATTCTTCTCTCTCTCCTCTCTCTCTCTCTGAATTTCCCAAATTTTTAAACCTAACTGCAATTTGGAGTTCACATACTTGACCCTAGCATTCGGTATCAAAGGAATGATTCTAGGAGGTGAATAATGGTGATGATGGAAGGACCAAGATCTCAAGACTTGAAACGATCTGAAGAAAGCATGAAGAAACAAATGCAGGAGCTGTGCAAATCTGACTTCTTGTTGCATAACTTGGTGATGCCTGAGTCTATATGGTAAGCTTGTTCTTGACGGTGAAAAAATGGAATCCTAGAAATTTGCAGTAAGCATACAATTTGGCCAAGAAACAAGAGGTGGTCTTTTAGCAATACAAGACTACATAGAAGTAATGGAAAAATGTACCCACACCAATTCACAGAAGAATTACGGAATTGTACAGCAACCCCAATTTACAAACAAATCCAACGGAGAACATAGGTTTGCAAATACCACCAGTAGTAAAGAGATGGATGAAAGAAGGGCCAAGGGATTTTGATTTTGGTGTGACGAGATATTTGTGTTGGGACATAAATACAAGAGAAAAATGATGCACATGCATATAGTGGAGGATGTAATTGAAGAAGAGGATGAAGTGGTTGAGCAGGAGCAAGAGATGCAATCAACAATATCCTTACAAGCAATAACGCGTACTGTCTCAGGAAAATTTCAACAAATGAAAGTGATTGGGACGTAAAATAATTGGAATATACATACTATAATCAATGGAGAGAGTACTAATAACTTCATCAAAGAAAAGTTGATAGAAAAAGGAGATGGGAGGTTAGAGGAAATTGAACTACTCGCTATCATATTGTGAGGAGGATTACAAATTGTATGTAGAAAAAAATGCAGGGGCTTTTGTTGGTTTATGAGTGGCTAATAGTTTGCGATTGATGTGTAAGAGGAAGCAACATGGTCTTCGAGGTGCAATTTTTGGCTACCCTTGATACCATAATTTGCAATTACAATAAAGGTACCCTACAATTTGAATGAAATAAAAAAATGGAGTTGAACAATGGTCAATATGGTGGATCTTATGAAACCACTTGTTATGTGCCCGTGCTTGGAATCCAATCCAAGGACAATTATCAGGAAAGTTAATATCTTTTCCCTTATTTACGTTGGTTCCCTTCCTCACAGCAACTATTTTTGATGATCAAAAATGGCAGCACTTGTCAAGGACAAGGCCTGCCGAGCTAAATTATTCTACTTCTAAGCTAATTTTTATGATAACTTGTTGCTTACTTTATTGCATAACGTAATAGCCTTATATAGGCAAAGAAACATAAAATTCCACCTAAACTAGGACTCCTAGAAAGACTCCTATTCAAGCTGTTTTAGGACTCTTAGAAAGACTCCTATTCAAGTTGTTTTTATTAACATAACTATAGCAGAAACTAGTGTAGAAATAATAGGGAAATAATAGGCTCCTACTAAAAATAAAATACTCCTCTAATAGACTCCTAATAAAACACTCCTCTAATATAGACTCCTAGTAAAACACTCCTCTTTGCAAGTAGCTGTTATCCGGGGAAATAATAGACTCCTACTAAAAATAAAATACTCCTCTAATAGACTCCTAATAAAACACTCCTCTAATATAGACTCCTAATAAAACACTCCTCTTTGCAAGTAGCTGTTATCGGCCTCGTAGGTTTTTCCCACAATGCATCCATATCACCACTGGAAGAGGAATGAAGACGTGGATGAGAAGTTATGGAGTTGTTTGTCAATTCCTATTATTGCAAGAGGATGAGCATAGGCAATGGGGTACTTCACCACAATGTTGTCTCTAGATGGTGCAGGTGGAATTGTCTAGAAATGAATTGCCAGTATTGGAGGTAGGGGCTTAAATTCCATATATTGAACATGTCAGATTTCAAGGTTTCAATCCCTTTGCTAGTTAGCACAAAGTGGGAACATACTTTTATCCTTCTTTTTTTTAAGTGAGAATATATACTACATGAAAGTTATACGTTGTTTGATGAATTTGTATTCAAGAGCCACAATGGTTGCCATCATCTAGACTACAAGACCACAAAATTTAATGAAGCAGGAAACTGGTGCAGTAAACTTAAGGCCCTATAGATATGCAGGAATGCTAAAAGGAGGCTATGCAAGGACTGGTAGATGACATGTTGAAGCAGGAGATAATTCAAGAGAGTGCAAGTCCCTTCTCTTCTCCAATCATTTTAGTAAAAAAGAAGGATAGTTCATGGAGCTTATCTTCGGATTATAAAGCTCTTACCCTTAATAGAAAATTTGTTAAATGAGCTGCATTGAGTGGAATACATTTTTAAATTAGATTTGAGGGCTGGTTACGATCAAATACAAATGCGTTATGGATAATGTACATAAAACCACATTCAAAACTCAAGAGGATCATATGAATTTCTTGTTATCTCATTAGGCCTTACCAATGAACCAACCACTTTTCAAAGTTTAATTAAATCAATTTCTAAATTCTATTTGAGGATAAGTGTACTAGTTTTCTTTGATGATATTTTAGTATGCAGTCAAACATAAGAACAACACCAGAATCATCTTAGTGAAGTCTTACAAGTGTCATGAACATAAAAAATATATGTAAAACTTTCTAAGTGTTCATTTAGAGCCAAGCAAGTGGAGTATCTAGCCATATCAAATGTTCAAGGAGTTTTTACTGATCCTACAAAAATACACATAGTGATGAATTGGCCAATTCAACAAACATTGAAGCATCTGAGGAGTTTCTTAAGTCTAGCAGGGAACTACAGGAGGTTCATCAAGAACTACAATCAGCTTAGCAAACCATTAACAACAAGAACGCCTTTGGATGGAATAGGGAAGCTACAGATGCTTTTAAAGCACTAAAGACGGCATTGTCGAATTTACCAGTCCTAGCATGGCCCAACTTCTAAAGGACTTGGTAATAGAAGCTGATGCAAGTGGTGGCAGCATAGGAGATTTGCTAATGCAAGGACACCTACTAGCTTATGTGAGTAACTGATAGGAAGCATACAGATAGGCAGTTTGAAGTTTTTGAATGGGTGATATGAAACTTAAGCCCTATCGACAACACAATGTGGTATGTAGGGAAAATCATAAACTATCTTCTTTGTTCTTTAGTCCTTGTAGATAATCGGCAAGATAGGATCAGTGAATTATAAATTATGATTGTTGGAGGAATTGCAAAAGCATCTCATTTCATGTTTCACAACTCAAGAAGCATTATCGGATCCCAATTGAGTTAGTTCAGTTTTGCCCATGTCCTTCCCAGCTGATACATGATGTCCAGTGGCTATTCAAGACAGAAAATTGGTAAAAAGAAGAAATCGACAGATGGTACAGGTATTGGGTCAATTCTCAACTGAGGACAACAAGGATGTGCTATGGGAGTACCTACATGCTTTACAATAGATGTATCCTAAAATTAACCATGTGAACAAGGTTGCTGAGGTAGGAAATAGTGTTATGATAGCAAATTGGAGGGAAGTGTGTAGAAGGAGAGTTGAGTAGAAGATTGGAGATGATGGTTAGGTGACAGAGGGATGACACGGTTTAAACATTATAAACGAAGGAGGAAGGTGGTAGCATTTGATTTAGTTGAGAATTTATAATACACGTGTAATGTTTCTTTTCCTTTGTAGCTAACAGCTAGTATAACCATTGTATATGGATGCAACGAGCTTTGGAAGAGTTAGTTAATACCTAACAAGAATTTGTTAGAGACCAATTTCTCTAACAATGATTTAGCTCCTAACACAACACAAACACAGCTACAATATAACCAGAA
>JAOQMR010000213.1:32246932-32269425 GCA_027563865.1 Erythroxylum pelleterianum
AGTTTCATTAAACCAATGTACCCGAAAAATGTCATGACTGCATGCCAATTTCGTAATTTGTACTCATGTCTTCTAACTCCTAATTTGGGGCGTTACAGGTTCACGAGGCATACACTAACATAGAGTAGGGCTGGACATCTAATTAACATATTGGGCGAAGGGCTACAATAGGTCAAGCATCACCCTAAACCATTGAGACAAGTTTAGGCTCTGATATCATGATAAATTTGGGCCTAACTCCACCTCAAAAGGCATCTTGTAAGGAGAGGTTTGTCATACATTTATAAACTATTTAAACATTTTTACTTGCTCAATGTGGGATTCTTGACACACTCCCTTCAGCCTAAAGCAGGGTTTGACATCTGATGGGCCTTCTGGGTTGGAGTTAGGCCTAAATTTGTCATGGTATCAAAGCCTAAACTTGTCTTAATGGTTTGGGTTGATGCTTGACCTATTGTATTCCTTTGCCCAATATGTCCATCAAATATCTAGCCCTGCTATGGGTTGAGGGAGTTACGTCAAGAACATCACACTGAGCAAGTAAAGAATGTTAAAATAGTATATAAATGTATGGGAAATCTCCCCTTGTAAGGTACCTTTTGGGGTGGAGTTAAACCCAAATTATCATAGTATTAGAGCCTAAACTTGTCTCAATAGTTTGGGCGATGCCTGCCCTGTTGTAGCCCTTTACCCAATATGCCCATCAGATATTCAGATCTGCTTTAGACTGAGGGAGTGTGTCAAGAATCTCACATTGAACAAGTAAAGAATGTTAAAATGGTTTATAAATGTATGGCAAACTTCCCCTTTCAAAGTACCTTTTAGGGTAGAGTTATGCACAAATTTAACACAATAAGGAAGACTAAAAAAAGTTGAGATCTTGTAATTGATGAATTTTCCAAGAAACTGGCAAAAATTACCTGATGGTGATGTCTAAGAGCCTAAATCTAACTTTTTGCCACTTTATGATAAGGAAGAGGTTCTATAAAGGGCTTATGATGAGCATTACACGAAGATTTAAGTCAGGGGAATAAAGGCCCTTGCTAAAATTTATGAAAGAGCACATTTAATTGTTATTGAGCCAACTAACTTCAAAGAGGTAGCAACTAGGACGGAGTGGGTTGCAGTCATTAAAGAAGATATTTTCATGATAAATAAGAACAAAACATGGTCTCTGATGGAACCAAGGTTAATTTTGATGGATCAATTAATAAGCTTAAGGCAAGGCTACTTGTGAAAGATTATCTTTAATAGTATGGAATTGAATATTTTTTAAGACATTTACACCAATTCCTAAGTATGATATTATTAGGTTCTTGGTTGCATTAGCTACTAATTTTGGCTAAAAATGTATCGTCTTGATGTCAAGTCAACATTTTTTAATGACTTCATCACTGGGACCATATATGTACATAATGGTTTCAATATAATGGACAAAAAAATGATGATGCATACTTATTGCAAAAAGTTGATTATGGGTTAAAACAAGCCTTTACAGCTTGGTACAACATTGTTGATGATTATCTTTTTAAGTAAGGGCTCAGAAGAAGTGGAAATGAAGTTATTCTTTATGTATTGATTGAAAATAAACCAATGAAGTTATTTATGTCATTATGTATAAATAATTTATTGATTACTGGTGATGATGAAGAGTATGTAGCTTCATTCAAATAAAAACTTGAAACTGAACCAGAGATGTTTAATCTTAGAAAGGTTCACTACTTTCTTGACATAGAGATTGAGCAAGTTGAAGATTATATTTTCTTTGGTCAACTAAAATATGTAGAACCAATCCTTAAGAATATTTATATAGAAAAAGATAAATACATTCATCAATCCTCTTACTATGAACTTGAAATTATCAAGAGAAGATAATGAGGAGAAAGTTTATGCAACCTTATATATGAGTTTGATTAAAAATATGAACTTGAAATTATCAAGAGAAGATAGTGAGGAGAAAGTTTATGCAACCTTATATAGGAGTTTGATTAAAATATGTTAATTTAATAACCATAAGACCATATTTAATGTATGTAGCTAGTTTGTTTTCAAGATTTATGCAACATTATAGTATAATACACTTTTGTGAAACTAAGAGAGCTTTAAGATGTGTAAGAGGAACTTTAGACTATGGATTAATATTTAAGAAAGAAGAGAGAAACTAGTTTGATAGGATATGTTAATGATAATTGGATTAATCTTTAAGAAAGAAAAGAGAAATTATGTCCTTTTAAATGAATGATATGTTTATTTTTTCAAAAAAAAATAAGAAATGTTACTCAATACTCAATTGAAGTTGATTATGTTATTGCTAGGCGTGTTTCAAATAAATGCATCTGGCTAAGGAAATGATTAGTTGATTTTGGGATAAAACAAGAAATTATCACTTCTCCTTCTATTAATAATAAGTTTGTTATAATCAATGCAAAGAATCTCATTTTACATGAGAGAACTGAGCACAATAAATTTAATTTTCATGTTATTAGAGAAGCAAAAAAGGAGGGAGAAATAAGACTAAGGCATTGTTCTTTAAAGGATCAAGTGGCAAATATAATGACTAAGTCCTTACCAATATACAAATTTGTTTATTTAAGGTACAAACTTGGTGTTTCTAATAAATACAACAAGGAAGGGTGTTGGAGTTTATGCATTTTTATAAAATATGAATGGCATTCTACTCTTCAAGTCTAATTCACATGTCTTTTGATAAGTTCAAAAGAGAACACATCCTATGACATGCCCATATACTTCTTTGTTGATATTTCTTTATATGAAACAATCAGTAAGAAAATGTATATTAAACCATATGCTCAACTTTTGCTTCCATATAGGAGCAGGGTTTGAGACACACCCAATTCCTAGATTGTAAAACTCATTGTAGCTACTTCAAAATATTACATGATTTATATGCTCTCTGTGTTCAAATTCATATACTTTATATTCAAGTGTTCAAAGAAGAACATGCCCTAGCACATGACATGTGCATAAAGAACTTAAACTTTTTTATCCTTTTGGTAATCTTTATGGTTAAGAAATTATCTTCCTACAATATTTTTTCATGGTGAAGAGAATCTCAAAACTTAAATAAAATTTAAATCTCAAAAGTCCTTTTTATTCACTTCAATAACTTATAACCACTTTATATACAACAATGAAAGTTGAAAAAAGTTTTGAAAAACTCTTTAAAATGTGTTTATAGAACACTAAAATGATTTTTTATTTCAAAACAAAAAAAACATATATTTGTGGTATTTGGGACTTAATATAGTTGTTGGATTCAAAAACCAGCTATTATAATGATTTGTTGCAATACATTGAACTATTATAATATATTGGTTGATTAATATTCACTGCGTAAAATTTTTCCTATTAGAATATTAGTCGACCAATGAAGCACATTAGTTGATCAAAAATTAATTATTTTAAGAACAAAAATATCCATTGAAATATTGGTTGACCAGTGTAGTTAAAGTACATTATTTTATATTTAAACATACGTCATTCAACCACTAACCTATATTAGTCGATCAGTGTACCTAAAATCTTGATTTTAATTTTTTCAAATTATCAAACTTATTTTTTAGTGAAAATTTAACTTAAACATTTCTTGTAATGTATCACAAAGAATGTTTTAAAGATTAAAAGCATTTTCTTTATAATCAAAACTTTAATCCATCTTGAAAATTTATAAGACTAATGCAATAAGGTAAAATGATGATATACTTATGCATAAGTAGCCTCCATATTATCAAGTAACTAAGTGGGAAGTATAACAATTATTACATTTTTACTTATAACCTTGTTGTTCCTTGATCTTCTTTAATCTTGGTTTAATTCTTCATTTGTATGAATTTTAGTCCAACTTTTCTTTATTGTCTTTATGAGATTACTCTTGATTTGTGCATGACTAAATGGCTTTCACATTGCTTTCATCTAAAAATGAAGTCATTAATAGTACTTATATTTTGTTATTATCAAAACATAGATTAAAACTTTCCTTATTTCTAACATTTGAGATTTTTCAGATCTTGGTATATCATATAAGTTGTAATTTACCTCACCTGATGCATTTAGACATCTTGAGGAATAAAAAGATATGTATTATGTTTTTTTTGTTCACTTTTGTTTCCTGCGTTTATAATGAATATTAGGGAAAAACATCATTTAACTTAAAAAAATTTATGCAAGAATAATGTGATCGAAATATATATTACTAACATTACCATAATGCTTACTCCTACATCATTTAGATTACCAGTGAATTAACCTAAGGAATTTGTATTTATACATTACTATTTTAATTCTACACTCTTAATACTTGACTATAAGAGAAGCCATTAATGAGTATATACATTATGCCACAATGTAGAACAGAATACGAACATGAGTTACGAAATCCTTTCAAAACTCAACCAATGAAGAAGTTTCTCATATAGGCTTCAAATAAAGGAATTGTCGTAAATACAAATGGATAGACGATAATAAATACTATAATTAGTAGAAAAACCTTTAATTTACTCAAATATGTCTCCATGCAACTAATGATAGAAATTATAAATATAAATAACAAGGAAACAGAAGTAGCAAATTATTCAGAAATTAACGCAAGATCTGATCCTATGCACTGTGAAATAAGCGTGAAATTTTTATATGATTTTACAAAAGGGTAATATCACTGTAAATTATATAGCATGATTGATGAACAAATACAATAAAACATAAACATAAATAATAGCTTTATTGTAGAACTTGATCTTTTTTTCTTAAAGTTTATCTTAAAAAATTTTTGAAATTGGTTCATCACATCCACCATAGTAATACATGTGACTAACCTTTAATGTTATCCACATGATCCACTTGATAGATCTCTACAAATAGTGTAAAGAGGGAACAAGTACTAGTTCTTTTAGGGTCTATGCATATTTATAATAGGGTTTGAACCTTTTAGTAATTTAATTAATATATAATTCTAATTTTAATTAAATATTGATTATAACAATTATAATTATAATTATAATTATAGTTAAAATTAGTTAAATACTAATTGTGCCCAAATATGAACTAATATATCATATTATTCCTTATTTATTAAATAATTCATATTTAATTATTTAATTAGATTTAGAATTAGAATTATATATTAATTAAATACTAATTATGCCCAAACATGAACTAGCATCTCATATTATTCCTTATTTATTAAATAATTCATATTTAATTCTAAAGTTTCTCAAAATTTACAATCAAATCTAATTTGAATAAATTACCTTTTTGTCTTCAATCATTCTTTGTATGTGAGTCATTAGATTTCTAAATTTGATGGAAATTAATATAAATATAATCGTAAGTTATATTTAGAATTAGATAAATTAAATAATTTATATACATAGATCGCAATTAACATCTAGTAATGCATCATAGCTACTCAAATATTAAAATTTCGAGGTAATTTTGACTAATCTTTTTGTGTATAATTTTTTTTATATAATTAAATCTTTTCATTATACAATATTTTGATTAGATATAGATTACAAAATGAATGCTTAATCTATTTGAGTGCATTCATATTATTACTCCACCATTACTAATTAATTCTATTGATGACATTTGAAAATTATTTTCAAAATGTCTTTTTAACTTGACCAAAAATTTCCAATACTAATCGAGAATAATAAAATATTCTCCCTAATTACTTTACGATGATGAATCAAATATTAATCACTTAATTACCTTCAATTAGTTTGTATTATAACTAATAACTATTGACTGATTTATTCTTGACAAGGATTTGTTATAAGTAGTATCAAAATATATCAATTCCTATATGAGATTCTTTGTAGACATCAAGTAAAAAGATCACTTAGACAATCATCACAATAAGAATCTCCATATATTGACAAGTAATGTTCCATGGATTCTCATATTAGGTCAATATAGTGAATTATTTTCTAACAAGTATCCTCACGTTTGTTTAAATATCTCTATATTTTACTTTATAAAATCAACAGCTTCTTTCATAAGAAAGAAACATAATGTGTGTTAGTGTTAGTCTTTTTATATTCTATTAATATTTAGTCTTAATATAACAATAACTATAAACAATTTAGAGATAATACATAAATGTGATACGAATCCTATAATTATGATCATATCATAATTTTATTTATAATATACATTTATCTCATAAACTTTATCTTATACATTAGTTAATTAAACAAACATGGATAAGATCAAAAATTCTTTTAAACAATGATATTATTAAAACTACAAAAATGCTTTTAAACAATGATATTATTAAAACTACAACCAACCTGTTAATTGTAAAAATAAACCAACATAAATACTATTTCAAATATAGAATAAGAAGACAATATATTGACAATAGAATGTCGGTAACTAAATTGTATCTCATCCATGTCAAGATAATTTTCGATGCATTAAAAAACTCACCTCAAGACAAATAATAAACAATTGTTACGAAGTGGTTTGTCTTCTTTGTGTTGCATGCACATTTCTCCTTGTCTCTGCATTTAATCTTTAGGTACGACTTATAACATTATCGCTTATATGTAACATGCCTACCTTAGCAATAGTAGACATTTTATGATAATTATTGCAAAAATAG
Source organism: Erythroxylum pelleterianum (assembly GCA_027563865.1). Classification (NCBI taxonomy): domain Eukaryota; kingdom Viridiplantae; phylum Streptophyta; class Magnoliopsida; order Malpighiales; family Erythroxylaceae; genus Erythroxylum; species Erythroxylum pelleterianum. The sequence continues at coordinate 32,253,558 of JAOQMR010000213.1, forward strand.
ATTATAATAAGCGATATTACTTTATCAATATGACTTCATGTGTTTCAAATCAAATTCGCCTTCAAACTTTACACATGTTTAATATGTTAATAGAAATCTGGCTTTTGACAATTTATAACACCAATGAAATTACATAATTTGAATTATTAATTGGGTGATGGTTTGTTGCTTACTATGAATTAATAAATAAAACTTATAACGTCAATTGGTTGTAATAAATAATTCAAAACAATTTAATTATAAATAATTGGTAATATATATAAAACCTTTTAATATATTTCCACATACTATTATTTCGATCCTTCTCATTGTATAAGACAACAACGGTATAAACTTGATCATGTGCTCTCATTTATTCCACTTTGGTTTTGGTTTGTTCACTCAACGGTGTGCAAGAGCTGGCTTGGAATCAATCTCGTATACACCGCAAACGCCAAGCAAGAAAAAGCAGGCCCAACCCAGAAAACCCAGTGCCCACTCCACAAATGCCCACCTCTCACTATTGCTGGACCCAAGCACCTCGCCGGATTCAGCCCAGCTCCGGCGTACCCTTTGGTTGCGGTCACCGTCGTTGACACGAAGACCAGAAGCCCCAAAACTATCCCAACAATAACACAAACGGTGACTCTACCCAATGCCTTCACTTGTCGATGATCGAAAGCCATCAAAACAGAAGCGAAAAGGAACACAAACCCACATATGGTCTCGAGCCAGAGGGCCTGGGCTGTCCCCAGACCGATCACAGTAGGCCCATCTTGACCTGGTGCAACGACCGTGAGTGTGCATCCTGCGAGAGAAAACGTACTTTCAATGCTGGAGTTCACCACCAATTTCAGAGCTAGAGCACCAAGAATGGCACCGACACATTGAGCCAAAATGTATATGATGGTTCTTGACACCGGAATAAGACCTGTGAGAAAAGCTGCGAAGGTTACTATAGGATTGATATGACCACCTGAGATTGGGTAGGTAGCAATCAATAGGATCGCGATAATGATTGCTGCAAGGCATGACAGGATCAAGTTAGGCATTTTTGTTTCTGTCTGAATTGTCGATATCACAATGGTGTCCAATGCAAAAACAAGAACTGCTGTGCCTATAACCTCTGCAACAGAAGCTCTCCATATCTGATAAAACAAACATCAGAGAGAAATCGTTACCTTATCATCCGTAAAGGGTACGTATTGGGAATATAGATGTTGACTGATAAAAAAGAACTACAAGTACCGTCAAAGAGAAGAACTCTTCCAAGCCTAGTATACTTCTCACAGTAGAGGAACCCTTCTGCTTTTTTCCTCTAACACTTGTTTCCTCTAACCTGCAATATTAAAGATTATCAGTCTAGTTAAATAGCTAGCGTTTGACACAAAAACACCACACACTCCAACAACTGATAAAGATAAAATAGTTTCTAGATACTTGCACTGGGGTAGAGGCAAAAGGCTGGATTCTGTTCCCGCTATAGACATTTTCTTCATCCCCAACATCACCTACATGAGAAGCCATGTTCCCTTGATCAACGTTATGGTTCTTCTCCTTTTCTCTGACTCCCTCATGTCTGCACCTTTCATTCGCAGTATTTATAGAGGGAAGAGAAGTGAAACATGCACAAGCTGGCAACTGGAGTAGATAACTTATAAATTTCCTTCAACTTCAATAACGGCTACTATAGAGGAACTACATATAGTATTAATTATTATTACATATGTGGTATAATGAGTAATGACATGTCTTGACAATGTTGTCAATGGGTGATTAAGCATGCATTAGATACCAAGTCCACATATAAATGACTCAACAAAGAAGAATTTTATGCTGATACCTCCTCTTTTCCTGGAATTTAAGCAACTCGCGCTTCAATTTGCGCAGTTGATCACAGTTCACACATGCAAGGATATAAATATATACGATTTGCATTAATTGCAATCCATGTAACAACAGATCACCGCCATGCCTTTAGTTGTGGGATCGCAATCATGTTATGTATCCAGAAATATCTGCATAATGTATTTTTAATCCTGCCATTTCTTTTCATTTCCACTTTGACTTAAAGAGTATTGAAATATTTTAATCGTATGGAGCATGAGTTTTTTGGACTTGAAATATATAGAGGCCACCAAAAGTGATTTCAAAGCATCTGTGTAGCATCCTTCAATAGCTGGCTTTTCCTTAGTTTTTGTCCTCTGGTTCTGATTTAAAGCCCTTACTTGTATCATCCAAATTTAAGGACAAGTGTTTCACTTAGTAGTTGTTGATGATCATTTGTACAGATCTCAAGTGGTGTTTGCTTATTCTACCCTTTTATATCACTTGTAGCTTTGTGCACAACAATCTAATATTTTATACTATTAAGAAATGAGATGTTTACAGCATACAAATAAAGCCTTGCAATTTTCTTTTTCTTATCAATTTATTGACAGATTCTTATAAGCAAATCCTATTAGCCGTCAACATGGTAATGTTTACGTGGAATTGCCTTGATGTAGAGATAGAAAGCCCCACAAGCAATAACAGGCCCAACCCAAAACACCCAGTGGCTATTCCACAGATGACCCCCTCTGACAAGGGCTGGGCCAAGACACCTTGCCGGATTCATCCCGACCCCAGCATACCCTTTGCTGGCTGTAACCGTTGTTGAGATGAAGACAAGCAGGCCAACCACGAGCCCAATGATCGAGCAAACGCCGACTCGGCCTAAGGCTTCGGCTTGTCGACGGTCAAAAGCCATCCATATTGACGAGAACAGAAACATAAATGTACAAAAGATCTCAAGCCAGAGAGCCTGGCTTGTGCCCAGTCCAATTTCAATAGGCCCATTTGGACCTGGTGCAATAATGTTGATTGTACAGCCTCCCAGTGAAAATGTCTGCTCAATGGTGCTGCTTACGACAGCTTTCAGGGCCAGTGCACCGAGTATGGCTCCTACGCATTGGGCCAAGATATATACGGTGGCTCGTGATAGAGACATCAAGCCCGTTAACACTGCGGCTATAGTGATAACAGGATTGATATGGCCACCAGAAATTGGAGATGTGGCCAGGAGGAGAATTGCAACAGTTATGGAGATGAGGGTGGCCATAATAAGGTTAGGTGTCTTGGTCTCAGTCTCATAGGAGGAGATGACTATGGTGTCCATAGCAAAGACAAGGACAGCTGTGCCAAGCAGCTCCGCTACAGATGCTCTCCATGTCTAAAACATTAGATACTAGATTAGTAGTTACGAGGCTTCTGAAATTAGTTTACATGTACTTCTTGATTGTTTATTTTTTCTTTTAAAAAAAAAATTCGAGAAAGTAAGCAAACATCACTGTGATGCTCGTGATGATCAGAGCCTTTCTTTTCAAATCTTTCTGTTAATCTGATAGCATTTTCAGGAATGTCGGTGTTGACTTGAGAATAAAGTTTATGCAGTTTGCAAGTTTCTCCTCAGGTGAAGATCTTAACTTGAAACCTTTTTAATTTCCGAACAAATTGTTGTTAGATGCCAAGAAATAGAGTAATGCTCAAAGTTTTTGTGATGACAGAATGCACTAACACTGAAAGAAACAAGCTCATCCAACCCCAATAGCCTACTCAGAGTAACGGGGTTTTGCTTGCTTCCTCTGTTGTTAAGTAGGGGCTCGGGCCTGCAAAGAAGAAGTCAACATGTAGCAACTAGCAGTAGGGTAATGAAACTAAAAGAAAAATGAAAACTCTCTGCTCTTACGTGGAAGCAAAAGGTTGGACTTTGCGCTGTCCTCCATACCCACTCTCTTCGTCCTGAACAGCCACTGAGCTAAGTTCCATCTTGTCTATGGCTTTCTTGGCTAATCTATGGATGCATACTTACAATTTTATAGGGTCAAGACTGAAATGAAATTAAATTCCTGGAGTTGGCAGGTTGACATATAGTAGATAAAGTAAAGCTCACGGTCCATCGCTTTTAAGCTCAACTGCACACCTTATCTAAACCAACATTATCGGCTACTACAGAGCCCTGCATTTATTAACTCCACTTGCTCCAATAATGTCTCCACTATATCTAAGTTGTAGTCTTTTTTTGCTTCATAAAATAACACAAAAGTAGCCTTGCAACCAAAAGTTTATGACCGTGATTTGAAAATGAAACAAATTTCAATGCACTTACTAATCTGTAGCTGTATTCACTAAAATCTATGACAGATAATATTGATTGTAACAGCGTGAATTCTCATAGATATAGAGGGTTGGACTTTTCTTTGGTCGCTGGCCACAACCACTAAGCTGCCGTTGAATAAATACGAGATGCATACCCACGGTCGAAAGTAGGACATGCACGCTATATTTCCATGTCTTTAATTAACATTGGAATCGCCATTAACTAGCAGTTTAGCTGACAACTTTAGCTTCCATGGTTTTGCATAGCCTCACCTGATGTTATCCGAAGTTGAGAATTTGGTGGTAACTCTTATGATTGGCCCTATAGTTGATGTCTTTGCTTTATTTAAGAAATCTTGGAAATAACGATCAAATGTCTGTCTTTCCCAGAAAGATAAATATAAATAATTGGAAGAGACGTCGTACCAGTTAGTAGTTTCACTCTGTATACTTCCTCATTGCTAGCTTTTATCGGCATCTGACTACGTATCCCTATAGAGATCAGTCCGTTGGGAAGGCCAAACAATGTTTATTGGATTTCTGCTGTTGTTTAAACATGTTTTAGCTCTACTGAGACGGTTCACTGTTACAAGGGTCATTACTTGGCTCTTAAAGTTTCAACTGTACGGCTTGCACTGTCATTAACTTGGAAATTCTAATAAAAAAAGCATATGTCAACACGGCCTGCATGTGCAATATTGATCTCCCTATTTTATAGAAGTGATCGACCATCTTGATAATAAGTTGTTAACTTTTATCTTCTAGAAGCGCAATTACAATTTGCCCCGTTCCACTCTTCTCGAAAAGAAAGTATGAAAAGAACAAGAATTGACCTCTGTTGCCTATTCTGTGATATAAGTTGTTTGACTTAGTAGAACAGTTCAACAAAGTAGTTTGGCTACCAAAAAATTCGTAGCTAAATGTGTAAAAAAACAGCATCTATAATTTCTAGCTAGGTTTCTGTTTCATCATCCCAAAACATCACCAAATTCTTATAATTGAAAAAGTAGCAATAAAATGTCCAAACTTTCAATTGTAGCTTAAATATTTTTCAATTTTTCAATTATAGCCCGAACTTTAAAAAATAGTAATAAAATATTTAAACTTATATTTTTTTTTCAATTCTAGCTAGTCGCACTATTATCTGTGTTGATGTGGTACAACTACATGTCGATGCCCCTCACTAATCAGACACTTTAGTTGATCTAGGAGAAGATTGTCTGATTAGCGAAACGAGGATAGTAAAATGACGTCTTTTCAAATAAAATCAAATGTCCCTCCCTTCTCCCTCCCTTCTTCGTCTCTTCGCTATCGATCAATACTTAAAACTTACTCTAAAATCCCTAATCTGTAACCTAAAATCCCCTAAATCTCCCAACGTTCATAAGAGAGTGAATTTGTGCGTTGATGCTTCTTCTATCGCAAAGTTATTTGCTCCATCAGACCAACAAGTGTTTTCTGTGATTTTGTATGTGGGTACTTCATAAGAGAGTGATTTTGTTGTTGGGTAAAAATTGAAGATTTCGTCGCCGAACTTCTTATGGCACTGATTTGGGTACGATTGGTCCTCTCTCTCTATATTGTTTTTTTCACTTCGATTCGGTTTTTATATGAAATGGTATGTTATTGTACTAGGGTTTCAATTTGGATTGTGTTAGGGTTCTGAATGCACAAATCCATTTTGAATCCAATTTATTATACTAGGGTTTCAAATTGGATTTGTGCTTCCAGAAAATTGACTTGTATTATGCTAGAGTTCCAAAAGCACAAATCCAATTTGTTGTAATAGGGTTTCAAATTAGATTTGTGCTTCCAGAAAATTGACATGTATTGTGCTAGGGTACTAGAGTTTCAAATTAGATTGTGCTACGGTATGGTTTGTTTGTTATTGAAAAGGATAATTGACTTGTATGTGCACATAACAAATTGAATAGTAAAAACTTTGAATACTTATACACTTAATTTTTAGTATGAAATGCAATTCGAATGAAAAGATCATAGTAAATGAATGCATGATGGTCGATTCGTACTTTGTTTTGTGTTGTATGCAAAATATATACATCTTGGTAATTATTGAAAAATATGACATTACATAGTCCATAGCCTAACTATTCGATTATGTGATACTTCATCCTAATTTGCAGGGAAGAAGCTTCCTCTTTTTCATTTTGTAAATGCAATGGTAGTTTAGTTAAAATCTTAATATTGGGGATATTATGCTAACATTTTAGAAATTTAATTCTTTGTTAGGTGAATTTGTGAAAAGAAATCATAATAGTGTTGCATTTAAGGTAGTAATTAAATATTTGTATGATGATATTGTAATAGGATAACCATTTATGGGCAAAAATAAAGTATATGTAGCTTTCATTGGGTATGCACATGGTATATATTTCAAATGGAAAGAGTGTCAAGGTGTTGTTAATGGATTCAAGGGTGTTATTTATTATTTTTTTGTTCGTGTAGGAGAAGCTGAAAGGATATATTCTTAATTTTGTGAAGAGAAAGCATTATGTTCAGCGGTAAAATAACCGTAATATATATTATTTGTTATATGTGATAATTTAATTGGATTCAAATATATTAATATTGATATTTCTATATATAATACAGATATTGAATATTAATTGCCCCAATTGTAATGCTTTGATGAAGTTACGGATTTCAAATGTTAAGCCTAATATTGGCCAACATTTTTATGAATGCGTTAACACGAAAGTAAGTAATTCAATTATTGTTTTTAGCAATGCCAATTGTATTAATTAAAGTTAATCAATATTCAAATTGAAGGTCTCTTGTAAGTATGTGGTATTTGTGAAATAGATGAAAGTTTGTTTTTGTCATAAAATATGTCAAACAAATTCTGTGCATTGGGCTAAAAGTCTTATTCGGAAGATATATTGTTGTTCGCAAGAAGCATGTGTAAAAATTTATGTGCATAATGCAAATTTGTCATAAGTCCTAATATTTGTGTATATATCTTTATTTTGTAGATCCCATACTATTTCAAGCTTGGTCATCAGATGTAATTATAAAAAAAAGGAGACATTGTAATAGTTAGAAGAGCAAATGTAACAATTATGTTTATTGTGACTCTTTTTATCTTTTATTCAATCACCTACCACTTTAATATTCAGTTGTAAGCTCTTTATGTTGTTAAGGAAACTGCAATTATCACTTATCCTCTGGTGATTATTACAAAATTCTATCTTTTAATTATAATTATATTTGTATCATTCATAATTACTTATCCTCTGGTAATTACAATAAAGAGTTATGTTCTATCTTTGTCAATTGACTATTGTTACTTTTTAAAATATGCATATATTAGAGTAAGAGTGAAAAGTAGGAGACCGAAAGAGCTAACATTCTTGAATATGAAATATATTTACAAAAGGAGAATGTACATATATAATAAATATATCTGAATGGAAAATTATAAACTCTAATAGATGCTCTTACAAACAATGATATGATTAGCGTTCAAAGGAAAAAGAATAGTGAAAAAAGTGGTTGGCAAGGACAACAATGCTGAAGAGTAACTATCAAAAAAAGACAACAATCATGTATAAGAACAATAAAGTCAATATCATTTTTAAAGAGTAAATTACAGAGTAAGATCAAACAAGCAAATAAATAGGTTATAGATACTGATATTATTCTACAAACTAAAACAATATCCAAAAATACCGGTTTCTCCAAATGGTTGTAACTTCTAAAGCTCCATATTCAAAACCATGCCTCTATCTTCCAACTTTCTTAGATAAATTGGTGTGCAATCAGCTCTAGCTCCAAAGGCTTAATCCAGTGATTTCTGTAGTGCTTGATCACTCACGCCATCCTTGCATAAACAGTAACTAGCAGAAATTTAGATGTATGATTCAGCTTAAAAGAGATGTCATTAAGATCACACACACACAAACACAAAGGAACTATCACTTGTTTCAACAAAATCATACGGATGAAAAGAGCAAGAAAAACTTTTCATCCAAATGTCATCCAAAAACTAGACCATAATCATTTAACAACTTACTTCAATAGCAACTGAGGGGGAAAAAACCCAATAGATACATTAAACTAGCCATGCCTGAAGCAAGACTCTATGAGAAATCAAAAGCACTGCATCATCAATAATAAAAACAATGAATAATTAAATCTTCCAGCATTTTTGTTTATAAGCATATATGCATAGTTTGGATTTATCACAGAAGCCATCAAACCTTTTTTTGATTATACCATTTGTCTAATGATTCAGGATCAGTACATATATATGTTTAAACTTTAGCAGGTAATCTTCTTTCTACTCTTTTTCATTGTTACACATTTTCATATTTAGTAGTGAAAGTCTCTAAGGTGTAGTTGACATTCAACTTAATCCAACTTTAAGTCGAGATTGGGAAGAGTAGGATCATTTCTCATTCATTTCTAATGCTAATTAGTTCTTTTTAGAGCCTTTTAATGTAAGAGGTTGAAAGCAAAATAACTATATACCCAAAAAAAAACATAGGGAGTAAAAGAACTAATATTGAATTAGGTAATGAAGCAATACTCAAACTATAAAGATTTCCTAGTAGCAGATTTTAGCCATTAGTTTGATCCTTCTCATAGGTTGAGTTGTATTAGCAGGTGTACTTTGGGATGCTTGTGTTGTTATTGCATTATTATTGGGAGGTAGTAACACTTGACATTGACCCTCACCCATCCATGAAGTATAAACAACCAATTATGTAAATATTATCATCTCCCTTATAATTACATAAAGTAGTATAAACATGAATTTAAATGACCTATTGTAAAGTAGGTATTCCCTGAAACTTCCCTAAACGTTACTCATATCCTCTACGTGCCTACAAAAACAAAAAGAAATATAGTGTTATATAAGTTAGAAAACAACTTAAATTTTATACTTAAAGTTAACTAACCATTCTCGTCTCTCTTTGTAATATAAAAGATGCAGTATTTGATCTTGTACATATTGATTATGTCGGTCTCCTTACTTGATCGCTACGAATACTGGATGAAGGGTGTTCAGTAGATACTGATAATTTTAGTGTCCTTCCTCTTTTTGTTGCATTATACACATTGAAGATAAACATAAAGTTAATAATACTTGATGAATAACAACACATTTTTTACACAACTAAAATATCTACCTTAACAATTTTAGGTTGGCTTGAAGGTTGATTATTATTTTTGCATCCTCTTATATTATGGCCAATTTCATAGCAATGATGGCAACTCATAATTACTCCAACCTTGGTCAATTTGTTAGGATTGTGAGGTTCTTCAGTGTGATCCCTTTTTCTTGCCTTTTTCAGTCTTCCAGGCATCTTCTTAATTAGTGGAGGTAATATTGGCTGCAGATTTTCAATCTTTGGCCAAAACTTAGGACCACTAATGGGTTCCATAGCAAACTCGTAAGTATTCAAATAAGAATCACGCTTATAACATTAATTCACATAAGCATCGATATCCTCCCTCTAATAAGACATACAAGCCATAGTATGTTTACATGGAATCCCAGTTAAATCCCATAGTCTACATTGATTAGTTTGTTCTTGCAAGTCAATGATGTATTTGTTTGCAAAGATACTGACTTCAAATTTCAAATTCCTATTTGTCTTGAGCATACAATGTTTTACATCCTATTGTGCTACCTCTATTTCTTCCTTATTCTAAGACAAATCTCATATGTGCACTTCATCATCATATCCCTTTTTCATGTATCTGATTCATTAAAAAAACTCAAACGCCTTCTAACATACTGATCAAGCTTTTGTACGAGCTTCACAAATGAATCCATTAAACGTCTCTGAAATATTGTTATGTACTATTTCACACTTCGGTCTTATGCTCACAAAGGCCTTCATAAGTGTCTCCGGATTCCTACTTTTAAAATCCTCATAAGCCTTCACTAACAAACTCTTCAACTCTTCCATTACCTCATCAAAATCAACTTGTGCTGTGCAATTCACTGCTTTCTAAAATAAAATCTTATATGTGTTCCCTTTATGAACACTAGACCAGTTTCCGTACACAAAACGGGCACATTTTCTAGTTCAACTTCTAGAAACAAATTCTTTAATGCTTCCACTAAACCCTATAAAAAAATGGTTACATAAATTAATTAAGTGTTGATCACATAAACAAATGAACATAAGATATATGGATATTTAAAGTTTATCTTCTGCTAATCACTTACAAAAGTCCATGAATTTCCACTTATGTTGAGATCTTCTGCAAGAATGCTTAAAAACCAATTCCATGATTGGTAGTTTTCTCCCTCAACTACAACCTAAAATATATGAAACATCTGATTGTTTCTGTCACGACTAATAACAGATAATAATACACCACCAAGGAAAGTCTTCAGAAAACATCCATCTAACCTAATAATTTTCCTGCATCCACCAAGAAAACCATACTTCAAAGCACTGAAACCCACATAAAATCTTTTAAACATTGGTCTCCCAACTTGGTCATCAAAATCACATTCAATAATAAACTTTCCATCTTTGTCAACTTGCATTAACTAATGCCCATAAGACTATAACTTCGCATAATGACAATCCGTTGATCCCTGAAGCATAGTAATTGCTTCCCACTTAGCCCTATAATATTGAATTTTTGTGACATTTAGTGCATATTTTGATTGAAGATCATCCGTCATTTCACTAATAAGCTAATTGGGGTTCCTCCTGAACTTATGTATGAATTCATTCGCAATCCATTTCCGACTAGCTTGCTTATTCCTCTACACTTTACTGCAGGTATGAGTGTTTTTGACTCTCTTCACAATAAATATTTTTTCATTTCCAATCCAACTAGCATACACCCGAAAAGGACAATGTGCATCACAAACTGCTTCCATTCATACACCATATCTCGCCATTGAAATATTATACCCATTTGTAATTGCATATTTGCTTATAGCTTTCCTCAACTGCTTCTCGTCCTGGAACTTCATTCTAACTTCAAACTTAAAATTTTTCATTTCAACTTTTGGATTAAAACTAATGTATTTCTTCTTTGGTATCGATGCTTCATCATCACTATGAACTGGTGATTGAATTTTATCATCACTGTCATCATAATCACTATTTGTACAATGCGAACTTACTTTTGCTCTTCTAGTATCATTTGAATGATCACCAACTTCATGGAAATTGTTTACACTTCTGCTGACACCATCGTCAACATTGTCGAATTCAAACCCACTTTGCGAAGTCTTTGCACACCTCCTCTTATTTGTTCTAACATTAACACATTCTTCATCATCAGTTCCAAAGAACTCCTCATCAACTAAATCATCGCCAGAATCATTATCCTGCATAACAGTGAAGTCCTCATCTTGCTCTAATTCAACTTGGAACAACCCCTCATCTTGCTCTAATTCATCATCAGAAGTTAACTCCTTACCATCTGTCGTAGGATTCTCATAACCATGATCATAGTATATTTGAACATTCTTACAATTCAATTCTTCCTTTTTTTTTTCAGCATATCCAACATGTCCCTGTCATGCTTTAAGCCTAGCTTCATCAAGGTTCTAATGGACTCATATGAAAATTTGTACAACATGGAGATTACTCTATGTCATTTATCATTGGAAATCCTTTTTAGAACTAGCATGCTTAGTTCATCAGTATCTATATTCTTTTTTCTTTTAATCTTACCCCTAATATATTTATTTTCCTACCTTTCCAACACTCCACCATGATGAAATTCAAAATTGACCAACATCTGCAAAGGCAAATTGTGTCTAAATATGAAATGATAAATATTATAAGAAGAAAAAAAGAAGTAACAACTAAGATAAGCAACAACTAAGAAGAAAAAAAAAGCAACAACTAAGGTGATTCACTTCTATCCCATTAACTAACAGTGCATAGAAATAGGTTAGTATGATTACATCAGAATAATACACTCATATTTTCAAATGCAAGGAATTTCATAAAAGGCTAGTACTACTTTAGAATAATACAAACTGAAATGTTGGAAAGGCACCAGAAACATACCTTTACAAATTTACTGAAGTTTTTTCACAATACTTCATAACTTAGTAGCCTCACATACTAAAACGATCATAAGTAAGTCATTTTGAGGATGTACCACTTAAAAAAAGAATGTATCCACGACATGCAAATAAGAAACTACACTAAAAAAAATTAGACAAACAAAATTGAATGCATTCAATAATTACCAAATAGAAATCATATTTTTAGTAATTACCAAATGGAATGCATTCAGTAATTACCAAATGAAATGCAAGTTGAACCAAATGTTAAATATTAGAGCATAGAACAAGCCAAACGGAAAACATATTTTTCAGTAATTACCAAGATATATATATTATGCATATAACACAAAACAAAGTATGAATCGACCATCGAGCATTCAGTTACTCTGATTTTTTTATTCGGCTTGCATTTCATACTGAAACCCAAGTTCATTGTTCAATTTGTTATGTACATATACATGTCAATCCTCCTTTTCAATAACAAAAAAATTGTACCCTAGTATAATCTAATCTGAAACCCTAGTACCTTAGTACAATACAAGTTAATTTTTTGGAAGCATAAATCCAATTTGAAACCCTAGTACAACAAATTGGAATTGTGCTTTCGAAACTCTAGAATAATCCAATTTGAAACCCTAGTACAACAACACACCATTTCATACAAAAATTGAATCAGAGTGCAAAGAACAATAGAGAGAGATGATCAATCGTACCCTAGTCGGCACCATAGGAAGTCCGACAACGAAATCTTCAGTTTTTACTAACGACGAAATCACTCTCTTATGAAGCACCCATGCACGAAATCACAGAGAATGTTTATTAGTTTAATGGAGCAAATAACTTTGCTATAGAAGAAGCACCAACACACAAATTCACTCTCTTATGAACGTTGGGGGATTTGAGGGATTTTAGGTTACAGATTAGGGATTTCAAAGTAAGAGTTTTAAACGTTGATCGATAGAGAAGAGAGGGAAAAGGAAGGGACATCTGATTTAAGTTAAAACGATGTCATTTACTATCAAAGCAAAATGACGTCATTCGCTAATCAGACAATCTTCTCCTAAACTAGCTGATGTGTCTGATTAGTGAGGGATGTCGACAAGTAGCTATGCCACATCAACACAGATAACGGTGAGACTAACGTCAAGCTATAATTGAAAAAATTGAAAGTTTTGACATTTTATTGTCACTTTTTAAAGTTCGAGCTATAATTGAAAAGTTGAAGAAAGTTTGGGCTTTTTTTAGTAATTAATCTTTTTGAAAAACATAGCCAAAAGTGTAACTTTTAGCTACCATTTTGAAAAACATAGCCAAAAGTGCGACTTAAGCCATGTTAAATTTATTATTTAATTTTCTAATTTGATACTTGAATTCCTAGTTTTTCTTTCTCTCTTAAATCATGACTTAAGATATGTTTAATTTATTATTTAATTTTTTGATATTATACTTTTTAGGGCTATAATGTAGTTAGATTATGAATACTTGAACTTGCCTAATTTTAATTAAATTGATGTTTTATTCCAATTCTATGTTTACTATTTCATTTTATAACTAATGTTTGTGCTTGCTTGATCAAGAATTGAATGACTTATGATTCAATTTGAGACTAAAAAGTAATAATTGAAACATCATATTATTGTCATAAGATAGAGATATTTATGAAACTGTATGTACTACTATGAATTGCTTAGCTTAATGAATTTCATAAGTTCATAATTATCACAGGGAGTAATTGTTAATTGATTATCGCATTTGGCTACCCAGCATTTACCGTGGGCATGATAACTGGTACACAGGAAGTTTGGGGTACTATAAATGATCAAGGGGTGGTAATCAACTTCCTTTTTTCAATTTGAATATAAATGAAATACTAGATGAGTCAAGTGGGATTGATCGTGGTGAAATCGGAAGTCCTAGATTCGTTTAATATGAAATTTTTGTTTGCAATTATTTTTAAAATATTTTTTATTCAATTACTTTTTATTATTCAAAATTTTCAATTAGATTAATTTTTGTAATTAATAAATACAATCTTTATGAGACAACATTCTTTTCATTATTATATTATTTTTTTGAGATAGCGTATACTTATAATAAAAAAGTTACTATAAACAACTTTTAGCTACGATTTTGAAAAACATAGCCAAAAGTGAGACTTTTATCTATACTTTTGAAAAAACGTAGCCAAAAGTTTTAGTTTTAGCTACGATTTTCAAAATCGTAGACAAAAGTTTGACCTTTAGCAACGATTTGCAAATTGTTGCAAAAAGAAATGTAGCCAACAGGCTACTTTGTTGTACCCTTTGATGACAATTTTATTGATCTATCATAGAAAAAAAAATGTAGCCAAAAGCCTACTCTGTTGTAGTGTTGCCTGTGTAAAGAAATCAACTTCATATGCCTCTTAGACAGTAACAAAAAGTTCTACCAATGCATCACTTTTGCCAACTATTATTAGTATTTAAGGATTATGGAGAGAAATAAGGTGTATTCAACAGTAATAGATTTATATGAAAGAACAAGTAAATAAAAATTAACAAAATATTTTTAAAGAAGTTTGACTAGTTTAGTGTCCATAAGTCTTCGAGTGCAATATCCCATCCCCAAATTAAGGGTTAGGACCCGAAGCTTCAGTACATGGGAGCTCAATGAGAGATTAAGGAAATGAACTTTCTTGCTCATACATTATGTTAACATATATGCACATAAATACTGAATGTTTGCACATAAAAAGTGGTAAATGCATTCATTGAGAACTTCTGGGTATAATTGATGTTAAATGTGATTTTATTGAAAATGAGAAGTAGAGGGAGTAGAAAGAGTGATCTTGGTATGAGTTATGAGAAGGAAAAATTTAGGAACAAGATTAGTAGTGATTTGGAAAATATTCACTGAGTGTGCTTCGGTCTGTTAGCCATAACTTTTTCTCTGGCTATCCAAACAAGATGATTCTTGATTTAGATTAAACCAAAAACGTATGGCTACATTTCTTATGAAGACATCGAATTTCAATTCCGTGTCTAAGAATCTCAAAACTTGTCATGAATTTTAGAATTTGGTGTAGTATGTTGGTGTATGAATGGGAAATTCATCTTCGGATGTTAGGGGCAAATTTGGGATTGATATAAATATATTTTAGTAAAATTGCCTTATGAAAATTTTTAGATCTTTCTTTTATCTTTCAACGGTATATAATATGAAAATTTTGGACATCGGAGTCAAAAGTTATAATCCTTATAAGTAGAGACATTCTGGAGAAAAAAATGAGACGGAAGAAACTAGACAGAAGAAATGAGACGAAAGAAATGAGACGAAAGAAAATGAGATGGAATAAAATGAGATGAAAGAAATGAGACGAAAGAAAATGAGACGATAGAAATGAAACGTTATAACTGAGACGATAGAATTAAGACGAAAGGAAACCGAGAAGATGCAAAAGTGAGACGATATAGAAGTCAGACGATAGAATTGGCCTTTGAGTTCTTCATGAAAATTGTAAATCTAGAAGTCCTCTTTCCATTAGTCTAAAAACGAAGTCAATCTAACACCTACAGTGAGAGTTATTGCTAGACCTTGCTCTATTTGCTTAAATTGTTTACTTGATTAATTGTGTTATGGTTGCTTAATTGAATCCTTATGTTTGATTTATGGTTTGAAAATTTTAGAATTTTGTTTGATTAGAAATTGAATTGAGTTTAAGTGGAATTTATGTTTGGTAGGTTAGAAATAAAT
>JAOQMR010000213.1:32269525-32280168 GCA_027563865.1 Erythroxylum pelleterianum
AGACATGGAGCTACAAATGATATGAAGAAATTGGAATCTAATTCAGTCTCTAAGATGTTTAAATTTCAGATGGAAGTTGTGTATAGCATACTGTTTTGGACAAGAGCAGTCCAAAAATATTTGAAGTATATCTTTTAAATCACTAAACCAAATTGAACGATTTTGGTGGCATTAGAAACTAAATACCATAAGGGACGTGTTTCTGGAAGAAAGTGTTATGTTAGATTGTTCAAGGGTACTGTTGGTCAGACACTTAAGTATAAAAGACATAAGGCATAAATGGAAGGGCAAATTGGACAATTCTCAATCATTAAGGGCATAATTGGAAGAAAAAGTGTTGTCTTGCTTATAAATGGAGAAGAAAACCGTGAATGAGAAGATTCTAGAGAAACAAAATGAGTGGATAAGAAAAGAGATAAGAGAGAGAAAACATGAAAAAGAATGAAAGAGAGAAAGAAGAGAAAACAAGTTAGGGTTTTAATTTCTTTAGCCTTCAAGAGAGATTTTGCAGTTGTTCAAGAAGAGAAAAAGGAAGAGGAAAAAAAAGAGCTTCCATTTGAGGTAAAGATCTCTTCATTTAGTGAAGAATCAAGGTAAGATCTTTTTGACTCTTTTGGATTTTTGAAAGGATTCTAGTTTATGGAGTTTAGAACATGCTTGGGTTTAAATGTTCTAGAATCAATTTTAGTGTTTTTACATTGTGGGATTTTTAAGTGAATTCCTATTGAATGAGAATTTGGATATTATGAGATCATATGAGGTTAGAAAAGAGATGACAAGAAATTAAGTTATGATAGAGAGTAACCAAGTGTTCTTGAGATGTGAGCTTATAAAAAGGGTAAAGATTGAAAGGAGCATTTAGATTGATCATGTACAAATGAAGTGTAAGTCTAAGTTCAATGAGACATATGAATTTTGAAATGAGAATGAGCTTAAAATGTGTTCTATAACATACCCGAGATTATCATTGAGCATGCATTGTACATAGTCCATTTATACAATTGTGCATAAATAGATGCTTATACATGTGCAATTATTGATGAGTGTGAAATAGATGTCTTGCATAAATAGGTTGTGTAGGTCGAGTGTTTACATTCAGGCGTTCCAAAATTGGGAAGCAAATCTATATTGGAGCGTACTGTGAGTAGACCTAGATGGTCTCACTTCATTGTTTGCTTGTTTGAATTTTCGTATTAAATGACTATGTGAATGTGATGTGTGAATGAGAACATTGAAGTGCTCCTTGTATGTGAATGTGACGAAATAAGTGCTTCTCAACTTAAATGTTGAATATCGGACTAAGGTCCGATGACATGTGAAAGTGACTGATTGATCATATGTGATTGATGTACCTCATTCCATGAATGCATGAAACATAAAGGCAGTTGTGACTGGAGTCGCCAGTGAAAAAGAGCTTAAAGCTCGATATGTGATAAGAGCCTCAGGCTCAGTTGTGAATGTACCCGATATCCACTAAGGGATATGGGACATTATGTGACCTAGACCGATATACACTAAAGGATATGGGCCAGCTTGATATCCACTAAAGGATATGGGCTTGTGCATAAGGCACTCGGTCACAACAAAGTAACAAATGGAAAGTGAGTCTCATGTACACTACATATGCATAATATAAATGATTAAGTGTATTGAATGTGAAATGTGAAATAAAGTGAGATGTGTGAATTATGTGTTATGTGACAGGGTGAACCATCGATGATGATCACTCATTCAGTTAGCAAAACTCACCCAAAATTTGCAACTATTTTTCAGGATCAGAAGAATACCCCGTTAGGCCAACGGGAGTATACTTACAGTATTTAAGTGAAGGATAGAGGTTGGGATCAGTTCGCGTCTACATTTGTGTTTTCCCTATTTTGTATTGAATTGTATATTCCGCATCTTTCTGTATAAATTTGTATTTCGAATTGACTCAAATGTATTGTATTTGTGCAAGGGCCATTGAAAAATTATGTTGATGGTTTTGTGTTAAGTGACAATGTTTATAAATGAATGTGCACCCAATTTGAGTAATGATTTCCGCAAAATGTGTCATTGATTTCAAAAAACATTTGTATTGATTTTTGAGTGATTGAGTGCCTTACCACGCCACCCTCATGGGGCACAGAATCGGATATCATCATCGATGTCGGGTTTGGGACATTGCGGGAGTGGGGTGCTACATCGAGACTCAAGAGCAATCGATTTCATTATATTGGTCAATCAAATACTTAAAGGTTACATATTTTCTGTTTATAAAATAGGATTACATAATTGTAAACTTTAATCAATACACTTTTGCTCAGATAGTTCCTTACTAAACTCAACTTAATTTAATCATAATTTTAACAAGTCATGAAATCTTTTTAAAGTTTGTCATCTATCAAAAACACTTTTTTAGATAAGGTTATCAATCGCTACTATAGTATACCTCACAATTGTGTTCAAGTTATGAATCTTACAATTTTTTTTTTCAAAACATGACATGGGTTCAGATACACCTATATCGCACTCCGTAAGTCCTTCTTCTTTGTAGTCTACGATATAATCACATCATACCATGTCTTCCACAAAAATACCTTTGGCATAACGACATATTAATATGTACCTTCACCTTTAATTTTTATAATTAAACATTTCGTGGGCTATACCCATGTCTTAGGCCATTTTTACCTTAAACATTCTAAGAAAGCACTCATGTTCTTTTTTAAAGACTCCAAGATTCACCCCATATATTTAAGCATATATCATAATATCTACATTAAAGGATATACTTTATACAGATTAGGTTATAACCATATTTATCGCCTTAAAATATTAATCAAGTCCAAGCGATGCTTTATCATCTCCTTAATAATCGATTTGTCAATATGTGAATTGCATTTTTTTAAATATAAATCTTTTCTAACAAGATCTAACTACATGCTATCAATTTCATGATCTTTTAAAATCTTACATTCTTCACCATATTACTCATTTATCTATCCTTTTTTGACTAACCTTAGTACCCTAAAAAGTAGTTGGATTCTTATAATTGAAAATAAGGGCATACACGTCTAAATCTTTCCAATCTTATCTACTTGGAGGCCTAAAGATTTGCCTCACTTTGTTTGTAACTATACCATGTTAATGCTTTGTTAGAGAAGTGCCCTAAAGGAAATTGCCTTTAGCACTTATTATACAAATCTTTATTATTATAAAAGGCATTTTCATTAATTTGATGCTCATGTTCTTTATGAATTGATAATGATCTTAAATTGAATTCATGAAGTCCTTGATCCATTACATAGCATGAACGAAATCATGATGAAACCATAATAATGAGATTCCTATCATGTGTAATTATGTTAGTATCTAAATTATCTATAGTCATAGGATTAATGAGATGGGACATTATTAATCCAGACAGACTAGCATATGTTATACTCCTTGATTGGATTAAGCAGTGAATCTCATAAGCTGTAAGCGTGAGTTATTTAGAGTTAACATGTGGATGCTACTAAGAGTAGTAAGTGCATTGGTGACTTTCCATGAGACAATCATATGGATAATTTATTCTAGTGTCAATGATAGTCTCATTATAGCAATGATGTAAATATCCTTAGACTTGAAGTGCTCAAGGATATCTTGGATACTAATCCTGTACTTTGACTCAATTCCTCGTTTTCTCCTAGAGGATGCTCATAGGGTGGTGATTAGGTACAACTTGAGATATTCAAAGGTAATTGAGTAGCAAATAAAGGATTCACCACTCCTAATAGGAGGAGATGATATCCATGGCCTCTTGTCGAGGTTATTACTTGGGAATCTCTGGCCATAGTGAAAATGTCATGAAGATAGTTTTTAGTGACATATCCAATTGAGTAATGAGCCTCGGGGACAAGAACTAACATCATTTGGGCTAGATGTGGTGTAGTCAATCTAGTGAGAGTTGACATTTTAACCATACTCTGAACCAAATGGGGTATAAAATGGTGAAAGGACAAATTGCACAGGAACATTGTTTATGGAAGGGTTCATAGTTAAACCACTAACTTTCTAGTCAATTGGTGGTCATGATGTGTTGCTAGATACCACTCATGACTTGCTTGAATTAAGTGTTAATTTAAGTGACCAACATAACCAGGAACCTAATGGGTTATATGCATTAGAGATGCGAAGAATGAGTAAAATGGTTTTAGATGAGGATCCAAGATATGAGAGATGCATGACTAAGCTACAAAAGTGTGGTAGTTTAGTGTCATTTGATTGTAAATCATATGAAACATGTGAATCTTGCTTATTAGGTAAGATGACAAAATTACCCTTTAATAAGTAAGATGACAAAATTACCCTTTAAAGAAGGGGTGAATGTTTTCATGCTAAATTAAGTGGGATTAAAAGCCACTTAATTCCCACTAACTGTCCATTGATGTTGGGAGTCAGAGGGAGACCAAAGAGTGTTAAAGACACTCCATTTTCGTGCAAAAGTTGTAAGAAACAAAGTGTCTTTTTGTGAATTGTTCACCATCTTCTAAAATACTCTCTCAAAGAACACACCACAAAGCTAGCAATTTATTTGTGTTCTAATCATTTTTCCTTAGAGGTTTCAGGCTTCGCTCTTTGTGTGGATATTATTAGGGACATCCTTTGTTAGTTTACAACAACCCGAAGAGGTGAAGACAATGAAAAACGAAGGAGATTGTAAGATACACATCTTAAGTTCATGTTTTGTTTTACTACATCTAATGGCTTATGCTTGATTATGTAATTTCTGGGCGTCTTATTTTCTGCTGTGTATTCTGTTAGTTAATTTATGTAATGCATGATCAAAACCCAACATGCTCTCTTCCTAACATTGTGTTATTTCATGAACTAGAATTTCTAGCCACTTTAATTTATTTTCCAAGTTGTTCTAGTTTTATATGTACCACCTTTAAAAAAATTCTTACCTCAATATACGTCATTCCCCAAACACTACATCCTTGAATATTATCACAAGCTTTTGGGCCAAAAAGGCAAAAATAACATTAATGTTTACATTTTAATACAAATAGACTTTAACATTTCACATTGTTTAAATTAAATCCCATCGTTTAAAACAATATTCAAGTTGATCATTATGTAGACAAAAAATCTAACAGGTATATAATGTCATTATTTTTGTACCATATCATCACTTATGCAGCTCAACTCTGTTATACATCTTTTATGGTAATTTCCATTCTATGTTTGTATAATTTCACTTCCATTTTGGTCTAGCTCTTGGTCTAAGCCTATGTTTTATTTGTGATTAGGTTTATACTAAAATGAACAGCCAAGGAACTTTGAAATTTCTAGCTTAATTTTCTAAACAACCTTGCTTGTATTATTTCCTTGCTTGCATTCTTTGTCCTACAAACAATCTTTCAGTAGAGAAGATGATTGTCATTTTTCATATACATGGGTATATTTAGAGCTTAAATTTTGACTTTGTAGAAAAACTGTATGCAATTCTTGGTACAGTAATTAGTTGAAGTTAGGATTTAATTATATTATATCATTTGTTTGTTATTACTAAAATCATGATAATTTATTTCAATTCAAGGATTTCGAAGTGTAGTTATTTTGGAATAAAGAACTTTTAAATTATTATATAAGCACTTTCAGTTAGGAATTACTAATTTTCTTTAGATTATTAACAAATATGTTGTAATTTCAAGTAATTCCAGTTCTATGAGGATTTCATTAAAAAATGTAACTCTTCCTATAAACAAAATTGGCCTTTAGGTTTAGAATTTGGGTTGGAAATAATGCTCAATGAATTGATGTTTCTAAGGCAGTTTTCTCTGGTACTTATATTGTTAATTTTCCATTTGATCAAGTTGATGCATATTTCCTTAGTGGAATTTATGCAATATTAAGTGTTATATATATTATTAGTGTGATTATTGTAGTGACACCTCTTGAACTTATGGAATCATCATCATTTACTAATACAATAATAAGTTCAAATGTTAAAAATATTACTTGTTATTGTGGGTTAAATGTCCTGCTAAGGACTTTATGGAGTGATACATAATCTCGATCAAGCACTATATCGAAATAAAAACTTTCAAGTTGAGAGATGTAACTTTTTCAAATAGTACGATGACAAATTTATCAAAAAAGATGTTGAACTTATTCAAAAATTAAGGAAAGAAATATCAATATTAAAGAAGGTAGTTAAAGCAAGTACTATAAGTACTACTAAAACAAGCTAGTACAACCAAAGAGTTTGAGGTGCAAATGAAATTCATAAAGCAAGACATGAATTTATTAGTAAAAGAGAAAAGAAAATAGATAAAGTTTATGATAATGAATATTATAATAGGATTTATAATAGGGGGGACTCGGGTAGAGGTTTAAAGAAAACCAAAACGACAAAACATCGTTGTTTGGTTTCATTTTGGTTTTCTTTAAACCTCTACCCGAGTCCCCTTCCTCATTTGGATTTAAACCAAACGGCATTGTTTTGCTCCTGAAGGCATAATGTTTTTAAGTACATAAACCGTGACGTTTTATTAGTTTCTATTTCGTAACGTTTTATTAATAAAATCTCACAAACAGTGTTACAAGAAAATTCGAACTTTTTGTTATATTTTTTAAACGCTACGAAAAGTCTTCACAATCTGCGACCATCGTCTTATTTTGTTGTACTGTCTACGGAGATGGATCATGTCAGGAATTTAAGACACATTACTAAACAACATTACCTATGCCAACGTCTATTCATTTTGTCTACTTTCCTAGTAACACATTCATACGTGGGATGATTGTGAATGAACTGTCTTGTCAGTGTAAAGCATAAGTATAAGAATAAGCGTTTCGCTCTAGGCAGACCGATTATGCCAGGAATTTAGTTACATACATAGGAATAACAGGATGTCACATTTGCCAAGTGCCTATCAATCACGTCTACTTCAGTCACTCTGAATGATGTCCTTTCTTAGTAATAACCAGTCGACAAAATTGCTCTTTTGACAGATTGAGGTCGAAAAGCAAACCAGATTGTAAAGAGACATAGAATGTGGCCTTCTTATGGAGTTCAGGATATGTCACCTACACTGTTCAAAACATATTCTTAACTAAAACCTATATGTTGTTGGTTGAAGACGGCTGTCGGAAATTTGACCATGGGAACATTATGGAGTTGGAGATAACATGTTAACTGTCTTTTGCAGGTCTAATAGGAAACATAGTTGATAACTGAATAAGACATTGGTATTACCCAAAACTTGGTGTGATGTAACATTGTAAGCATTCTGAATGATCTCGAGATTTGACTCTCAGGGGTTTGTTTCGTTTGCGGTTGTATGGACAAGCCAACTTGATATAAACGATGAAAATTCTTGTTTGTTGACAGCTTTGTTGGAGTTCATCTTCGAATTCAGTTGGTAACTGAACATTGTAGTTCAAGAACACGTCAAGATGGTACCAAAGCATTTTCTCCTTGTTACTAGAGTTCAAACTTGAATGGTTTCTTTTGTCTCATTTAATTATAAAATCCTCAGTCAATATCATTCCAGCGATCTCCAAGAAAAATGAAGCTATCCTTATCATATGTTCTGCTCTCTGCACCAACCTTAACATTTTTAATTTCGCTCTGCACTTTTACAGGCAAAGACCTAATCCTTCTTTGCTTCCTTTTTTTTTTGGGAGCAGGAAAACTTTGTTATATAGTTTTGGCTGATTATGCAGTTTTTGTGTGGTTTGCAGATTGCTATGACCCTTTGGATCCTGACGGGAACATCACAGTTACTTTTGATATCCATGATTGGACAACTGATGGATATGTGGTGGGTGAAAAAAATACTCTTTACCTAAAATAGGACTGTTTAGCATATTCTTACAAGCTAGAAACAGCAACAATGGACTAGATTAATTTGATTCAAATAGTAATTTCCTTGGTGCATAATTAGAGTCCTCGTGTATTTCGATCATGTTTTCCACTTCTTTCTCTTTCACAATACGATTATTACGTGCCTCTGTTCTTCACGACTTTGTTATTGGTAGCATTGCTTGTAATCAGTAATTCTAGAGCGTTGAAAGGAAGCTGTCATAGTAGCTGCTCTAGGACATATAAAATGACAAGAATAGGAACTAAGAGTACAGGATTGCAAGTCCATGTTCAAGATTAATATACTAGTTCTCTTTGATTTGTCGTGTTGGCCTAATGGCAGGAACTCATTGAAGTATTTACTTAGCTGTTACTGCCAATCTTGACATTGCAAAAGATTTCTCCCCCTAACAATTTCATTTCATACCTTGACACCCCATGAATTACCAGACGTAGTAGTACCTGGCTCTTAAATTGGATAGAAGAAGTAAGAATCAGCCTATAAGCTAAATTATATGTTTTGTGCATATGCCACCATATTATTCAAAATATGCCTAGGTTTAAGATGATTCCTGAATGGAAGCTAACATCCTGGGATGGATCTTCTTGCAGGCAAGGGTTACTATCCAAAACTACTATCAGTATCGGCACATTGATAGCCCGGGTTGGAACTTGGGGTGGGCATGGACCAAGGGCGAGGTTATCTGGTCAATGTATGGTGCATTTGCCACTGTTCAAGGGGATTGTTCAAAATTCAAGTACCAAATCCCACATTCTTGTATGCCAAACCCTGTCATTGATGATCTCATGCCATATGCCTCCCCTCAAAACATGTCAGAACACTGCTGTCGCGGTGGCCTGATCTCTGGCAATGCTATTGATCCTTCAAGATCATACTCCATCTTCGAAATGACTGTTGGAAACTTGGGGGCCAATTCTGCAGTTTATCCACCTGTAAATCTTACCTTACTGGCACCAGGTCCTGGTTACACTTGTAGCCAGGTTGAGGATACAGATCCCACCAAGTCTTCAGATATAGGCGGTAGAAGAGAAATCCAGGTTTTCAGTAAGTATCTTTACTCCAGATTTATAAACCTTCACTTGAGCATTTCGTGTCTCCTTTACTTGACACACAAATCCCACTGTTACAGATTGAGAATAAGAACTTATCAGGAAGTTATATCTCTTCTTCACAATCTAATTTCCTGCATTATATTGCTTTCAGAAACTTGGAAATCAACATGCAGTTACTCTAGCTTTTTGGCAAATGAAACTCCTACTTGTTGTGTTTCACTCTCAACATTCTATAATTCCAAGGTCACATCATGTCCTAAGTGCAGCTGTGGATGCAAAGGACCAGACCAAGACTCAAAACAATGCATAAGGTTTGTTTCTATAAATGTCTGTGTGTCTACCATTAAAGCTTGAGGCTAAAACGCCTGGTGGTTGGGAGATATTTGGCCTATATGTCAATCATTGTACTCGACTTTGGAAGTTAAAAGTAGATGCTTATTCTCATTCATCGCGTTTCTGGCATATCAGGGACGGGAAGCAGTCAGAAATAGTGCAATGCAGTGATCATATGTGCCCAGTTAGAGTGCACTGGCATGTTAAGACCAATTATGTGGATCACTGGAGGGTGAAAGTGACAATCTCCAACTACAACTACGTCAAAAACTACTCAGACTGGAATTTACTGATACAGCATCCTGGTTTCAGGCAGAACACAACAGTATATAGCTTTAATAGTACATCGCTTCCCTCTGCTGGCTATTCAGGTATTCTTCTGATGATTTTGATCAAGGCGCAGAATGCTGAAATTAACAGAACTTTTGATCGTATCGTCATAGGCCTTTCTATATTAGACTTGCCCACTGCTATGATAATTAGAAGTAACTATGCATTGTAGATCCACTTTGACTAACATATTAGCATTGAACTTTCTGCAGACGACGTTGCTCTCTTCTGGGGATTACCATACGTTAATAACGAATTGTTACAAGTTATTGATGACGAAGCTGGATCAGTCAAGACCGATATACTAATAGAAAAGGATTTAAGCATATTCACCTTAACAAATGGATGGGCTATGCCTAGAAAAATATATTTTAGTGGAGAAGAGTGCGCAATGCCTCTCCCAGACACATTTCCTGCAATCCCAGATGGCAGCTCCAGCATAAGACCTCCTCATTACCTTTTCCTCCTCCTGCTATTCTACTTAATCTTTCAGACACTGCTCACCAGGCTTGACGTATAGCTTGAATATATTCCTATCATCCAGCAAAAAACTTGCAGCCAAACCATTGTAGCTTTTCATTAGGTACCATTTCCTATCGAAAAATTGTGAGGTATTTGGTGAAGAAATGCTGGAAAAGCTCACAGTTATTTCAAGATATTTTTTCATAATCAGGTGACTTTCCTGAATATTTAATTGCTGTGACTAATACAAAAATATAAAAATTGAGAGAAGTTGTACGCTAGCATTTATGGAGAGCAGATCCGTCCATTCCCACCCTGTCTTATTCTGTCCAATAAGGCAACGACGTCGTTTTTTTCTTTAAATTTGACAGCTCTCTTGTTAAATTGAGAAGCTGCCTGTGGAACCCGCTTTCAAGCCATATCTCAGCCAGCGTTAGATTTCAGCTTATACTTTTAACACTTACGTAATATGTAAAGCAAAAACATGTTTTCCTCTTATTCTTATTAAGAACCAAATTTAAAATGTTCAGAAATTTAATGATATTATTTAATATCATTAATAAATAAATAATTTAATAAATATCAAAACTTTAATCATTCTTATTAA
>JAOQMR010000213.1:32287504-32298812 GCA_027563865.1 Erythroxylum pelleterianum
CAAACATAGAAACTCTCCCGCATAATCAGACACGATAGCATAGCTAACATGATAAGATAACAAAACAGAAGCATTAATAAAAGTACTAAACAGAAAAGAAAAGGCTGTAACAATCTCATTGATAACTACTACCACTTTTTGTACCACAAATCCCTATTGTAGCAGGAATTTAAATGTAAAATCTACAAAGATGCTTAAATCAAAACAATAAAGATCCTATCTCAGCATTTTTCAGCAGTCAGACTTGCATGATAAAATTCAACTATGCCAGAAAACCAATGTAAACTCAAGTTAAATCAAAGATATGGAGAAACAAGAACAAACCTGGAGAACCCAGTGAGCACAGCTCAAGAACCTTGCAACACCCAATGCAAATACATAATGAGCAGTGAATGGCTCAACAATCTGAAAGCACCCAAGGGAAAATTAGTTCCAATATTCAACAAGTTCCTGAACTGGTGTATCTTCAATTATGTGAGATCATACCTTTGTATTCTGCATAACCCGCAACTGAGGTAGTACAGAAACAGCTTCCAGGTAGACACAGAATGCCCATGAGATCCTGTTCAATAGGTTATGAGAAGTTGATGGGTGAATCAATAAAGCCAAAACGGCACAAGGTACCACCTACAAATAAAACAGTAAGTATATGGTCAGAGACATGAAGATTAAAGTAATGGCCCTCCATAACAGATAAACCATAGATCCTATGATTGGCATTAATAAGACCACAGTACAGATAATAGACTAGGAAAAACTTGAACAACCTAAACAACCAGAGAAATAGGATGACATAAATGAGCCATGAATAGTAGAAACAAAGGATAAAAGGGCCTGCTACAATGGAAGAAATCTACTTTGAAAATCATGGTCGGACAAATTGTAATCTTAATCACCACAACACTCATATTCTAACGATGAAATGGGCAGCCTGATTTCCATCCTATAACCAAAGCATTCGTCAGGACCAAAATGCAAACCAGAACTGGCAAAGTCAATTTCGTGAGAAATTTCCAACACCTCAATTAATGTATTTGAGTTCATAATTAGATACATACCACATAATATATTGCAAAATTATCTTTGTCCTCCATGTAACTAGATCTTAGCTTGAAACGGATCATATAAATAACCCACAATGTTGTTGCCAATGTAGCTAAGTCTAGTATTGTGTGTATGTCATATTCCATTACGAAGCTGCAGTATAACCTGACAGCTAAAAAAATTGCTGTCAGCTCCTGAGATTTTAGTGATAGTCCTGCAAGTCAATCAAATGAATGTTAAAAGTGTTCCAAACAAAAACCTGTAAAATGAGCCAAAATAAAACACATATAAATAAATTATTAGACGTCACATATGGATTCCTTGCACAATTGAAATATAAAACCTTCTACAATTTACTAGGCGGTAACCAAAGAAATGCCGCCACTAATGTTAACAGAATTATAAAACAAAACCAATATATAACCAATAAAACAACAGTTTGCCTGTGAAAATCCTCTCCTCGCGCGGTTGCAGGTGTTTACCACTTTTGGATTCAGTGTACTATGCAAAAAAGACAAGCGGATATAACAAAGGGCTACAAACATTCAGCTCAAAATCGTTCGAGATCTTCAAAATTCCTGTATCTTTGATTTTTTTTTTTTCAAGTTCCGGTCGAGGGAATCCTTTTCTCTTAATTTTATAATAGCAAGCGGAAAGAATTCGAAGTGATATTTGGGAAAAGGTCAAATATTTTTGCGTATTAGGTCCTTAATCTTCAGCTTCAACTTAAACATTTCAGATTGGACATCTTTTCATGAAAAAACAAAGATTATAACAAGAAGTGAGGGGAAAGTCATGAGACTCCTATTTGCAAGAGTTAGGATTGAGATACGAAAACGGAAATTTTCACCTTTCCTAACAAACCCAAACAAGCATCAAACAATTAAACTGATCCTACAAAACATCCCTAAATCCTTAGAGACCAGAGCTTCCAAAAAGAAACCAAAAAGCACCCTAAAAAACCTCCAAATTTCCCTCTTCTCCTGACAAATCACCAAATAAAAAGCTAATCATTCGTGCCACAGAAACGGCCAAGGAAAAAAAGCGGTCCGCTAAAAAAGCTTCCTTTCAAACAATTATGATTACCAGCGCAAGTTTTTTCCTTCATGAGCTTGTAGATAAGGACGGAAATTCCAATAGAGTGAACAGCCTCGGCAGCTACGAAAAGGTTGTCGTGGTCATGAACAATGAACCTGAGGAGGACCAGGGTCGCCATACCAGCCACCACCGCCAAAAAGGCCTTGACTTTCGGTGGCTGTCGTCGGACCCATGTCGTGACTGCGTAGATCGGTCTCTTTGGTGCCCTCATCGGTAAGTCAAACGGGCACTTCAGTGAATGGCTTCCGGATGGTGGTTCGTTGGTAAATAAAGGGACTTTGAGAAAACGAAAAAGAGGGAATGAAAAAGAAACGAAGAAGAAGAAGAAGACCGAGAAGAAAAGGAGAGACCAGGAACTCTTATTTGGTTAATTTGGTGGAAAAATCTTATTTAAGATATTATCGGAAAAGACTTGCTCCAATTTTTGGTGGGTTTCAGAAACCAGATTTGGGGTTATTACTTGGTAGTGAGTATATTTTCCAATTAAAATATCTAATTAAATAGTGGATTAGATATAACAACTCTATAATTAGATTTTGCCAGTAAACAACGGATTACATTAGTTCTTAGCTGAGTTGATTATATAAGTTAATTTGATTAACGAATAATATCAGCTGTTTATTAAAGATGTTTGATAAAATTAGTTTTTAGTATTAATTGTTGATATGTAAAATAAATTATAATGATATAGTTAAAAAAATTATAAGCGCATGAAAATTATATTTATTAGTATTTCGTTGAATATTCTTATAAGAATTTAAATTTTAGATATTTAATTTTACAAAAATTAAGTTTATAATTTTAATAATAATAATAATAATAATTATAATAATAATCATAACTCAATGTTAAATTTTCTATTAATATGAATGATACAATGAGCTACATATATGAATATTTTTAATATAATATATATGAATTTTATTATTTAATAAATTAAAATATTTATAATTATAGTATGACACAAATACGATATATAGTAGTCATATACTAAAAATATTAATTTGATGTGACTCTTTATGTTCAAAAACTTACTATTATGATATTTTTAAATGTAAGTTAATATTATAAAATTAAATGAAGATAAAAAATTTAATTAACTCTTTTATTATATTCTTTTAAACTTCAGTACAACAAAAAAAAAAGTCAAACTTTGAAAACACATTGAACAAAAGTAGAGAGTAAAGTGAAGGACAATACTGTTATTAGACAAACAGCTAACTTCAAAAATTCCATAAGTTTTTAGAAATTAGCTTTTAGAATTAAATAAACTAACCAATAAATCATTTACCAAACAAATCAATAACTTTTTAAGATAATTAAAAACTTTTAATCAATAAACTAAAAAGCTAAAAATCAACTGATAGGCTATTTGACAAACACTTTGGTTCCAAACAATTCCAGCTTGATCCAATTTTTGCCATCTTCATTCTTCATGGCATATAATATTAACTACGTAATTTACCACTACGTTGCATTAAGTTTCATGGTTTAATAACAAATGAATTCCAAAAACTCCACTGATAGTTTAACAAAATCTTTATGGATTCGTGTACGTTTCAAGTGCTTATAATAAATCGACTTCACTTGTTTGTTTACATAAAAACCTCAAATTCCCCCCAAAAAAGGGTCGAGGACTCGAGGTCCTGTGAAGAATAGATTCGCGTTTTTGTAGTTTGCTCACCATACTTGGGCGCAAGCAAGCACAGCGATAAACCCAGACTAGTTTCCTTTCAGGCACTATAGGCTTCTTATAAACAGTGAGATGAATGATCTTGGATCAATCTTGAAAGAAAGACGATTATAATAAGTTGTAACACACAACTTCCAATAATTCCACTGCAAAGTGCAAACTGAATAAGAAATTCTAAAGCAAAATACCGTTTACACCTTATTCTGACATTTAATGATATTAGAAGTCGAATAATATCAAACGTCTTGCCCTGCACATACAGCAATTCAACCTCTGTTATCACTCCAATTCATTGTAATCTTTAGTCCCAAAGTTCTTGCACCACAATTGTGAGGGAATTGGGCGAATTGGGGGATGTGGCCTTTGCTGCAAGAAATAAAGTCCTCTTTCCCATCAATTCTGATTGTAAGAAGCTCCAGGATAACATATGCAACAATCTTATTAGCAGAGCAGTTCACACTGGCTAGAATAATATTTCATCAGGCTAGAATAATATTTCATCAGCTCAGCCTAAACAGCATATGTGTAGTACATCTGAAAACAATTGGTATTTCATTTCAAGCAACTTCAGAGCCCAAAAAAATTCACTGTCAAATGAAAGGAATAAAATAATGAAGCATCTAATAGGGTAAATTGTTTTAAAAACCCAAAACTTTCCACATATTCTTCAATAATAGCCCATCTTATCTTTTGTCAATTAAATACCAAAACTAAGCATTTGAGTAAAAGATGCCCTGAATTCAAATTCTTTTTATTCCCATTTTTTATTTTTGTTATTTGGTATGCCAAGTCACTTAATTCATAGCAGCCTTTAATCCAGAGTTGCCGATAGAAACAAAAATAGAGGCTCAAGAATTGTTGGAAAGGAAATTGGTTGGGTTGATACAAGTGCTATGTGAGAGACCTAAGGCTCCAGGCAAGATGGCTGGGAGCTGTTATCGGTTAATATTCTACACATTCTGGGAGTTTGAAATCTAAAATGATTAAGGAATTTGAAAGAAAGGGCTAAGGATTTCTGAATGAGATGGATTTGAATATTTGTTTTACAATAAGGTCAGGATGGTCATTCACAAAATTAGCTCGTACATGTGTACCAACTAATGTGATGGAGCATGTGAGATCCCTTTGGTTAACAGAAAGAATAAACTGAGTTTCAATTTCACCTCTTTTTATACATAAGTCAGTTTCTGGTATAGGTTGAGGCCTTTTATAAAATTAACCCTGCGAAATGAATTAAAAGAGGTTGTGAATCTATGACCAGTAACTTAATTCTCCAGCATCAGAACACCTAAAAAGCACAAGAACATTCTGTGGATCCAGAATAGACCAAATGTTAAACCGCAGACAAAACCAAATCAAACTCTAAAGTCAACATAAACAGGCAGTAAACTCATACTTGAAGTGAAAAAGATTAAAATGTATGAATCAAAATTATGCACCTTTCCAAGTGTACCTCGAGGATAAGATTTTAACAGTAATTGTCTACTAGAGCCCTATAATTAGAAAAAGGAAATAGCACCCCAACAAGACTAACATTGCTAAAACCTAGAAGAGAAATGTTAACCTAGAAGAGAAATGTTAACAATGAGTAAGAGGTTAAATTCTCAATACCCAATTACTAATATTCCACAATAAACTCCCCCAATTAGGAAAAAGCACAAAACTTCACTAAGATCCAATCTTTCCAAAAAAAAAAAATCATCATCGTCATCAACAGTAACGACAACGACAACAACAATCTATAAACTTAAAATTCAACTTGTCATTAAACCTACTCCAAATAATTTCAATATGGGGATCGAGGATAGGAGAGAGAGGAGACAAACCTCGAGCTCGGCGGATTTTATGGCGATGGGAATGCAGATGAGGAAAACGCCGGCGAGGGCTAGGGCAGTGTTCCGGCGCCAGTGTTTGGGGCGGCAGTTGGGGCCGCCGGTCATGCTCCACACCTTCATCCTAAAATCGCCCCCGTGGGCTCCTCCTTCGGCGCCGTGTCCATGCTCTGCTCCTCCTCCCATCTTCGATTCGATACTCTCTTTCACAGTCTTTCCTCACTTTTCTGCTTTCTATTGCTCTCCGACTTTGCCATTTGCCCGTTTCTATTTAACTAAAAAAGAATTGGATTGGATCAACAACTGCACCAAAACGCAGCGTTTTAATGGTTGAGGGTACTTTCGTCCTTTCATCAACTCTTGATGGTTCTGTTGTGACACCCTTGTTTTTCATTGGATCTGTTGTTTTTCTTCCTCAAATCAATCAAGTTATCTATTTCTAAATATATTTTAGTCTTTAAAATCATAGTTTTTGTGGGAGTGTTCAGTGTTGTATTGATTTTTTCTTTTTACATGTGCTCTCATAAAATTTAAAGGCACATTGATTAGCAAAATCCATTCCCAGGTATACTTGGAGTTGGAGAACTTTGGTATAAACTTATTAACGAAATAGTAATGGCAAGTGCTACAGAAAAACTGGAAAAAGTTAAGAAGCTGAACTGCAATGCATGGTTAAATCACAAATGCCTAAGAACTTGAGGTACCAAAATGTTAGAAAGTCCAAGAATTAGATCTTTTCATGAGGGGCTTCATTTGTCTGTCTTCCTCCAATGCCACCATTCCCAGATGAGAAGGGTCTTCCAGCATCAATTTTGCCACTAAGTAACCTGCGATAGACCATGTCTGGTTCTTCCGCGCTTGCTTCCCAATGTATCGGCCAAGCTTCCCGTCATAGTATTCAGGCCAACTGTCTTTCATCAATCTCATTTCAGCTACTTCAATGGCTCGCCTTGCAATCTGTGGTCGTCCAGTTTTTATGCATGCAGCCGTGAGAAGCCATAACAGCACTGCAAGGGATGTGGCAATTGCCATTTTGTATTTAGATTACAGAAGTATAAATTAGATTGATTATGGCTTCAAAGAGTAACGGGTTATAATATCAAACAAAATAAGCAACTGTCCTCAGATCCTCAGTTCACTTCCACAACTAATAGAACTAAGAAACACCTATATTTGATAGAATGGAAACCCTCGTACTATGTGGCAATAGAATAGTGAAAGTGATAAGTGTTAGCTTGCAAGATCTGCCAAAATGCATTAGAATAAAGTTTGACCGTTCAATTAATGGCAAAAAAGAATAACGTAGAATCACTTGATCACTTCCTCCTAGTCAAGAATGAAGCTTTTTAAAGCACAACAGCACATTGAATGGGATCCTGAATGCCAAGGACAAATGTGTTGAGACTCATACCTGGCCAGGACCCTGCATTGTGATAGCTCCATCTAGTATTTTTGGGGTCACATCCTGTGACAATTCTCCACTCATGGCTCTCAATGGCTGGAAAACATACCTTGAGTGGCATTTCTCCAACTAACTCTTCCCACCTTGATTCTATAAGATCCATGATTGCAGTGGATTGTTCAGGGGTCGCCAAGGATGACAGAATAGCAATGCAGTTACCCAAGGCAAACCAACGGAAGTCCATTCTTGCAGGACTAACATTCCCGATAAAGTAACCACCGTGAGTTGGCATAAAATCAAAAATCCACTCCGGAAGAGAGTCAGGTATTACATTGAATTTGTTTACAGCAGTATGCGAGTATTCCTCTGTTTTATAGCGATATATATCATTTAGTTGCTTCAAATCAATCCAATAATAACCCCGCACGTGATAGCTCAACGCATGAAGGCGTTTCACAATTCTTTCTACAAACTCCTTCCCCTCATCATCTTGTTTTAACAAAAGTAATGCACATCTTAAAGCCATGAAGAAAAGTGCTTGAATTTCAATTGGATACCCATAGACACCCTGACAAGATAAACAACTGAAATTAGACACAGTTCAAAACTATTAAAAGAAGAAAAAAAAATACAATCTAAATGAAACTTGAAATAGAGGGAAACATGTATTTTGCGTGTGAAAACTGGTTGCTTCACAAGATGAGGGAAAGTTTGCCATGATATGGTAAGTATAAAGTTGCCAGTTAAGTCATGAAGAGTTCAAAGAAAGACGGGATTGAATGCGAATTGGCCAAGGAATGAATCCAATCAACTGAAACCCCATTAATTGTAATCCTAGCAGTATATCTGTTTCTACCTGTTCAAAAAGAAAAAAAAAAACTTTATATAACATTCTATTAGATACCACCGTCCTGATGAAACACAGTCTGCACCCACTAGTTTAAACAGTTTAACTTGAAACCCAAAAACCTTCCTCTGATCAAAATGTGAAAAAGAAGACATGAATCTGCAAAGAAACACTGGATAACCCACATCCAAAAGTAAAAATTTAGCATGAAATTCACCTTATGAGCTAGTTTGTGCTACAAGGGTAGATTATGTTCATTAATGAATAACCAACATAAACAATGAAAACTTACCATTCTCCTATCAATCATGCAGCATCCATCAGCACAAAGAAGAGTAGGAAATGTGTCAAAACCCTCTGACAAGCATAGACTCAATATCAGTCGCATACCCTTCTGACATTCTGGGCGCTCAGCCAATGATATGTCACCTGTAGACTTGGTGTATGCCCGAAGCAATATAATCCACCAGAATCCAGAGTCAATAGGTGCCACTCTTCCTATTGCACTTTCCCCAAAATCTGCCATCAAGGTCTCACTGTTCCTGACTGGATCATGAAGTACTTTAAAACTGGCAGGCATTACTCCTTCTCCTAGGTGGAACCTGTCAATCTTTTTCTCCCAAGATTGAAGTCGAAGAGTTTTCAATATGAAATTTTTTACAATCTCAGGTTCTCCATTCATCAGAAATGCCAGTGCGCTAGGCACAAAGTCCCTCACAAACACCTGCAAACGAAGATATTACGTCCACTTTGCAGCTTCAAAACAGTTGAAACTGAGGCCACTCATATATATGCGAGTTACAAAGTTACGCTGTGTTAACTACAACAGGAACACTACAGATGCTCGATTAAGGACCAATGAAGTTACTAAATTGAAACCGAACTTCTTTATAACTGCTTATCATAACTTGTAGGATAAATACCTGATCATAATTTAGTTTTTCATCAGAATTGTCTAACGCTGCAATGGTTCCGACAGGTTGACCACGAAAATGGACTAAAGACCGCCTCAAAGCATCCCAAGCTTCGGCCACCATCGGGTATGTCTCGAAACCAGTCTGTGACATGGGGGAAGTAAATCCTGACCTTCTACTTGGTGAATAAACAAAATCAGCATGGTCAATCACTCGAGAAGAGTTGTCAGCTCTGGACGAGAAGCGAGGAGACATCACGACGCCCAACTCAAACAGCGACCTTTCGCCGCATGATCTCTGTCTATCCATATTCAAAGCCCTTGGCTTCTCTAATAACTTGGAGAAAACAAGTTCTTCAATTTCAGCCGCATTATAATGGTTATCACCGTCTTTTACGTCTCCATTTGTAGACAGGTCTACTGTCTGGACAGACAAAGACATTTTCTATGCTCTTTGACGTTGTTGGTAAAGAATCAGCCCAACTTTTGGCTGCTGCGTTCAGTAAATTGCAATTTATCATAGAAAAGTTCGTGACTTCAGTGCACCAAACACACATTTATAACGAGTGAAAACGCAAGATTTTAATTTTACAGCCATTTCTATGATTTTCCCTTCAACCAAACAGAAAGTGATCAAGTTTAATCAACTAAGACCACATTATTTAGAATTAATAAGAACATCCTAAAGGTCACATTCTGTCGCACGCGCACGACATGCAAATAGCCAAAAGAAAAGCAAGAAAGATATCCAGTACGAAACAAACAATTAGGAAACAGAGCAAAATGCAAGAGCACTGTATTAAATGAAGCATCACTGCGTGATCTATTCATGTCTCAATGCAGATTCCAGGTCTCAAATGAACAAATTCATGTTTCATGTAGATTCGAGGTCTCAAATGAACAACTACAACAGGAATTTACCAATTGAAGATCTGAGAAACTCCCACAAAATCTCTCTCCAGTGCCAGCTTCCAAGATCAAAGGAAAGAAGAAAAAGGAAAGAACAAGCTCACAGAGAGAGTGTCAGCACATAAGCAAATGGGGTCATGAAAAAGAAACGTTCTTGATGCAAGCAAGTGGTCCCTAACGCTTAACCGGAATAACAAGTAATGATGAAGAGGTAGATTTGCAGAAGGTGACCGGTAGATAGGGTTGTCACTTGTGGGGTGCCTGTCTGTACGGACGATTCAGAATCCTTTGTGTAGGGCCTAATGGGTACTTGTGGGTTACTGTGACCTTAAGATTTTGGCATGGAACGTCAGGCTTTTGCGTGGCATGATGATAGCAGTGTGGTTTTAGGTGTGCTTAGGAACTTGAGCCGTCAGTCATTTACCAACCTGTGACAATAGTGTTGAAGGTATCTCTGCAGGCACAGCAATGTCTGATAGTGCACGTGTACGGTCGCATCAGATCCAAAGACACTTGTGTACCCGTGTCATATCACCATGGAATCACTATCTCAGCATTTCTCGCCTAGCAAAGCGTTAACACACCTATGGAGAGTGCAATTTGAGCGAGGCTCAGATAATCATTACAAGCCATACTACATCTGCTCATCAGATCATCAAGTACTTATTCTAATGTTATGAACATAGATAATGAAAAATGGATTCAATAAGAAGATATGATGTGACTCTGAAAAATGCCGCTTTGTCACTTTTTAATATAAATTAGTTCGTCAAGTCTAAGAAACAAACAAAAGAAAAATTGGGCAACCAATCTGGCACGCACCAATCAGTCAGCAGCAGCCTCTTGTGTGTCTGTCAGTGTCTCTGTCCTTGCATGGCTCTGTCCTTTCATTTTCAAAGTGCCAAACGGTTAAGGAAACAAATACTGGTTCTCCTCTATTGGCTCAACGAAATTCAGCCAATAAACAAGAAAGACTGATGAAGATAAGTAAAAGAAAATTGGATCACTTACGAATTTCAAGTTTTCTACGTCATGTACATGAAACTCGATATTTTTTTTCCAGTATTAGAAAGTGTAGGAAGTCTTCTTCAAGACTAATAATCTTGTACATCAGATTAAAACGTATTTTCTTTTTGGTGTCAGGTATTTGGGACTTGCTTCGTCGTGCTTGGGACATCCGTTTGGCGCATACTCAGCGTGAGGGGAACCGCTGTGCAGATCTTTTGGCTTATTTAGCCTCGGTCGCTGAGCCGGGTTTACATTTTCTGCGGGCGCCGCCCTGGAGTCTTCTGGGTGCACTCACCAGGGACGCGCAAGGAACCCTTTATCACAGATCCCTTCGTCGGGGACCCTTTTATTGGAGCTAGTCTCTCTGTTTTTCTTTCCCGTCTAAAAAAAATAAAAAATAATCTTGTACATCAAGTTCATGGCTGACATATCTGGAAAAAAGACGACTTGTGGAAGGCAGTCTCCTTAGACAAAATGGCATAGTTTACGTGTTTTACATCTACCGGGGCCGAAAACGACTGTATGAACCTCTACAATTGAGCTTTAAGGTTCTTTAAAACTT
>JAOQMR010000213.1:32319051-32329600 GCA_027563865.1 Erythroxylum pelleterianum
TTAACTATAGAAAACACAAACCCATATCATTCTTAAGCTATCTAAACCAACATCTCCTTAAAAATTCAAAGATCAAAATCTTCTCTTACCCTAATAATCACCCAAATCTGAAATTTCTTGGCTCATGTTGGAGCTCTCATCTTCTTCTATCTTTTTCCCTCTTGGATCTACATCAATTTCGCACTTGGAACTCACCAAAAATCAAAACCTAAGTTTTTTTTCTTCTTCTTCTTCTCTTCTGTCCTCCACCGAATTTTCACTTCTCTCTTTTCTTTCTTTCCTTTGTTTCTTCCTTTAACATTTCGTGCCTTTCCTTTTAATTAAATGACAGCCACTCTTACTTTCCTTTAATGAATGCTAAATGACCTATTTGCCCTTCCTTACAAGCCTTTTAACTTAATAACTTAAGTAAACTTCCAATTTTGCCCTTCATGCCTTTTAACTCTTTAATTTCTAACACTTTAATTTCTAACACTTTAAATTGATCTTACTCAATTTAAATGCTAATTACTCACATTAGCATGATAATTAAATCCTCAAAATCATAAAAATAAATCAAAGTCTCAAAATTCATTAAATCATGATTTACTTAGGACATTTTTCACATCATCAAATTGAAGGAATTTGCTAAAACTTCCTTCTAGAGAAATGTTCCTCATTGTATTACGATTCTAACGACACCAAAAATGCTCAATTCGGTTCAGAAATCAAGAAGACATGGCCAAAACACTTTCAGACCATTATAAAACTGGGACTGAACACTATACCTAACTTCACTCCAGAAATTGAACATATTAGGGGCTAAATTGACACATGATTCCTTCAGAACATTTGTAGCCCTATGTCTCTAGTTTAATTAGAAACAAAAATCAACTCAATTGGAGCTCTACAACTCGAGATATTACCAAAATATTGAACCATGTTCAGAAAAGCATCCAACTTATAACTTGTTAACCAATCATCTCACTTTGATTAAATCAATCATCCTCAATTTAATCTCAAAAATTCATAATTCTCCATGGACAGATAGAGGAATGTCTTAGGGATTCAATGCTTCAAAAATTAGATCAATCAGATGTCAGACGGAAAAGATATAAGCAAAAGAATGGAAGAAAATTTCAAACAAACAAAAATTAAAACCGCACTGTAGCAGTCGGCTCGCGATCGCGAGCGGAAGAAAACAGAAGTCGTCGCAAGTGCGAGCCTCAGAACAAAAAGGCCAGTTCGTGATCGCGATCCATAGAGAAAAAGGCCAACTCGTCATCGCGAAATGGCTCTGCTTCAATTTTCTTTTTCTATTAAAAACCATTTAACTTCAAAAATTTATAACTTTTCACTCTAAACTCTAAAAATTGCAAATTTGGTATCAAAAGAAAGCTCAAAGGAAGCTCAACAACTTCTATGAAGAACTCAAAAATCAATTTGGTCTCTAAGGGAGTCAAAA
Source organism: Erythroxylum pelleterianum (assembly GCA_027563865.1). Lineage (NCBI taxonomy): Eukaryota > Viridiplantae > Streptophyta > Magnoliopsida > Malpighiales > Erythroxylaceae > Erythroxylum > Erythroxylum pelleterianum. The sequence goes on from JAOQMR010000213.1 coordinate 32,320,496, forward strand.
ACTACTTCAAAGTTTCTGTCCACTAATGATTATTCCAAACAGTAACAAAAACTTCTAAAAATCATAACTTCCTATTCCATGGTCCAAAAATTCCATACTTTACATCAATGCAAAGATCAAAATACAATCTAAAACTTTCATGAAGCACTTAAAGGCAATTTCAACCTCTAATTAGGTCAATTTTGCAATCAAAGTTTCTGCCAGAAAATGACATCCTAGAACAACATCCAAATTTCCAAATTTCATATCTTCCAATTTCCACAATAAAAAATAACATACTTTATAGCGTTAGAAAGATTGAAAGACAAACTACAACTTTTATGTAGACCACTTTGTCTCATTCAAACCACATCAGTACAGCGATAGGCCTCAAAGCAGTACACACAAACTTATCCTTAATAGCATTTTTCAAAAACAAAGCAAAAGAACCTTATCGGAAAATCATAACTTTCAATCCCGATATCGAAAAATATCATACTTGATGGCGATAGAAAACTCTCAACAGAAGCTACAAATTTCATGAGGATCATTTTCTCAAATTCAGCCCAAATCAACTCAGAAAAATTCGAAAAAAATTTTGGTCAAAAAGTCAACCCTGCTACTATTTATCCCAAAAAGTCAGACTTTCTTAATTCTCCAAATTCTCACACTTCAACTATTTATTTCTTGCTTTTCAACTTCCATTTCAATCAACTCATTCACTTTAACTTTTATAACCTATACAAATCTACTCAAATCTCAAAGTCATCAAAACCAATCAATTCTTTTCTCATCAATTTCCTTAAAGCACAAAAACATCTATAACACAATATATATACAAAAACACTCATTTCATACATCAACTTAAACATCTCCTTGCTGCAATTTGCTCAAACTAACCTTGCTCAAACTAGAACATTAAACATAATCATTTCAATTCTTGCATTTTTTCTTTCCTTTGTACATGAATAATTCACCCCGAAATTCTCCTCTAATTTTCATTTAATAATTTTACATTTTAATCAAGGATCGGGGTCCAATAGGAACCATTAGAATCCTAGACTTTTCTATTTGGTTAATTTCATATCTTTATTATCGATTTCATATTCTATAGTTAGTTTACTTTTAACTTAATTAATTTCCTAAATTCCTACTTTCGATTACCTAAATAAAGTCATAGCATAGTAGTTTAATATTTGGTGAACTTAATTAATTCCCTTTGGATGCAATACTTAGATACTTCTGAATTATTAATTGTTACTGTATGCACTTACACATATCATTTTGATTAGAATTATATGATCAATGACATTACAATAGGCTATAGGTATATAATCATTGAGACTAGTTGTGTTAGGGACCCTAGGAACTAGACAAATATGAGTTTTTAGTTTATGAAGCAACTTTTCATTAAAGAAGAATTCCAAGATTGTCTTTGTTGTCATAGGCTTAATGTGGTCCCAAGTAGTTTGATAAAATCTTACATTAAAGCCTCTTGGACCAAGGGAATTATTAAGGGGAAATGAGAACATAATAACCTTGATTTCCTCTGGAGTTATATCATTTGTCAGAGAAGAAATGTACTTAGGGGATAGAGCACCCCTGAGAGAGTTGATAAGCTCTTCAAGTAAGTTGGAGACAGTTTTTCTTTTGCTTAGAAGATTTGCAAAATGGTGTTGCCAATCTACTTGATCAAGTTCTAATTAGAAACCATTACTCCACCCTGATCTAATAAAGAAGTAATGCTCACTTTATTTCTTCTTCCCTATACGATGGACTGAAAGAATTTTGAATTCTTATCTCCCTCTTGAACACACATAATTCTACTTTTCTGTCTCAATTGGGAATTGAAGGTATTTAACACTGAGTAATATTTTCTCAGTTCAGCTAGTTCATTAGCTTTGAGGCCAAGGTGCACAGGGTTAAGAGCAATGACTTGAGAATTTAAAAAAAGGGGAAAGTAATAAACTCAAGGTAAAAATGAAATTCAAACTACTAGAAATCATGATATTAAATGTTTTAGATGTTTAGTTATAGAGCATATTGCTTCTCAATGTCTAAATAAGAGGGTGACGGTGATTAAAGAAGATAGGGGTATTACAAGTGGAAGTGAATCAGATTCGAATGAAGAATCTATGCCTCACTTTGAGGATGCAATTGGCATAAAATTTGATGAAAATAGTGAAATGTTTATGACAAGGCATGCTTCGAATGTCTAAGTGAAGGAGGAAGAGGTTCAAAAATACAATACATTTCATATTAAATATTAAATCAATGATAAGGAGTTTGATGATTTATTTCTTAAAGAAGTGCCTAATAGTTTACCACCAATTAGAGGAATAGAACATCGAATTGACTCCAATTTTAGTTAGTATTATAATAAACTATCCAATAAGAGTAATCCAGAACAGATAAAGGAGATATAAAGGGAAGTTAAGGAATTGATGGCAAAGGGATAGAAGGCATAAGCCTATGTACGATTTTAGTATTGCCAGTGCCTAAGAATGATGGGACACAGTATATGTGTGCTGATTGTTGCACCATAAACAAAATTACTGTAAAGTATAAACATCTCATTCCTAGATTAGATGATATGCAAGATGAATTGTACAGTACTTATATATTTTCTAAAATTGTTTTAGGAAGTAGATATCACCAAATTCGCATAAGGAAGGTGATAAGTGGAAAACAACCTTTAAAATAAAATATAGCTTGTATGAATAGTTAGTTATTCCTTTTGGTTTAACTAATGTACCTAGTACATTTATGAGACTTATGAACTATGTTTTATGTGCTATAATTTAAAAGAACTTGAAAACTTGGAAAGAACATTTGCCATATATTGAGATTTCTTATAATAAATGTGTTCATATTGCAACTAAATTTTTACCTTTTAAAATTGTGTATAGTTTTAACTCTTTTGGATTTACCTCTTTTACCTATTGATGAGTATGTAAATTTAGATGGTTAAAAGAAGACAATAACAAATTCATGAGAAAGCAAGATAAATATTAAAAGGAGAATAAAGCAATATGTTAATGAAGCTAATAAAGGATAAAAACGAGTTATTTTTTAGGCCTAGTGATTGGGTTTGTTTTCATATACACAAAGAGAGATTTTTAATTCAAAGGTGATCTGAGTTGCATCAAAGGGGAGATGGTCCTTTTCAAGTGATTGCAAGGATCGATAGTAATGCATATAAGCTAGATCTGCCTAGTGAGTATGATGTGCATGCTTAACATTGCTAATTTATCTCTTTTTTATGTAAGTGATGATTTGAGGAGGAATTCTTTTAAGGAGAGAGGAAATGCTGAGAATCTAAAGGTTGTTAGAAGTAAAATATTTAATTATGATCCACTGAAAATTAATGGAGGTCCAATGACAAGGGTAAGAGCTAATAAGATTAAAAAAGCTCTAAGTAGGCTGAATGAAGGAATATAGGCTAAAAGTACAAGTTACTTTGAAGAATTAAGTCAATCCTCAAAATCAAAGCTAGTTATCTTAATTGAAGGTATATGGGCTAAAAGTGTAAGGAGTAAAATGTTTTGCTTGAAAAATGCAAGATAGGCAAGCTAAATATTTCTAAATCTAAATCATAATTGGATTTAAGTTTGACTTTTAGGTTTTATGTCTTCTTCTATATAAAGGCATCTTTTATGCTTGTATAAAACAGAATTATCATCAATAATATTTTAAAGAGCATTCTCTTTCTTAGTTCTTTACTAAACTCTTTGAACCCACCAAGACTTATCACTCACCTTCTCTTCTTTATTTTTGAGAGTGGTGGCTACAACCTTTCTTATTTCTTAGGTTCTTATTTGATCCTACAAATAATGGGTATAAGCTCTTTTCATAAATCTAGTCTCTTGGACAATTCTAGGGTAAAGTTATCAATTTCTGTCATTGGGTCTTACTTCTCTAGGTTTATATCACCAATAGGACCATTTCGCAATGCCATAAGTCAAAAATTAATAAAACTAAAGGCATTTGGGTAAATGAGTTGTAAAGTACCCTTTAAGTTATCCGATGACCTAAGAACTATAACAAAAGAAAAAAAAATCTTATTTTGGCATATGGAACTGAATCCCTAATACTTATAGAGTTAAACATTCCTTATGTTCACATAAAAAACCACATGCATGAGGTCAACAAAAGACTATGTTAGGTAAAACTAGACCTGAATAAATAGTGGAGACAATAAACAAACTTGAAAAATCTAGTATACTAAAGACATCTCAAGATTTTCAACTAAAAAGAGTTGGACAATACATCATTATATGGGCTTAATTGTTGATATTTTTAATTATTTTCACTTAGCAATTATTGATACTAAAATGATCAAAATACTCACTTTAATTCATATTTGTTTTTAGGTACAATTTGAGAGCAAAGAAATTAAAGTGAGTTAAAAACACCACATATGAGTCATTTTCCGAATATTTATTTTGCTTGTCTTTATTGAAGTAAAAGAAAATTAAAATACAAGAAAAATGGAGCAAGCCAAAGAAAATCAAAACAAGAAGTGAGAGGAATGGCATAAGGAATTGAGGGTTGCAACTAAAATTGCCCCATCAAAAGGCAACAACACATAAGCAAATTAAAGGGACACATCCAGCGTGAATTAGCAAGAGTGAAGGGGAGTATCACATTGGTGAGCTGTTGGCGCAAAAAAGCAAAGCAGCAGAAGGAATTACAAGAGGAAATTAAAACATTTAAATAGTCACATGATTAGAGGGTCACTGGAGGCTACATACAGAAATAAGCAAGCGACAGGTGGGCTTCATATGGGACAACACGCAACAACCAGCATAAAGGAAAGGCAGGTGGATCAATCAAACGAGGCATTGACGTAACAATTAAATTGTTAAGGAAGGGACAACAATTAAATTGTTTTAAGGAACAAACGCATAAGAGACGGAAGTGACGAAAAATTGGTGACACACGGACAGTAGTGAGGAAAACAAGAGGCAGACACAAAAATAAATAAAATCAGCTGGAGAAGACTAGCTAGAAGGGCGGCGCAGAATAAAAAATGGGGAAGTCGTAAACACGCACAGGGAAGCAAATAGAGTAGTGGCGTTGGAGCAGGCGCAACACCAACAGCTACGTATGTGACACCACAGTGGAACATCGATTGCACAGTAAGAAAACAAACACAAGCACAGTATCATTTACATGTTACGCAGAGAATAGGAAGCTTGGGCATTAGAGCAGGGAGACGCAAGCAAACAATCATGCTCCAGGCGACAGTGAAGGTCACTTAGGGGATTTTTAGATAGGGACATTAAAATGGGATTGAAGCAATTTTGGGAAAGACCCATGAGGAGCTAGACGTCCCGGCACTGGTTCGGAGGTAATATCGACGCTGACGACTCGGATTAAGTATTATTTTAATTATTTTGTTGTTTCTTTCTCTTATTAGAAATTAATTGTGTTATCCTGTTTTAACTGATTTGGGTATTGTGTATAGATAATCGGACTTTCGTTATTGTTCGGTTATTTTTATATAAACCTATTGGGTATTGTTAATTGATAATTTTAATGCGTTCATTGAATTGTTAATTTCAAACCCATTGCTAGAATTTCGATATAATTCGTAATTGTTATGTTGAAATTCATTGTAGCAACTAATGATTCGTAATCATTAGGGATAACATGACCTAGGTTAAATGAAGCATCGTATGTGGTTGTTGCCTTGATTAATAGGTTTTCCTAATTCGTAATGCTACTGCCTAATTAAATCTAGAGATCGTATCCTAGGTTGTTAGGTGGTTAGGTTTAATTAATGATCGTATCTTGATTAAACACAACCTAAGGGAAAACTCGGGTTAATTTTTAACCCACGATTAATAATTTTTAGTAGAGGTTAAAGAACAACAAATTAATAAAATATGCTTAATTAGGGTTTAGGCCGAGATTGAACCAAAGAACCAGGTCCCTACCAAATTTCCCACTTTTATTATTTTATTGCATTTTTTAATTAGTTTTTATTATATAGTTTTATTTTATTTTTCTTATTCCAAAAAATCCAAAACCCCCCTTTTTCGTAAATACCGATTATTTTCATTTCATAAACTTTACACGCACTCTCTGTGGGATCGACCTAGACTCACCACTCTACAGTAGTAGTCTAGTTAATTAATTTTGATTAGCGTTACGACGCACGGTCACATCATATAAAAGACTCAAACCTTTTTGCAAAGAACCACTATAATTGTCAGGCTAGGAGCTAGAGAAGAGCTATTCCAAACAAGATAAGTCCATATAAAGTAAAGGATGTCATCAAACCTAGCACATACTAGCTCAAGAGATTAAGTGCTTTAAAAGTTCCTAGGACCTTAAATGACCAACACCTCATAACCTAAAAAAAATGATGATTAGTTGATTTAATTGGTTTAAAATTCTTAACGCTGGAATAAAGCAAAGAAATAAATGAAGTGCATACATAATAAGATTACTTTTAACAAAGGTAGGCACACCTCATGACGTTCATATGGGATAAAGTCACTTGAACACCAGAACCCCATTCATTTAGCCACCTTAAGTTTTCCACCTCATCGCAAAATTTTAAGTCCATCACATACTTAATTCACCATTCAAGCTACACCACAATTTTGAAAAATATTTGTGTGAGTAAGGTATGTTGGAGTTATCAAGTGATAAAGTGAGAAACTTTGAGTTGTAATATTTAATTTGGGGAATATATTATTGTTAGAGTTGGCAATTAGGTTTGGGCCTGATCCGTCCCAACCTAACCCAAAATCAATAAGACAGGCCTGATTTGACAGAGCCTCAGGCCTAATTTTTTTAAAAGTCAAGCCTCAGGCTGAGATCGGGATCAGGGTGTTTAGGCTCAGCTGAGTTCAAGACTCAATAGCGATAAGAAAAATGACATTATTTTTCATTTTTAAATTTAAAAATAAAAATTAAGTTGGGCTATGTTAAGTTAGGCTTTAGGCTATTTGGACTTGGTAGAGTTTAGGCTCGGGCTTTATTGCTTTAGCCCCATTAGGCCTCAAACTAGGCCTAGTCCTGGTCAAAAGTTGTCAGATCTAAGCCAACCACCATTGCTATCCCTAATTATTGTATTTGAGGGTGATTTAAATGAGATTGAAGTTCCTCTTCACCTCAGAGAAGATCGTAAGAATGGTTTTTTTTAATCAAGAAAGATTGTACAAAGATTATTCTTTGTCTTGAAAGAAGAATTATAGCAGAATTCTAAAAAAAGTCTTGAGAGTGAATGTAGGCAAGGGTTGTTTGTCGAATCATTATAAATTGTTTTCTCTGTTCCTTATCCTCTTTAAATTATTGTTCAATTGTCTAATTAATTTACATTAAGCATTTTTCTCATCCTTATTTACATTGATTGTTGTTAATTGAATTCACTAGTTAGAAAAGTTGTCAAATTTTTAAACACTTAATTTACCTTCCTCTTGGTTGCTATTAGGGACTGGTAAGTGGTATAAGAGCAAGTCAATTAGGCTAGTATTTCTAATGAAATCATGTAGCAAAGATCACAAACAAATATTTAGGAGCATTATCATCTTCATCATTCAACTAAAAGGGACAAAGCATTACTAAACCACATTTCTTTGATGACAATGAATATCTTTATTAAAAAACTAAGATGAGATTCTTCTTAATGGTCAAACGTGTAGATCTATATGAAATAGTTTCAAATGGTCCTTTTATTGCTACAAAAATTGTAGATAATAAAATGTTCCCAAATTAAAAGAAGAATAAGAATCTTAAGATAAGAGATTATAGTTTTCTTAAATAGTAGGGCAATACACATTTTTTTATGCAGTAGGAAGAAATAAATTCAGTAGGGTCCTTTTATGCAAAACATCTCATGAAATTTGATATATTTTATAATTTGCATATGAGGGAATTAATCAAGTATATGAGAGCAAAGTAAACATGCTAATATATCAATATGAATTGTTTCAAATAAAGTATCATGAAAGCATATCTAGCAGTATATTTATTGATATTATTAATGCTCTTAAAGGTCTTAAAAGACATATACTAAAGTTGAAATAATAAGTAAGTTACTTAGCTCACTTCCAAATAGGTGGGAAGCTAAAGTGACAGCTATATAAAAAACCAAGGATTTAACAATAGTACCCTTGAAGGAACTTCTTCTCTTATCATATACAAAATGAGGCTCTAAGAGACACAAGAAGAAATGACGCTTTCATAGAGAAAGAATTAGCATTTAAAGCCTCAAAGGAAGAATCAAGCAAAGAGGAAGACATATAAACTAGTGAAAGCGAAAAAGAAGACATTAACTTATTAAAAAATTCAATAAATTCTTGAGATAAAAATTATCCAAAAGAAAGGACTTCATTGAAGTTAAAAGTGATTTAGAACAAAAATCCTTTAACATTATTTGTTTTGAATGTAGAAAGCCTAGTCATATAAAGTCGCAATGTCCTGTACTTAATGATAATGAGAATTATGAGAGAAACTAGAAGAAGGACAAAAAGAAAACACTTAAACCATCAACTTAGAATGATGCAATTGAATATGAAAGCGAGAATTCAAAAGAAGAGATGGCTCATATGTGCTTTACTACTATGGACAATAATAAGGTAACATCAACCTTAATTCTTATGATAATGACAATGATGTTGGTTTAATATATGATGAATTAGTTCAAAGTTCAAAAAGTACGAGAGTAAGAAAAAAAATATCTTTAAAACTCAAAGAAGTTCAAAAATTGTTGGATGCATGCATAAATGAGAATGAAAAGATAACAAGTGAATCGCAAAATATTAAAACATCAAAAAATGTGATTATTAATGACAATCAAGACTTAGATACATTAATTCGTGAGAATGAAACATTTAAAAAGGAGGTAGATTCCACCAAGGAATCTTGCTAAAGTTTAATAAAGGGAGTAAAAAATTAAACAACCTGTTAAAAGTTTAAAAGAAATTTAATGATAGGCATAGAATAAGATATAACTATAGAAGTGAATTGTTTAAATACCTAATTCACCTTGCTACTGGGTGTCATTAGGGATTAATAGATTATTCCTACAACACATAAATGGATGCTTATGTCTAAACTAACCTAAATAATAGCTAGAAATACAAAATGGTTGTTACAATGACTAGTTCT
>JAOQMR010000213.1:32339385-32353837 GCA_027563865.1 Erythroxylum pelleterianum
ATTTATCTCACCAATTTCTTTCTCATTTAAATTCATTTTAATATTTCTAATTTTCATCAAAAGTTCGGGGTCCAACAGGATGTCACACAGATCCTGAAAAATACAATGGTCATACACATAGATTACTGCACAGTTTTGATCTTTAGTTAACTTGCTAAAAGAAAGAAAATTATATCTTAAATTAAGAACATGAAGCACATTTTTTAGGACAAAACCACTGCAGACAACATCTCCAATTCCAGCCACTAAGGAAGTACTTCCATCTGCCACAAAGACTTGCAAATTTCCAGTACATTTTTTATAACCAGAAAAAATAGTGAGTAAACCTATTATATGATCTGATGCACCAGTGCCAATAATCCATCCATTCAAGACATCCTTCTGTGATAAAAAAGATGAGATAATACCTCGTTGAATCATGGCTGTCTTGGGTGTTGTGGATGAGGGATCTAAGTGTTTCTATTGACTGAGAAGGGTCCATAAGATCTCCATTTGTTCTAGTGTAAATGTTGCAGTGCCAGCTTTCTTGGTCTCTGTAATAGATTCAGCTATATGGGCAAGAAATTCAGCTACATAGGTAATAGGTTTGCTTCTTCTTTTACTTTGTGGTTTCTAATCTAGTGGTTTTCCACAGAGATCCCAACAAGTCTCTTTCATGTGAAAAGGCTTGTTACAATATTCACACTATGGTTTGCTCTCATTTGGCTTCTGATTTTGGGTATTAGAAGGGCTTGAACGATTTGTGGTAAGGGTGGAACCTTGTGCATGTTCTTCGATGGTTAGGAGTAGGTTTGTGCTCAACATCACCTTTTTTTTGCTTTCCTCCCGCCTTACTTCTGAGAAGCCTCTCGGAGTGATGGCAAGGGCTTTGTTCCTAGAATTCTCCCACGTACTTCATCTAAATCTTTGTTTAAACCTTGAAGGAAATCAAAGACTCGATCCTTTTAAAGTACTTGATTATATAGTACTCCATCGTCTACACACTTCCACGGAATTGAATAAAATAAATCCATCTCGTGCCAATGTTCAATTAATCTAATGTAGTATTCTATTACAAATTTTGTTCCTTGCTTTATGTTTCGAAGAGTTGATCGAATTTCAAAACATTGAGAAGTATTTCCAAAATTTGAATACATCTCCTGTGCCGCCTTCCAGATTTCGTATGTTGTCTTGTAGTATAAATAAGTGCGTCTTATTTGAGGCTCCATTGAATTTATCAACCAGGCCATAACAATCGAGTTTTTAGCTTCCCATATCTTAAAACTAGCATCATTCTTAGTTGAAAAAGATAGTTCATCGATAAGATAACCTTCTTTCCCTTTCCCTCAAAAAACTGCTAATGTGTTTTCCAAGTTACCAAGGACTATCCGCACATAGGTCCATCCATGCATGCCCATGGACAAGTTCATCTTCTATGATCAAGCTCATTCATGATGCAGTCTCGTCACTCCACGACTAAGTACAAGTCACAATCTGAGTTAGTATAAAACCTTACATATTTTACATACCTTCGACCTGCCTCGCTGAAGTTAAATACTTATGAGCCTTGTCGCTCTAGTATGCCTTCGCGCATCCTCGCGAGGTCTCGCATGCCTTTACACATTCTCGCGCACCCTCAGGTCTCGCATGACTTAGTTCGCCAACTCTGCGCTACCTCGCATTTGAATCTTATGTCTCGTTGAATATTTCCTCCAATGCTCGCCTATGCATGCCCACGCGTATCGAATCTTGCCTACTTTTGAGATCTTCACCGATACTTCCCGCATCCCTCGTTTATTTCGCATTCCTCGTGTTTTGCTCTCCAACTCACAAAACTTTGCCATGTTACCTCGTCAACATGCCTTCCTCGTGCCAACCTATGTACCAAGCATTAGCCAAGGCTCACCAACACTTGCATGATCTCACAGTTTGGACTTAGGGGTCTAACAAATTACCTTCACTAGAAGAATTCAACGCCCTCATCGAAATAATCTGTGGGCACTCCTCCAGGAGTGTTTCCCTTAAAGACTCCTTCGGTAACTGTCAAAGACTGGAGCAAGCCTTCTCTTCCATTGGCACCTTTACCATGTGCCACCTTCTCTTTCTGTCGAGTTTGTTTTTGCATGGGCGCTCCTCCACAAGGCTCATAACATTAAAATAGGCGATGTTGTTGATGGCTCCTTCCCCCGAGTCATCTTCATCGCTTCCTCCTTTATCCTTTGCGACTATGGAGTTCATCTGCTCTTCTCCCTTCTCCCTCTTCGGGCATTCTCGAGCGTAATGCAGCCCCTCACAGATGAAGCATGCAACCTTCCCTTTCGATTGCTTGTTATGTTGAGAAGATTCTCCTACCTTCTCTTTACCTTTCTCCTTGCCATCCTGGGTTTTACCATTTTTTTTGCCCTCTCCGTTGGATCGAGTTGGTGGTGGCAATTGGAGATCCACCAAGGCATCTGTCACCGCTATTGCGCTAGGGAGGTTCTTCACGTTCTGCCTTTGAAGCTCCATTTGTGCCCAACCTTGCAAGCCACTAATGAAGTTGAACAACTTTTCTTCCTCCGACATGTTTCGCACGTCTAACATCACCAATGTGAACTTCCTCACATGCTACCTCACCGAGCCATCTTGCTTCAACCCCTTCAAAGATTCCCTTGCGAGCAATGAAGTGTTGTTGGGTAGGAACTGATCCGTTAGCGCCTTTTTCATCTTCTACCAAGTGTCGATGGGAGGTCTCCCTGCACTGATGTCGTTGGAGGTTCTTGTTCTCCACCACAGCTTGGCATCACCCACCATGTACATTACTGTGAATGACAACTTCTCCAAGTTCGCCACTTTTATCGATGCAAGGTACTGCTCCATGTCCCCCATAAAATTTTTGAGCTCCTTGGCACTCTGCTTGCCATTGAAAACTTGTGGCTCTTGCAGCTTCACCATAGTGCTTTCCACTCGGACACTCGTCTCGTGCTTTGCCATTTCACATTTGAGCGCCAGCAGATCATAGCTTATCTCATCACGAGCCTTCGTCTAGTCCTCAAGTGCTCTCATAATTGCTTGAAGCTCCCTCTCCAAGACTGCAATTCGTTCCAATAGAGGAACTACTCCCTCATCCGTTAAGGTTAGAGACTCAAGAATTGTCTCTATTCTGGTAATCCTTTCTGTCAGATTACTTCCACCAGCCATCACTCTAGATTGGCTCTGATACCAGCTATCACAAAGGTCTACTTTGGACTCAAACTTTCACAGCAAGTCGCGCCCACCTTCGTACGACAATCCGTCATAGGTTCGCTTAAACAAGATTTAGCCTTCTCACGTGAATGTCACTAAATAATTCCATTAACTCTCAAACATCTCACGCGCACACAAGTGTTTAAAGTGTTTTTCTCACACACAAAATAACACAAGTGTATAACAGAGTAGAGAAAGCAACAAGAGATATATAATAGCCAAAGCTACTCTTTCATTAACTCTCAACATAATCTTAACAAAAGATACAAGTACCTCCTCCTCGAAGTACTTACAAGGAACTCCCTACTCGAAACCCTTACAATGAGAACTCCCCCAAAAGCTCTCAACTCTCAAAGCTCTCTCCTCTGAGTGATTTTTCTCAATGAGTGAATGACTCAATGATTCAATTCTTCATAACTCTCAACTCTAATGAGCGATTTATAGGCTCCTCTTGCTTGGAAAGCAATTTCAAGATCTTTAAGGATCTCCACAATCCTAGTTGATCCTATTAACTAAAGATTACACTACATCACACCGACCAATGGGAAGACATCTCCTTCCCTTAGGACTCTTCTAATTGGCTACATTACATCGTAATCTGATCAAATAAAGATTACATGCCAACTTGGAAGATTGCATCCATATCCTTGAAGATCTCCACTATTTTCAGATGATTCTCTAACATGGTCTTTATCTCTTAGATTTGATGAATCTCCAATGTGATCTTCAAGTTGATCTTGCCACGTCATCATGTGCCACATCACCCACAGTTGCCACATCACTGCTGATGTATTTTCTAAATCACCAAGGTCTATCTGCATATAGGTCCATCAATGTACATCCATGGACAAGTTCATCTTCCATGATCAAGCTCACTCATGGTGTAGTCTCGTCACTCCATGATGAAGTACAAGTCACAATCCGAGTTAGTATAAAACCTCGCATATTTTACATACCTTCGACCTACCTCACCGAAGTTAAGTGCTTATGAGCCTTGTCGCTCTAGCATGCCTTCGCGTATCCTCACGGGGTCTCACATGCCTTTACACATTCTCGCTCACCCTTGGGTCTTGCATGACTTAGTTCGCCAACTCCGCGCAACCTTGCATCCGAATCTCATGTCTTATCTAAGATTTCTGCCAATGCTCATCTACGTGTGCCCACGCGTATCGAATTTCCCTACTCTCGAGATCTTCGCTGATACTTCTCGCATTCCTCTCTTACTTCACAAGTCCCTCAGGTTTTGCTCGCCAACTCGCAAGACTTCGCCTTGTCCCCTTGTCAACACGCCTTCTTTGTGCCGACCTACGTGCCAAGCATTGACCAAGACTTACCAACACTTGCACGATCCCACATTTTGGACTTTGGGGTCTAACAGTAGGCTACCTTCGGCCATTGTTGTGACAGCAGAGAAAGAAAAAATTTTAGATGGCTAGGAAAATTTTAGTGGATGACAGATTTTAGGGGGCTGGAAACCTAGGGCTCTGATACCATGAAACAAAGGACCATGTGAATAATCTTTTTCACCTCATTTCATTAATCATTCCCTACAAATATATACAATCGGAGTAGGAAATAATTAAGGGAATACATAAAAAAAATATCTAGAAAAATCAACCTAGAAATTTGGAAGTAAATAAATGGAAATTATTAAAGATCTGGAAATTGATTTTGGATCCCACTAATTTAGGCAATCCTAGTCAACTTTCCAACAATACCAACCCCAAATACCTGTTGATGATGACCTGCTTTTTCTTGATTCGATTATGATATGCTTTTTCTTGATTATCTCACCAAATAGCTATCGTCCCATATGCCAAAATAATGGAATAGACCTCTCTTTTTCTTCTCCTCTGTTTTGATTTTTATGGCAACACGTAACATAAACAAAAGGGAAAAGCTTTCTTATCCCATCATAAATTGGCTCCTCCACCAAATAATGACTCACCAAACCCTTCCACACATGGGAAAAAAAACTCTTCTCTTAGTGGGCCACCACTTTCAAGTAAAACAAAGCACACCCTTGCAATATTTCACCAAGAACAATTTCAGTATTTTACCCCTTTTTACGTTCACGAAATGAACAACAGTTCATCAATTAGTGTTATGTATGTTGTGAATAATAATAGTTCAAATCCTTTTTCTCATTTAATTTTTGTCCAAAGCTTGTTGTTTTAGGAAATGACATGACTAACTTATATATTAGGACCAAGGGATTATTCTTTGCAAACATGATTATGGTTGTGTGTTAGATCCTTACGTCCTAATGGTGAAATTATGTAGGTATTAGCGAGCATTGATCAATTTCTGACCCTCAAGACGACGGAATAAGACAAAGACTTACAAGTATGCAAAGAAAATGAGCATTGTCGATGAAAGCTCGAGAGTAGGCAAGCCTTGGAATGCATTGGTGTACATTGGCAGAAATTTTTGTCAAGATGCAAGATTCAATGTGAGACTAAAAGATAGCTTGAGATGAACCTTAGATCGAAGGCTAGTTGGATCACATGCATGAGACATGTTAGGGCTCTAAGGACTTAATGTCACTACAACATAAACCACATTTGGCTATGGAAAAAATTGTAGCTAAAAGTCCCAAAATCGTCGCTAATAGTTATTAGTGATGATTTATATTTGACGTGAAATTCCTGTAGCTGAAAACTATAGGTGACGTTTTTTTATTAATCATCCCTAATAGTTTTTTCATATGCTTTATTTTCGTAACGGAAGGACCAAGTCAAAAAGATTGAGAAATAAATCATCTGATTTGATTCGATCTCAATAGAGAAAAACAATTAGTGACATTTTTAAAAATTGTCGTCAATATCTTTTGGCTACTCTTAATGTTCCTAGCTAAAAATTATTAGCTACATTTGCAAAAATGTAGCCAAAAGTTTTTAGTTACGTTTCAAAAAATGTGGCTAATTTTTTTAGCTACGTTTCTAGAAGCGAAACCAAAGGTTTTTAGCTACGTGTCCAAAAAATGTAGCCAAAGTTTTTTAGCTATGCTTCTGAAAACGTAGCCAAAAAGTTTTACCTACATTTTTAAAACATGCCCAAATGTTTTTAGCTACGTCTTGCAAAATGTAGTCAATTTTTTAATATACATTTTAACGAAATATTATACCATGTTAATTATAATTATTTGTGACATTTTTAATCCATATTATTGTATATAATATTTAGATTTTTTGTGTTAATTTACTATAAAAATAATTGATAATTTGAAGCATTGTACATAAAAAGTAAATTATCATAAATTATACCAACAAAAAGAATATTATTCATATACAAGATTTTAATTACAACCTTAACAGCTCTTATAGACAAAATAATAAATACAGAGACCAGTTTATAAATTATAAATGTTGAGATTACAAAAAAAAAATTTACAACATAGTCAGGACGACTAGCTAGGTTTGTCCATCTCGATGAAAGTATTTCATACCTCAGCTATCATATATGAAAGATAAGTTATGAGATTCATGAAAGCAACTTTAAGATTGGTAGAGTACTTGAAATTATGAATAATTAAGCTAGTTTATTTTCAATTAGGAAAGAAAAAAGTCATCATATAAGAAAGATAAGCCATCATATAATCAGAATGGACAATAACGAAGCAAATAATGTTTAATTGCATAATGGAAATGCAAATAGATCTAAGAACATGACTAAGAAGTAGTGCATACCCTATGGAAACTCCTTCATATGAATGTGTAAGTAAGGATAAGCTTGTGCCATTTAGAAGGCAATTGCCAAATTCTAAACTTTTGAAATTCAAATGTCAAGAGTAAATCCAACTAAAATCTAAGAAAGAAAATTAAAGAGAAGAGCTTAAGTCACAATATTAAGATGGTACAATTTTGAAACACAATAATCAATCTCTAGACTTTCGTAATAAAAGCAAGTAGAAGACTTATATGAATAAAACCGAAAGCTCATAGGAGACTCCTCAAAGTGGTAATGACCCTTAGAGAGGTTACATGGTTCCAAAACCAAACAGAAAAACCCCACTTTTATTATTTCACAATTATAGATCAATTATACTATCTTTAAGGTCTGCATGCAATCAGGTGCCCTTTCACTTCCATCGAAACAATTCCCCTAATCCTTATGTTTCTAAATTAAGCAAAGAAGCTTTATTAGGCTTAAATAGTTGAAAAACCTTGCTCACATTCTACTTTTCAAGAAAATGTGAATGCCAGTTTGTATATTACGCCAATTATTACAAGAGATTCTTTGCCTTTCTTCATCCAACTTCTTATTACCATAAACAAAAACAAGGAAGCACATTCATAAGAATTGCATTAAAGAATACAATGTTCGTGCACTAGAAAAAAAAAGCTTAATTTTGACAAAAAAATACATGAGATCATAATGTAAACAAGGATGTGATGTGATTAAGTCTATCACTGACGATTACGCCTTTATGAATGTAAGTAAGACTATTTAGATTGAACATAAGCTTTTAACGAAATGACTATCATAGTTTAACAAAACCAAACGATCCACTGATGCAATGCATCAAGCATTGAAGCAGTTGCCAAACCAATCATCATGGATACAATACAAGTTTGATCTTTTCACAAACAAAATTACATCATCTGAGCAATTGGCAGACCCATGAAACCTAAAGCTACCACTGACATCTCTAACCTAAAGTTAAAGTCTTCTATAATACCTCTTTGAGGACATCTAACAGGTTACTAGATTTAACCAACAATGACCAAAAGAAGATAAGCATTATTGAAATTTGAGCAAAAACAAAGTTGTTTTGTTTTAGGTAATAGATAAAAAGGTTAAAGGTAGGATAATAATTTGGCATCTCCAACAGCAATCAACTCACCAAATGCATAGGCGACTAACACCAATAACCAAATGTAAGTAGGACAAAGAGAGTAAGATTGAATCTGCAGAAACTAATTCGATCTTTGAAATAGCCAATTAGTCCTTTAGTAAGCAGTCTCCAACTTCAAGAATTTACTGGAAGTTTCCAATTTAAAGAACATGTTTTAGTAAATCGACAATTGTCTTCCCACTTAATTAGATTCCCCTTTGAATTCCATATTTTTTTAAGACAAGCGCCCAAATCCTATTTCTTAGTGACATGTAGACAACTTAAAAACCTAAATTTTTGCTTACCTTTTAGTTTAACCCAAATTTCTCCTTACCTTTTAGTTTAATTTAAGGAAAAAAGAATACTAGTAGAGAATAAAGACAGTATATTTAAATGCTTCAATTAAAGAATATTATAGATGAACAAAGAAACCATACCTGACGTTCTAATTATCAGACGATAGAGGCAAAGCAAGATTCATACATAGATGAAACATAAAAACCAATGGTAATCTACAACTTAATTGCTAAGAGGAATCCAACTCAGAGTATGTTGATCGAAACTAACCCAGATTCGCATTGAACATTAGAATAGAGACTCGTCAGAAGATGGATAGGGATAACCTGAAGCCAAAAAAAAAACAAAATATAAAATGAAAACACAATAAAGATAATGAGAAGGGGATTTACAAGCAGAGGATGAGAGACGGTGTTTTTATTTTCATTTTCCTACTATAAACTTTCTCGTTTTTGTTTCCCTCTTATAATTATTATTTGGCCACGATTTTCGAAAATCGATGCCAATAATGACCTTTTGTGATGATTTTTTGAAGTTCACATTTGATAACGATTTTAAAAATTATTGTCAAACTCAAAGGTTGACTTTTCTAATACAATTTTAAAAATTGTCCAAATGTTGACCTATTGGTGACCATCAATTGTCACCAAAAGGTCTACCTTCAAAGGGCAACTTTTAGCTACGTTTTTTTTAAGCGTAGCTAAAAGTGACCAGTTTTAATTTTGCAAAAACCTACCCTTTTGTCATAATTTTCAAAATCATCACTAAAGACTTACTATTAATGATAATTTTTAAAAACATAGCCAAATGTTTACCTTCTTGTAGTATGTGTATTCAAATAAATGAACCATGATTAATATACTTGACATCGGTAAGCATTGGATTGGACGTTTTGAACTTCGATGACTCATCATCAGTGGATAGATCAACGAAAGATCTTAGATTATGTGACAGATAATATCACAGTAAATATACATTGACTCTAAAAGATAAAGACAGGATCAAATATGAATGTATCTTTCTTAATTAAATGTAATCTCTTTCTTTGTTAGATGCAGCTAAATTTGATCAAATTGATTTCTATTTGAATGAGGTGTTTGGTTAATGTGATGTGATATGATAAAAATAAGGGTGATCTAGAGAAGTTTAGATCAATTAAGATTCTAAATTGTAAAGTTAAAAGTGCTAATAAATAGCTTATTAATTGAGGAAAAAATAACACATTAAGAGAGATCATTCTTTTGCATATTTTTAGAGAAGTAATAAAGATTAGTTTTTATTGTAACTCTCGTGTGTTTATTAGTATTATAATTATTTAATATGTACATAGTATTCTCACCGAAGCACGAGAGCTAAATACTTTGAAAGTTGTGAGACTGTCGAGAATAAGATTTTATGGAGCTTCAGATCACCTGTGCCCTCTACCCTGTGCCCCGGTGTCACAAAGCATCCCAACCATCTATTAGATCCCAATCCACAAAGCATCCCAACCATCTATTAGATCTCAATATTGAGAAATAGATGGTTGGGATGCTTTGTGACACAGGGCACAGATCTGCTCCCATTTTATGGTCATGAGAAGGTTGAGTCTTCCTAATCGAAGTCAAGTGAGATGGACGTGTAAAAATAGTAGGGGTCAATTCGATATAAGTTCGGTATCTAAGAAACCTTTGTAACAGTTACACGTATGACTTGGTAAAAGAAAAATGGAGAGGTACGGGTTTCAGTGCAAGAAAGTTATAAGTTAAGTCTCATGTTACCTACACTGAAAGCAAGTATCCAAGCAGAAATCCCTTTGTATTTTGCTATTCAATCTTGTTCATGACATAACCCATAATGGATCCATGATGACCAAGAAGCTTTACTTAGTGCTTGAGAGGTGCGCTTCTCACATCAACTCTTTTGGGTGTGTTCAGTGATTTTCTGAAATCTATTTGGTGGCCTCTGATTCGAGATTCTAACATTTGAGTTCCTTGAGGATGGATCTGCTAATTAGAGAAGTTGATGTTAGACAAAAAACGACATACTCTGTTTGACAAAGAACACGACTTCAAACGTCTACATGATTCCGACTTTTTATTTAGTTTTTACATTTTTGGGCTGGTTTAGCTATTTATGCTGCTTAACGAGACATCTGAAGAGGTCCAAACCACCTGGAATGAAATGAAGATTGGTAAGAAACCAACACTAAGAGCAGTCCCACAAAGATGGCAACACTCCAAGGAAAAGAGCCACCAGGACTTGGTACAGAATCACGCTGTGGACGTTGAAGCCTATAATGGAGCAGCCAATTTGTAGAGTAGAAAGCCATCCACAGCACCACCAACATAGGCAATATGATAAACAAAAGCTGCAAATTGACTGCTGTGTGCTGCACCTGAGCCCTATAGCCTGTGTATTGGGAGAGCCAAAGCAAAACAACTACAATGCCGAAGATCATTATCAAATGGAGAGGAGGAGCAGACATGGATGCCAAGGTCTGGCCTGTCCAGCCCTGTTTCCACTCAGGACCTCTTCTTCTGGCATAAACCCACTCCATCTCTTCATTCAAAAACAATTCATGCTAGGAGTGGCAGCATTCTTTGCTTTAAATAACAGTCTGGATGTGGAATATATGCCTTGAGTGTAGAATCTACTTAACTAACTTTTCCTTTAGCCAATGCACACTCAAGAATTGATGCCACGTTATTATATTCTTGTTATCAGACAGCAGTGCATGAGACTATATCATCAAGATTACAACCAAAGCTCTCAAGTTAAATGACCCTTTTTAGTGGATGAAGTCATTGAAAGAACCCACCTTTTTCTTTCCAGTGTATGTCCAGTTTCTTGCTTTTTACACTGGACTTGTTTATATGGTTCACAAAGGGGTACGCACCGCTTGGAATGAAATGGACATTTTATTTAAACAACACCACAATTTTCCAAGGTGAAGAAAAGGACATTAAACTCGATAAGGACAGAGAGCAAAGTTGAGGATCAGATTAATAGGATACAGGCCATTTAGAGTATCGGGGGCATATTGTGCGTAGCTAACTATAGCTAGAACATAGCTTTAGTTGGCATTCAGAGAACAACGATTGTTTTGTCATTAAAAATCTCCCTTTTGTAAAGAGATCGATTTTACTAATCCCGATTTGTGTACTCCTAAAAAGACATAGAAAATAACACTGACAGGACGCAAGCACACGAGTTGACAGAACCTGAAACTTCAACGGGCCTGCCACTTTTAATGAGACAAGAGTCCCCTTTGCTTCGTTAACTTTAATGGTTTAATCAGTTCCGAGCTTTGGTAGTCCTTGCAGTTGCAGGACAACCTAATTTGGCTTAGAGAACATGGGAGTGGTTGATCACTTGCACGTTCCATTCTGGCTTACCTAAAACTTATTTTACAATTGTTACAAACGGTGGTGATCTTCAAACACCATGCAAAATAACCTGAATGTTCGTTCAGTGTCAAATTGTCCTCCTTCCTCGTTTTTTTTTTTCCTTGAAAATCGATTTCC
The DNA here is from genome assembly GCA_027563865.1 of Erythroxylum pelleterianum. Classification (NCBI taxonomy): domain Eukaryota; kingdom Viridiplantae; phylum Streptophyta; class Magnoliopsida; order Malpighiales; family Erythroxylaceae; genus Erythroxylum; species Erythroxylum pelleterianum. The sequence goes on from JAOQMR010000213.1 coordinate 32,351,230, forward strand.
ATTATAATACACAGGTTGATAAAAATGAAGGTTGAGCATCACCGACCCTTGGAACCAGTTGTTAGAAAAAGCGAACAAACTTGTTTTTTTTCGTGATTTTTGTTAAAATTTTTATCTTTTCATTCTACCAACAAATCTTTTTTTTTTTTTTGGGTTACAGGAACCCTTCCACCATCTTTTATCGGCAGGACTTGGTGTTCATGTCTTAGCCAAAAACTATTAACCTATGCGAGTTAAAAGGGAGGGAGACCCCTGTATTGATAAAACAGTTTCTTTTACAACAATGTGCAGCAAAGCCGACACAAAAGCAGAAAATAGAAACCGATCACTGCCTAGTGTCACAGTCCACAGGATTGACTTAATCAGAAGAAATTACTCTTATTCAATTGTAAAAACGAATAACATAAGGTGGTCAGATTGCAGCATCATCCTGAAGGACATTCTCCCTTAAGAAGAAAAGAAAAAGGACTAATAACCAAAATTCCGTTGGAATTGAACAAGCTCAAGCATGTTGCAGTAATCTTTACACTGAAATAGTTCTTTTATGCCCTTATTGTGACTCTTCTTTTGAATCCAATGTTATGAAATCAAGCGGTAACTCTCTTGGATTTTACAGAATTGACAATGGTCACAAACTGGGGGCCTGTACACGATAAAATCACTAAAAGTTCAACAACAAATGCCAACTTATGGCAAAGCAATGCAAATGCTTAATGAACAAAACATCCAAATTGTTGCAGTGAAGGATATTTAAAATCCTTCACTCAAAACAAGCTAATGGGACAAAAATACGTTCAAGGATGCACCACCAACTAGGAAACCATCAATATCTTGATTTGTAAGTTCAGATCTGTTGCCTCCTTTTACAGATCCTAAAAGAAGATTCAACCATTATTGGATTATACGAAACAGTAAAAGGAAAGAAACAATCCAAACTTTTCACGAACCACTACGCTTAACCACTGATGTGAATTTCTCTTTGGTACGTGAAACACATTACGACTCGAATTAGACTCCAGTTAGCCCCAAAAATCCAGTGTCTCCCACAATCCAGAATTAAGACCCTGGACAAACAACCCGTGGCAGAAAAAGATGAGAGTTCAAAATAACCAAATTCTTTCCTCTATTCAAGGGCAATGTAGGATTAATTCCGGTTAGATCACTAACCTTAATGCGGAAGCAAATTAATCTTTATGTTGCCTTCTGCCCACGTGGTCCCAATCTCACGAACACCAGTCTCACGAACACCAGTCTCACGAACACCGTCTCCTCAGTGGCTACTAGAGTCACCGTAAAAATCACGCCTTAGATCTTGCACACACCGATGGCTAATCTGTAAGAGGAATAGATATCTTGGGAGTCTAGGATTTTTTTTATCGTTATCATTGTGTTGCGAATCTCATTTAAACAAATTAAAGAGATTGTTCCTTGCGGTTATTTTCTCAACTGCTCCCAAACGAAACACAACGCTTCAAGTTGATGTCGTGGCCGTTAAAGAAAATACAACATCTCCTACTCGGCCACACAAGCCATGTCTGTCACAAAGCAGATTCATATCAATCTATTTCTCACGTTAAATACAAGAAATAAGGTGTGCGACCAAAAATTAACTAGTGTTATATTAAGTCACCATCTAACTAACATAACACTTTCATAATAACAATGCCCCAAATCATCCGAGATCATCACCAATAGCATACTTCCCTTATGCTATAACAATGTTATCAGATTATATATACTATATAATCGCCCGGGCTAATATGGTGAAGACGGAAGGATTCTTCCTTAGACACATGTGGTATTCCATCTTAGCTTGATTGCTTTCCTAATATATTTCGCTGGACTGTATACATCTTAGCCCTTAAAAAACATATTAAAGTAGCGACACCAAAGCCTTGACTTCATAACACAGTTCTGAGTCAAAGGGCATCATACAGACATAAATGTCTATAGGGGTCACACAGTGACAAAAACAAAAAGAAGCTAATTGTCACTCCGCAAAAAGGTCGTTATATAGCACACACAATATGAGATGTGTGTCATGGTATAGCTCCCACTTCCTGGGATACGTCACTATTATATACCATGCGAATCATAAGTCTAGATCTTACCCAAAATCTAACTCGAGCCACTTGATCAACACACTCAGTGCTTGAACTGGCACTCGTGAATCGGCTAAAACTTTAATGTGAAATAGTGTATACTTCACATTTGACTTATCAAAGTTTCATCTTAAATATACTAAGGTGACTATACAATTCAATCATTAATCATCCATATAACACAAATATGGAGATAACCCAATATTATATACACTTAATATTAATATGGTTAAGTCTCATCCTGTATGCTACGCAAGCATCAGGGCGATTACCTGTGTGACAAGGTCAATCATAAGTCAGGTGACGACTTAATGTGCCCAACCACGCAGTCGTATATAAATGAACATTAAAAAAACAAAATCAAAAATATATTCCATAAATGTTCAATACAAAAAAAAGGGATAAATATGTCCATCACAAGAACAAGAGTGACCTGAACATCTAAACCCTACGCAAACCTAGACTCATCACATGAGCTTTGAAAGAATCTCTAGGTATAGGTTTAG
>JAOQMR010000213.1:32368230-32378980 GCA_027563865.1 Erythroxylum pelleterianum
AATTCTGTGTGGGAGAAAAAAGTAAGATTTTGAAGCCCATATAACTCGAATTGTTGCCCATTTAGAGTGAAAGACATCTGCATGTTTGAAAAATCCCAAAGGATTGGGCCCAAAGTTTGCAGCCAATTAACACCGAGTACCATATCAATTCCGTTTAATGGAAGCACAAATAGATCAGTCGTAATGGGATTGGCCCTCAATGTTAATGAGACTTGTCGAAAAATACCTGGGCTACTCACTTGCTCTCTATTGGCCACTTTAACTCGTAACCCCTTTTTTGTATCCACAATCGCCTTAACCTATGTAACAAGTTTTGCAGCAACAAAACTATGAGTACTCCCATAATTAATTAAAATAAGGACTGTTTTATCGTTCCAATCTCCTTTGAAACGCATGGTTTGTGGATTGCTAACGCTAGTAATGGCATTTAATGAAATCTCAAGAAATTGGTCGAGGGATTATTGATCATTAGGATTAGGCTTAGGACCTTCTTCTTCTATTAAATCAACCCAAAATAGTTTCTTACATTGGTGTCCCTGAGTGAATTGCTCATCACAATTAAAGCAAAGGGCCTTACGACGCCTATCCTCCATCTCCTCACGATTCAGCCATTTGATCATTTTGGAGTTGTCATGTGAAAGAGGTCGAGTGAAGGGCTGTCCCAGAGAACGCTGAACCCCGCTCTTCTTCTCGTTCAGTCTGGACATACTCATAGCAGTCACCAAATCTCTTGGATGGTGCAATTCAACCTCCACTGAAATATAACCCTGCAATCCACTAAGATAGAGTTGTACCTTTTGATTTTGAGATAAGGAGCCTGCATGAGAAACCGGTATCTCAAATTGTGTTTGGTAAGCTGCCACAGTGCCTGTCTGTTTTAATTTTGCAAGCTCTCCCAATTTGTTACTTCGAATGGGTGGATTGAATTGAAGGTTGCATTGGTGTTTGAACTCTTCCCAAGTAGGATCAAGGGTATCTTCTGTAACTTGCAAAAACCATAGTTAAGTGTTTCCTTCTAAGTGGTAAGATGCCAAACTGACTTTCTCCTCTTCAGCAGTTTGTTGATGGCGAAAAAAGTGTTCACAATGGCTCAACCATCCCAACGGATCATCTAGACCATTGAACTTTGGGAAATCAAGCTTGGTAAATTTTGGAACAATAGTTCTGCTACTAACAGCGTCAGCAACTGATCTGACAACTTCCTTGGTTCTCCTAGCACGAGAATTATTGCTCCCTTCTTGAGTAGAATTGGCAGAATCATGACTGAGAGCTTCCAATTTGGTGTTCATCTCTTCACGATGAGCCTTGTTTGCAGCCTGCTCTTCAAGGAAAAAGGCAAGTAGCCGATCCAGCTGTTGCTGAACTGAATCTCCCATAACGTTTGGCCCTGATACCAATATGTTATGGTCCCTTGAGATGCATCTCGTTATGGGTCTGTGAGCTGGATTTTTTGGTTGAATGGTGAATGTCCATTCAGATTCATTAGAGAGAACCTGGACCTCTTGAGTTAAAGTACTCAAAAACTTTAGGAAATTTTTCGTTGCCGTTCTTATTGATTACTGCTCTTAAAATAGCAAAAGAGGTGTAACAAACCTCCTATAAACAAGGAAAAAATGGACATCATGGAGGATAACCCTCCTATAACAAGGGAATGAAAAAGATACTGAAATCATAACTGAAAAATAAAATAAGCAAAACTGAAATCCACTAAATCACTTCTGTATCCACTAAGAAACTGTTACCATCGTGACTGTCTTGTGGGAGCTTCTTCTTTCTTCCATGACTAAACCTTTGGTACTGCTGCAAGGGCTTGTTAACAGGATGTCTCTAGGACAAACGAAAAAAATAAAAGCAATTAAAAATAAAATTTTTAAGATATATTGTATATATATTTTTATTTAGTTTTGACATCTTGTTTTTAATTAGACATATAAGATATTAATTGGAGTAGGATTAAAAAAGATGTGGTTGTTACACTTATAGTTGTGAAAGAATCCTACACTATATTGAAGTTTATTACCACCAAACACAATATCATCAACGTAGATCTGAGCAATCACAAAATCATATTTGAACTTTTTAATAAACAAAGTTTTGTCAACACTACCTTGTTTATATCCTTGCCTGATAAGATATTGTGTGAGCCTTTCGTACCAAGCCCTTGCTGCTTGTTTGAGACCGTAAAGAGCTTTCTTTAGCTTATAAACATGATCTGGATGGGCTAAATCAATAAATCCTTTTGGTTGCTTGACATACACTTCTTCCTGTATAAACCCATTCAAAAAAGCACTATTTACATCCATCTGATAAAGCTTAAACCCCTTCACGCATGTTATGCCCAATAATAGTCTGATAGATTCAAGTCATACCACCAATGCAAAAGTTTCATTAAGTTTATTCCTTCAACCTGAGAATATCCCTGAGTTACTAACCTTGCTTTATTTCTGGTTATATTACCCTTTTCATCTGTTTTATTTAGAAACACCCATTTTGTTCCAATTACATTAGTATCTGATGATCTTGGAATTAATTCCCATACATCATTTTGTACAAATTGAATCAATTCATCTTGCATAGCTGGTATCCATAACTCATCTTGTAGAGCGTCTTTAACATTCTTTGGCTCGAATGAAGATGTGTAGCACAAGTATCCCGCAAGTTCTTGATAATCAAGTCTTTTTCTTTCTCTTATTTTTCTTCTTTCACTAACATCTCCAATGACATTCTCTACTGGATGATTTCTTCATATTCGAGATGGAGAATCTCGGTTCAAATTAGCTTTTATCGAGTTTCGAACTTTTAAAGGAATAATTTCCACTTCCAGTGTTTTGGTTGATTCATCATCTGAAGTAACTAAAAGTTCTTCAATTCGCGCAGTTACTTGCTCAGCAGCAACTAATTGCAAATCTAGGCAATTTTTCAATCTTGTCTCATTGCTTGTTTGAGTTGGTTAAGAGGGTTGGTTATGTTAATTTTCTTCTACCACTTGACCATTCAACAACATTTATGGACTCAAGCACTTTCTTGTTTCTTTAATTATATATTAGGTAAGCTTTACTGTGAGTTGAATAATCAATGAAGATTCTTTCATCACTTTTACTCTCAAATTTTTTGAGTTGTTCTCAATCTCTAAGAATGTAACACTTACTTCCAAAAACATGAAAGTAACTTATATTTGGTTTCTTTCACTTCCAGAGTTCATAGGATGTCTTGTTAAAAATGCTTCGAAGATAAACTTTGTTACATATGTAGCATGTTGTATTAAACCCAAATCTCATAGACAATTTACTTCCATTCAACATAAATCTAGTCATTTCTTGAAGTGTTCTATTTTTCCTTTCGGTAACTCCATTTTGTTGTGGAGTTTTGGGTGCTGAAAATTCTTATATGATGTCATACTCATCACAAAAGTCATTAAAGCTTGTATTCTCAAATTTTCTTCTGTGATCCGATCAAATTCTCAATATAGTCATATTTTTCATATTCATGACCCGCACACATAGGCTTCTAAAAGCCTTGAAAGCATCTGATTTTTCTTTAAAAAATGATACTTAAGTATATCTCGAATAATCATCAACAAAAGTTTAAAAAAATCTCATTCTACCAATGCTATCATGTTGTGTTGGACCAACCAAATCCATGTGAATTAATTCAAGTATGTGAGATGAGGTAACATGTCTAACCTTTTTATGTGGCACTCTTATCTGTTTACCCATTTGGCACGCAATACAAATTGATTTCCCTTCTTTGTTCATTTTGGCTAGACCCTTCACAACTTCCAATTTCTTCAATTTGCTAATGAGATCAAAATTTACATGCCCAAGCCTTTGATGCCATAAATCAATGCTATTATCGTGAGTGGTTGATTTATAAGTGGTCATGACCTACAACATCTAGCAATTGTCGACTAATCGCTTGCCGCTCACAAGACATTCTCCTTGTTCGGTTAGTACCCTGCATTCATCACTTGTAAATTTAACTAACAAACCATCATCACAAAATTGGCTTATACTTACCAAATTTGCTTTTAGTCCATCAAAATGGAGCACATTCTTGAGGGGAGGCAATCCATCTACACATAATGTTCCTCTACCGATCACCGAAGCCTTCTTTCCATTTCCGAAGGTCACATGACCGTCCATACAACTATGATAATCAGTTAAGTAATTCTTTTCCCCTGTCATGTGGCGTGAACATCCACTATCAAAGTACCAACCATGTTGCAAAGTTGCTTTCATCAATGTAAGAACCATGAGAGCTTGCAATTTATTTTTTTTCCAAGTAGATTTCAGTACTGAGAGCTGATGTTGAAATGTTTGTGAAAAACGTAGAATTTTTCGGCTTTGGATTCTTTGAAACAACATCTGCAGTAACTGATAACATCTTGTCCTTATATGCCCAATAACTCTGCAAAAATGGCACGTGGGTACAACTTTTGGATTCTTTCTCGATGTTTCTTCTTCTCGAACATATCTGGATATATCTTTTTTCTCCTCATTCATTTTAGGGCACTCATCCTTATTAGAAGAAATTAAGAAGAGTTGGGAGGAGGACCAAGCAATTAGGGAAATTATTAAACCGTTGGAATCGGGACACATGAAGGTGGGGGTATATGAATGGAAGGAGGGTTTGTTAAGATAGAAGGGTCGTTTAGTATTGGGATCTACCCAAACGCTTCGGCCATAGATCATCACAATTAGTCATGACAACGCTATGGGGGGACAGCAGGTGTAGTGGCGATGACGAAGAAATTATAAAATGTGTTCTTTTGGAAGGGGATGGCTTAGGATGTGAGGAATTATGTTCAAGCATGCATGATTTGTCAGCGGAACAAACAGGATAGTTCAGCTTATCCAGGTTTACTGCAGGCTATTAAAATACCAGAGGGAAGTTGGAGAGAAGTTAGCGTCGACTTCATTGAAGGACTTCCTTTGTCGAAAGGGAATACTGTCATTTTTGTGGTTGTGGATAGATTTACGAAATATTCCCATTTCATTCCAGTTAAACATCCATATTCTGCTTGTGATATAGCATAATTATTCCTCAACAATGTGTTTGAATTACACGGAATACCAGAATCCATCATCAATGACCGAGACTCTATATTATTGAGCAAATTCTGGCAAGAGCTGCTTCATCTACAAGGTGTTCCATTGAAGTACTCCACCGCCAAGCATCCTCAGACAGACGGTCTCACAAAAGCAGTGAATAAAATTTTGGAGACTTACCTTCGATGTTTTTGTGGTGAAGAACCCAAACAATGGAGTGAGTGGATAGCGTTGGCTGAGTGGTGGTATAATACGATGTATCGATCATCCATCGATTCGACATCATTTGAGGTTTTATACGGTTACCCACTACCGATTTATACACCTTATATAGTGGGAGATTCAAAGGTGGTAAAAGTGGATTGGGTTCTGCAGAACATAGAAGTAATGACTAATGTGACGAAATTCCATTTGCAGAGAGCCCAAAATAGGATGAAGCAATACGCAAATTCTAGACAATCCGAACGGGAGTTCCAGGTTGGCAACATGGTTTTACTGAAGCTACAACCGTATAAGCATCATTCTTTGCAGAGAAGAAGCAACCAGAAATTGTCACCGCTTTATTATGGACTATATAAAGTGATACAATGCATTGGGAAGGTGCTGTATAAACTGGAGTTACCTTCGGGATTGTTAATTCATCATGTGTTTTATGTGTCATAGTTGAAGAAAGCTAACATGGAGCAAGCCAGAATGTCTTCATCATTACCTGAATTTATCACTCCAGTCGAACGAGTGCCAGTGGTGGTACTAGGAAGATGCATGACTAAAAGAAACAATCATGCATTAACTTAGTGGCTAATTCAATGGTCAGACGGAGATAGACACCAACGCAATATGGGAATATCTCTTTGATCTTCAAAAACGTTTTCCAGAAATCAATTTGGTTGGCAGGGATGTTAAGGGGAAGGGAATTGTTGCAGAAGCAAATGAAGAAGAAGACGATGACGGAATGAACAACGAAAGTTAACTAGTCGTTAGATGATAAACACTATAAGTTGTGTTTAAATAAAGTCCAGCTTTGTAACCCTATGCCAAGAACTATTGAATCATATATCAGTTTTATTTAAGATGAATTGTAACGGTTATGTCAGTATGTCATAATCGAATGAAAATGTTGTTTTCTCTCTCTCTCTCTCTCTTCGATTCTATGTATCTTTCTTTCTTTCTTGTATTCTCTCGTGTTTGTTCCCTGCTCTCTAAGTCGAATGTACGTTTCTATTATGTTATATTGATTATTCCTTCAACACAAGATTTGCACCTGATCATCTTCCCCAATTATGTGTCTCTGCTCAGAATGCCCAAGAATAACCTACTTGCAGCCAAAATCTTTTAATTGTTCTCCATTAAAATATTTAACAAGACATGTTGTAGACACCAAGAGAAGAAAGAATGGAGAGTTTAAGTTTTTGGTTTGCATATGATAAGCTAGCTTGAAATCCAAAGAAAAATCCTAACCCACACAAGTAGGCAGGTTGGTAGATCAAAACCTTAGATAGAATTGTGCGTTGATGGACATTATGGACTTGTGATTGAACTTGCAAATGACCAAAGCAATTGGACAATGTAGTCTAATAAACAAAAAGTAAGATTCTTTCAATTAAAAATACTTATGAAACTTCATTTTACATTATGCACGAACAATGGAAGCAGAATGACATTAAATAAACTTTTTAAAATATATGGGCAAAAGATTAATAAGCATTTAGAACAAATTGACATGAAATAAAACGGTGGCATCCTAAAGCGAAAGGTAAGTCACCTACAGATCTTGTTTTGGAAATCAATAATTATGAACCAAATAAAGCTAAAGCAATTCATAACTTGAACAATCATCATCCATCTACTTTCTTGAGTGATAATTATGCTATTAGCATAGAATTGATTGGTATCTTAAACAATTTTAACTTCAAAAGATTTCAAGACAAAATTCTCTAGCTTATCACAAAAGGTAACATCTCTCGTCCATTCTAACAACCAACTATAAGATGTTTTGTGGAGATATTGCTCATGTATAGAACAGAAAGCTTTAGTTTTTACATCCTACACAATTTGAGTAGTCTACAATGACAAATGTACAACTTTTGCAATATGCTGCTAAACAACAGAGAATAAGAATGATTATATAGTCACAAATAGGCTAACATAATATAAAGAGGAATGATTAAGTAGTCACAAACAGAGACTAACATACTATAAAGAAGAATGATTAAATTGTCACAAACAGAGACTAACACACTATGACTGAATATCAAAAACTTCCCAACCTGATTTCTCCTGTAAATGCTCCACCCTTGCTGATCCAAGAGTTTTGGGCAAAGATCCCAGTTCTACTTATTAATGAGGCCTTCAATTGATCAAGTAGATAAAAGAAGGAGCTACAACAACATCTGCCCAATTCAAAAGTAAAACAGAAAAATTAACAACACAGAATGATCATGAATGACATACCACAAAGCTCGTGAATGTTGACATTATCTTACCAACATCATTGCCCAGTTTTGCACTGTTGAAGTCAGAAACAAGCTTGGTAAGGGATTCTTTCGTCCCCTTCCAAGAAATAAGCAACCAAGGAGATGTGTGAAACATAGGAATCTAAACCCAAAAGCCATAACACTTAAAATAGTTTTTTTTTATTTTTCCCAACAAAGGACAAGACCAGGCAATAAAAACAATAATCTTTTTAAATGGAAGGATACCTATCTTTTTTCCTTCCTTCTTCAGTACGATTACAAAAGAAGTATTGTGAAAACCATGACTACATAAGCTAGAAGTCAGAAGATGTACTTACACACTTCCAGTTCCCCCGACAAAGAACCCCCAATAAAGAACCGCAAGCACAAGAAAGAATGGGAACCAATTAGTGAAGCAGACTAAAGATTGCATTGCAACTAAATAAAGCCCATTAGCTAAAAGACCTAAACTTTGGGACACAAGACCTCAAAGAAATGTTATGAATACAATAAATTTTCAAACATTCCGTACAAAAAACCCATCATTGTGCAGTCTCAACTCAAAACATTGATTTTTAATGATTCTTTGAAAAGGGAAGCCAAAAAGGTATGAACTTTATCCAATACTGTTAAGGAATTACGTTATGAAGCTTCAATTTTAGTCGACCCGTGGGTCATGAGTGACCCATGGCCCAATAAACCAATTACCCACACTTACTCACAATACACACCCGCAACATATCACGTGAACATCTCTGTTTTATTCTTTCAAAATTGTAAAGAACAGTAGTAGCCTTTATAGCTGTCAACTCTGTTACAAATACGACAGCACAATAACCAATAGGATTTCTTCTTCTCTACTATGAAACCCACACCTGTACACGTTCAAATCATGATGAAATAAGAATTTCTTCATCAACAAAACTTTCTTTCATGATATCAGAGTCAAAGGTCTGATCCACCTTACCCTACCTACAAAAAATGTCTAACATGGCTGACAGTGCCATGCAACCCTGACTTTACACAAATCCCAGACCTAGAAAAATATACTATGACCAATACCGAAAACCCTGGAGCTGCCTTAGTCACCACCCTCTTTAATGGAAACAACTATCTAACCTGGAGCAAGTCAATGATGATAGCTCTATGTGCTAAAGACAAACTCTCCTTCATTGATGGAACATGCATGCAACTAATGGAAGATAGGACCTTGCTTACCAGATGGAGGAGGGCAGATTCCTTGGTCAAATCTTGGATACTTAACTCCATGATCAAGGAACTTGGTGATGCATTCTTGTCGTTCTCTACAACGAGGGAGCTTTGGGATGAGCTGAGAGAGAGGTTCGGTGAAACCAACGGATCACTACTGTACCAAATAGAGAGGGAAATCAGTCATTTTAAGCAAGGTAATCTCACAATTTTAGCATATTACACCAAGTTAAACAAACTTTGGGATGATCTAGCTAGCTTAAGTCCGATAACTACATGCACTTGTGATGCTGCTAAAGCAATTACTACCAAGGAGAACACACACAGATTAGTGCAATTTCTGATGAGCCTAAATGAAGATTATGAACATGTTGTAAATCAGTTCATGCTAATGGAACATTTACCCATGGTAAATAGGGCCTTTACCATGATGCAAACCGTGGAGAGACAAAAGACAATAAGTGCTAGCAATGACAGTAACATGAATGTAGCTATCATAGTGAGACAAACCAACTTTAATATCAAGAAAGGAGGCAGAAACAACAGCAACAGTGGCAAGAGAGCATTCACAAAAAAAGGACAAATACTGTGAAAAGTGTGGGAAAACGGTGTAGGAAAATCCCGGTGTGTGTATCACATACATACGGTGCGGAAAACAAAAATTTTTGTCCCGGGACGTTCCTGAAAGCCAAGATCCATGTGTCTATATAAAGATGTCAAACCATAACGACCAAAAGAGACCGTCTCTAACGGTATCCACGCAGAGGTTGGAGAACCTAACCGGAGCAAACCCTTTGACCCGGGAATAGCTAGAATAAGTACAGAGTGCTAGCTCTTACCTTATTCTAGGAGAGCACAAGGAGAAGACGATGAAGAGGAAGCTTGAAGAAGAAGAGTCGTGGGTTTTGGAGAGAGAAGCCTTGAAAACCCTTTTCAAAGACTCATCAAAGACTATTCTTGTTTAATTCTTCAACCCTCCCTTATATAACCCACGACTATCATCTCCTTTGTCTTCACTTGGCCATGTGTCTTTAACTATTTAAAGACATTAAATGCCAAAGAAGAGAAGCCTTCCACGTTAGGCTTCAAATATTAAACAAATAATATAAGCTTTGTCTTATTCTCCTTCTTTTCAATCAACATGGACCACACACACACACACACATATATATATATATTAATTAATTCCTTAATTAATTAATAAGATATATATATATAAATGCTAAAGTAGTCCAGTCACACTGGGATCGGTCCTACTGGCCTACCGGTCCCGGTATGGAAAAAACACTGGAGACCTGTTTCAGCAATATCGATGTCGCGATCTCATCGGGACATATCCCGATCTCATCGGGATCCAATTAGTTCTATTTCTGTCCATATATTGGATCTCTGTCCAAAACTATTTTATGAATTCTCCGAATTACTCTTATGCGTGTTATTAGAACCCATTACCGGATATCCAACCTCGTACAAAAAATCCAAACTAAATTATAGCATATCTACTGGATCCCGAATCCGGAACCCAATTACTTAATCTGAAACTCTCATACTTAACCGAGAAATGGCACGAGAGAACAGAACAAAAGCAAATTGAATCGAATCGGATAACCAAGTACGGAAGCAAAACAAAAACGGAAGCAAAAGTGAACAAATGGTTCAAACAAACTTAAGGTCAAATTTCTAACAAAAGTCAACTCATCTGAAAATTGTACATTTTTCTTTTTTTTGTTTTTTTAGAGAAGGTAGAAAACTTGTTGAGAAAATCAATGGTTCGAAAATCTGGTGAAACGGAGGCCAATTGCAAAAGTTATAAGAGGAAAGTAAAAAATGACCAAATGAATAGTAAACAGCCAACTTCCGACCCTCATAACTTTTTACTCCTAACTTCGATCATGACATATCATACCTTGTTGGAAAGATAAAAAGACCATCTAAAACTTTCATGAAGGATGGAAAATCCGATTCCCGCTCTAAAGGGGCGAAAAACCCTTCCGAAGGTTCTGCCCAAATTACCCTATGAATAGTAATCCGAGAAACCAA
>JAOQMR010000213.1:32391307-32403076 GCA_027563865.1 Erythroxylum pelleterianum
TTAATTTGTTGTCTTTTTTTAATTCATTATTAAATAAGCTTATTTTAAAAAACAAATAGTCCATTCATATTAAATAAACTTACCTTAAAAAAAGAGGCGGGTAAACGGGTACTCGATGGGGGTCAAACCCCCAACGGGTACGGGTATGGGGGTGCCAAAAAATCCCCGACGGGGATGGGGACGGGTATAGGGGTGGGGGCAGGTTCATGAGGCGGGTATGGGGGATGGCATACCCGCCCCGTTGCCATCCCTATTTCTGGGTTTGTATGTTGCGACCTATGGGTGCGTACGTCGCGACGTACACAATTTTTCTCTCTGCGGCGAGCTCCAGCTTTTCCAGCACTGACATACTTTCGTATTTTAGGCATAACTTTTGCTGTAGATGTTCGATTGAGGTGAGTTTTGATTCGTTTTATAACTAAAGACATAGAGCTACAATTTGTATGAAGGAATGAAGTCCAAATTTGGCCTACAAGAATATCAAATTTTGGATAGAAGTTGAGCATAGAATCTTTGTTTCAGCAAAAGTTATAATTCAAGTTGTTAAAGTACAACTTTCCGATTTCTACACCAAATTAAATGGAATTTTGGTTGTTGTTGAAGGAAATTAAGTGAGGCAAAGAAAGCAAGGGGAGCAAAGGATGAGGAACCTTTGAGCAAGTCTTTGAACAAGAAAATCAAGGTGGGTACACGTTTATAATAGAATAAATAAGCCACTCATTGTTTTCTTCAAGCAATAAAGATTTTATGATTTGAATTGCATCATCAATGTTGTCTTATTTGCTTTCTGAGTGAATTGTGAAATTGTTTCATGTTGCTACATGATGTGTGTTTATGATTACTGAAAAGACCTTGAAAAGGTTTTCTTTGAAAAGAATACGAGTTTATGAAAAGCAAGCTTTCAAGAAATGATGATACTCTTTCATAATATGAGAAAAAGGAAGTTGAGGATAGTTAGAAAGAAGAAATAGTATATGGATGAATATACCGGTTAATGATTTAATGGAATTGTATTGGAGGATGTATTATTATTAAACCTGACACCAATACGAATATGGTACTGTAGTGATATGTTTTCGGAAGTGATATAGACACGAATGTACTGCTATGGACTATTTGAGGAATATAGGAATATAAATATATATATGTATAATGAGATTAGAATGTATAAGAAGAGGGCATGGAAATTATAACCTTGTTATGATCATAAGAAGAGGAAATTGGAACCGAAGTGATTGTTTGATTAAGGTCAAGACTTATGATTGATTTTAGGTTTATGATTATGAATTTGAGATTAGAATTTCAAGATGAAATTGGATAAAGTGGTAAAGATATATGTATAGAAATTCAAAGGATTGTTTTGAATGATGATTTGGTCCATGTTAAAGGTCATTAAGAATTGGACCATTGACTTGTGTAAATATGTTAAGAAATATTGGTTTATGGATATAGTGATTTTGATAAGATATTAGTGAAATTGAGATCAGAATTTTATGATGATTATGCATCGATAATTTTGAATTGATTGAGGATATACATGTGGAAGATGAACTAAATGATAATAAGAAAATGAGATAAAAGTAAGGAAATAGAGAAAGGGAAATGAAATAGACAAAATGACTTTGCATGAGACGAATGAAATGATATGTAGGAAAATTAAAGGTACGTATAAGATGGGAATCTTATGCATGAATGAAATGAAGAAAAAGGATGAAAAATCAAATGAGGAGAATGACGTTTTGTCAGAATGTGAAACAAGAAAAGATGTGGCTAATTAGAAATAAGAAATTGTTGTGGTCCGATAGGTTGGACATGACTTCAGAAATTGTGGATATGGTAGTGAATTTGGTAACGAAATTTCGTTGAAAATATGTATTTGAAATGATATGGATGTGAAAATATTTACATGAATTGACTGAATTGGAAACAGAGACAAAGGTAGAAATGACAAGGTTTATGGTATACAAGCAAAGCGGAATTGACAAGTTGAACTTGAAATTTATGATTTGGAATAAGATTGTGCAAATAAATTGAGATCAGAGGGCTATGTGTTTATAATTCTAAATCGATTAAGAATGTAGGTATGGGAAAAGAAAAGAAAAAGAAACGATTGATGTTAATATATGTAGAAGTCCTCGAGGCTAAGTTGACCGGTTATTATAAGTACATATTGGATGATATGGTTACATTGGTGACTAATGTTATTGAGTTCATATGAGATTTATTTTTGGATATGGCATATGAGGTAATCTATGATCCCTATATTTAAGTTATGATTGTTGTATCAGTAGCACGAGATGTAAATTGGTGAGATATTTTGATAATGTAAAGTGCGACTGAATCGAAATATCATGAGTAGTTGAAATCGATGGTTTTGAGGTGTAAAAGTGGTTAAAACAACAATGATGATGATAACTGTTGATCGATAAAGATTTTGTGAACATCATTGATGATGGTAGTAAGAAATCATCTTTTGAAGAAAAATTTCATTGAATTAGGTTGAACAGATTAGGACTAAGAATGATCAATGAAAGAGCAAAACAGAAATAAATATGAAAGGAATCAAAAGTAAATATTGGAGTCATATCCCTAGCGGAGACTCAAGCCAAAGAGCGAAAGAGGTAAATTATGCTACTAAGAATGTACGTATTTAAGTTTGATATAAAGGACCATGTGAGTGGATTTCTGAATTTGAGGAAATTGCGTAAACCAGATGAATGATGAATGTAAGAAGAATTCTGAGGAATTAATTAGACGTCGCGGCATAAGCATTCCTTGCCGCGATGAAGTCGCAAAAAGGGGCGTTCACCGCGACGACAAAATATGGGTTCGCCGCGGCGTGCTAAAGGAAGTTCGCCGCGACGTGCTAATGGAAGTTCGCCGCGACGATTAGAGCATATGATGAGCAAGAATACGCATGTGTTCATGGTTGAATGAGTTGAGAAATTGTTATATGCTTGCTACATGAACTGTGTTATGATTTACGAAACGACTTTGAAAGAGATTTTTGTTTGAAAAGATACAAGTTTATGAAATCATGTTTTCAGAAATGATTTTTGCAAGGCTATCAAGTTTATGACAAGCAAGTTTACAAGAAAGTGGCATTTTGGGCACCAAGTTTACAAGATTTTGAACAATATATGTTATATGGGTTTGTGGTAGTCCCCAAGAACTGTCACGTGCACGTTGACTCAAGTATAGCCTTCTCCCGGCTACCCGCTAGTGGCATGGAGCTCCCTCAAGAATTTACGGCTACACAGAACCATTAAATGGGGATGTGTAGTGCGTCATGAATCCGGACTTACCCAAACCATTCTGATGTACTTACGTGCTCATGCTATGTTTGCCAAGATTGATGCATACATGATTTGTGCTATTTTGCATTGTTTGACAATTGAGATTTTCATGAAATAAATGTTTTGTGATTTTTAATGCAGAATGACTATGTTTACGAAAATATGTACAAAGGCAATGAGCTTTTGAAAATGTTTTTGCTTGTTTCTTTATTATAAATTTGTTACCCACGAGCTTCCAAGCTCACCCCCCTTTCTCCCCACCTTCAGGTATTTGAGCAAGAGATGGAGTGAAAGCGAGTCAAGGCATCACTCCCAATATGCTGAAGTTGTATTTTGAATTAGTTTTGGATAATACGAGGATTAGTCACTTTTCAAGGATTGTTAGTTCATGTAACTTTTGTATTTGAGATTTAAGGCATTGATGTATTGGGATTTGAATTGACGCATCAGTTTTGTAAATAACACTGTTCTTTTGATATTAGTGAAATATGATTTGGGTATGGATGAGGTTGAGATGATAAGTTTTGATCATGAATTGCTAATTTATGTAAATGAGATGTGTTAGTGGAAATAAAAACTTGATGAGAAATTGTATTAAGCAAGGAACCACGCTCAAGTATGACGCTTATTTTGTCAAGAGTTGGATTCCGGAAACGGGGTCCAACATTTCATCACTCCCATTGCTCCATACAGGCTTTACCCTCTCTGAAGATGATTGGTACGGCTAGTGTGTCTCATGGTCTTTACATTTTGGACCTCCCAGTTCACACACCTTCTGTTCCTCCAAAATCAGCTTTATCAGCTCGTGTGTCACCTTCTTCTCACCTTTGGCATCAACGTCTTAGTCATCTCTCTGATTCAAGACTAAAATTGTTTTCCCCTATTATACCTAATTTGTCTTTAGTCAATAATGATGCTTGTACGGCTTGTCATTTAGCTAAACAAAAGAAATTATCCTTTCCTGTAAGCACTTCTACATCAAATAAAGTTTTTGACCTTGTTCATATGGATATTTGGGGTCCTAATGGCATTGTTTCCATTATTGGTCATCGCTATTTTCTTACCATTATTGATGAATTTAGCCGATTTACATGGATCATTCTTTTAAAATCAAAATCTGAAGTGCGTCCCCATGTTCAAAACTTTTGTACCCTTGTTGAGACACAATTTTCTACTGTAATCAAAGTGATTCGTAGTGATAATGGACAAGAATTTGATATTCCCCATCTTTTTATGCCTCAAAAGGTATTTTACATCAAACCTCTTGTGTTGAAACACCACAGCAAAATGGTTTTATTGAAGAAAGCATCAACATATTCTTAATGTGTCTCGTGCTTTATTATTTCACTCTTCTTTACCTGAACATTTTTTGGGGTTATGCTGTTCTTCACTCAGTTTTTCTCATTAATAGAACTCCAACTCCTCTTTTGGCCAACCTGACACCTTTTGAAAAGCTGTATCACTCTCCACCTGACCTGGACCATTTAAAGGTTTTTGGTTGTCTTAGTTTTGCCTCCACTCTTACTACTAACCGTCATAAATTTGACCCTCGTGCTAGAGAATGTGTTTTCCTTGGTTTCAAACCGAATGTTAGGGGTTATATTCTTTTTGACCTTGCTTCTCATGCTATATCTGTCTCTTGGAACGTTTCTTTTCATGAACATACTTTTCCCTTTCAGTCTACTCGTTCTTCTACTCCTCTTAGACCAACTGTCCAATTTGATTCCTCTACATCCTATGATGATTCTGCCCAGAACCTTCCCTCAAATCCTACAACTTCTAGACCTTCTCGAACACGTAAACCTCCTTCCCATCTAAGTGATTACCATTGCTATGCTGTTACCAATCATCATCACACTTCTCCACATTCCATGCATTCTTCTCTATCTTATTCTAATCTTTCACCTTCTCATTTGCATTACTCCTTAGCTATTTCTGCTGCTACTGAACCTAAAACTTATCACCAAGCCAGTAAACATGCCCATTGGCAGGAGGCAATGCAGGCTGAAATTTCTGCTCTTGAGCATAATAATACTTGGATCATTGTGGATCTTCCACCAGGTAAAACTGCAATCAGTTGCAAATGGGTTTATAGAATAAAGCATAAAGCTAATGGATCTATTGAGCGCTATAAGGCTCGTTTGGTGGCTAAAGGCTACACACAAACTAAAGGAGTTGATTATTTTGACACCTTTTCTCCTGTGGCTAAGATCACTACGGTTCGCCTCCTTCTTGCTCTTGCAGCTTCTTGCAATTGGTATTTACATCAGCTTGATGTTAATAATGCATCCTTGCATAGGGATCTTAGTGAAGAGGTTTATATGACATTGCCACCTGGATTACATGTTTCACATCCTTCTCAGGTTTGCAAATTGCAGAAGTCTTTATATGGCCTCAAACAGGCCAGCAGGCAATGGTTCTCCAAGCTCACCTCTGCCCTCGCATCTCTTGGTTACACACAGTCCACTTCTGATTACAGCTTGTTTGTGCAGAAAACTGATACTTCTTTCACAGCGTTGCTTGGTTATGTGGATGATGTCATTCTTGCTGGTGATGACATGGCAGAAATTACTCGTGTCAAGTCTTTTTTTGGATTCCACCTTTCGTATCAAAGACTTGGGTGAGTTGAAATATTTTTTGGGCCTTGAAGTTGCTCGAAGCGCCTCTGGTATACACCTTTGTCAACGCAAGTACAACTTAGATATCTTGACAGATTGTGGTTTCTTGAACTGCAAGCCTGCCAAGACATATAATTAAAATATGGGAAAAACATAATAAATACAATAAATAATAAACGATTATATAATTTTCTCATAGGAACTGATAAAAGATAAAAGTGACTTCAAAGGTGAATTGGTGTACGATAAAATATAATTTATAAAATGCCCAGAAGTAAACATCATGAAGTAGTTTGAAAGGTCAGATGTAAAATGCTAGTAACAACAAATCTTTATTAAAAGGTATATACTTAGCTATTGCAAAGTGTATTTAGAATTCATGATTGTAGTTTTTGGTGCAATTATCACCAAAAAAATTGAAAGTTATCAACAATTTTAGTTCATTATTAGCACACAGTTCATTTGATATGTGAGGGGTGAAAAAAAGGAGAGTTGAAATAGTTTGATGAATATAAATATGAAAAAATGTTTGAATAAATAATGATAGGTACTTGAAATATTTGTGACTCTCATTTCAACATTGTCATTATCTCCTTTTTCCTTTGAATTTGAGCCTCTCTCTAATTCAGCATCATCAATCTAACAGTAATAGATAACAGTGAAGCGTTGCCTTCCATCCGATGGTTGCATGTGAGCAGGTTTGACATGAATGAGAAAGGTTTTTGTTTTCAGTTCAGCATGGACCTTATCAAGAGGAAGTTCAATACTCTTTTTACTAAAAAGAAAAGTGTAGATCATTAGTCAAATAATAAAGATGTCAAGCTTCACACAATCCCAAAGATGAGACCCATAAAGGAGAACGTGAAAAAGGATATCCAGCCACCATGACCATTCCAGAATTCATGCTTTTAATGGCCATACTACAGGAGATAAAAGTCGATGGCTAATCTAATCAACAACAGAAAAAGGGAATCAATTATAACCTACAAAAAGACACAAGGCTCCAATCTAAATTTCTTACAATTATAGAAGTAATGGGGTTTACTTCGAACGTGTTGTAAGAAACAAGCTCGCAACTCATCAACTAGTTTCTTGGCATGTTCTGAGGCCTAAAAGGGATATAAATGCTAAACATAGAACAGTGAATATTGACTACAACTTAAGGATATATACTAAAAGAGAAATCAATACATAGTATTAAAGCTATCGGGATTTATGTGTTCCTATTTGATCCAGTATGAAGATAGGGAAGAGATAAATGAATATGATCTCTTGAAGATAGGGAAGAGATAAACAACAGGCAGTAGTCAGTTGCTAAACTCTGTATCTACTTGCCTAATATTAAAAAAATGTAAAGCCTATTTTTACTTCATAAATATGTCAAAAAGGAGAAATAAATATAAACAAAGGGAGAAGTGATCGAAGATTTCTGCAAGTGCACAGAATCGTCCTAGTATCCATACAGCGAGTATTCTAAAGTCGTCTCCCTCGAGGACCAATTCATTCACTAGTCAAATTAACTCTGATTAATTGCATGTTATCGACAGAAAGCTATAAAAGTGATTGGAGTTTGATGATTAATAAATTGTAAGTTGTAACAAGAAATCAAGAAAAATATCGGTTTAAGGATTGAGAAATAAGGGTAGGGGTTCACCCATTCAAAAGATTGAATTGCACAGTATGAAATTAGTTGAATGTTAAACTATGAAAACAGTTGCACTACTAGACCTATATCTTTTCTCAAAGCATACAGGAGCATTCAGCTAGAGAACACCTATTTCTCAATGTATGAACTCACTAACTAAATCCATTAAGAACAAGCAACCTCAAGTTCTCACCCTAGCTTAGGTTATCTCTAACTCTAAACCCAAGGTGTTCATCTTCCTAGAGCATGAATCATGGTTCACTCTTCAGTAGATCCTATGATTCCTAAGTTTGCATTTATGGAGATCAAGCATAGAGACAATAATGAAGTTCAAAGAAGATGAACATAGCCCAGAAATTTTCATTAAGCATTCAACTATCCATATCATACAAGGCTTCCTTCAAATAGGCTACATCCCTCACCCTAAATGAGGTTTAGTTCCTGAACATTGCAACAAAAATTATACACATAAGGATGCTCAACATTAAGAAAGAGTAGAGAGAGAAAGTAGCAGAAACACAGGAGTGATAGCTCCAAATCCTTGGGTGAATCCCCAAAATTTCCTATCTCCCTCTTATTTTGTGCCTCCCAGATTTAGTAACCTCGTTTTTAGTGTCCAGCCCCCCTATTTAGGTTTAAACAGTGAGTATTTATAGTCCTCCCGTCCCAAGAAACCTAATTTTTCGAAACAGGGGAGTGTTGGCTGCCAATGTCCGTTAAACGGATGTGCATGTCCGTTTAACGACCTTCTTGGGTTTACAATGGTGTTCTGCCAGGTGATGTCCGCTAAATGGACATGTGTGTCCGTCTAACGGACTTTCTCGAGTCTAGAAAGTCCTCTTATTAATTGATGTCCGTTAAACGGACATGGCCCAATCAAGCAAGTTGACGCCTTTGACCTTTTAGTTGACCTAATTTCTTCTCAGAGTCTTCTCGAAAGTTGCAGAGCTAGGAATTCTCCTTGCAATTGTCCTTGAGTGGCTTTGATCCGGCATCCACAAGGAAAGTTATGCCCTTTTTTCACAAAAATCTACCATTTATACCTATCAAGCAATGATATCGGAGTGAGAGAATTACTGAATAAAACTTCAAATCCACAGAGACATAAGTCAAATTAATTCCAAATCATCCCAAAATCATCTACAACAAATTTGACTTATCAAATTCCCCACACTTAAGTTGTTTCTTGTCCCCAAGCAACCTATAGAAACTCACTATCAAAACTTAAACGAAGTTATTGATTCTACTTTTGTAGGTGTATGGTGACCTTTAGCCTATGTCACAAGCCTTTGAACCACTATGTGTCCATAATGGAGGAGTTATAGTCTTCTGAGAGTTTACTTAAAACGAATGGTGCCCACAAACATTTCTTTTTCATCATTCCATACCTAATCATCACCGTAGTTCATTCCACTAAGTCGAATGCATTATAAATGGGAATTGGACTTGGAAGTAAGATCACATAATACCTTATAATTTTGATCACACGTTAGTAAAAATGAGATTCCATCATGCAGTTCCGGAATTTGGTTATTGTTAGCCATTTCTCTCCTCCTTTGAGCGTTGTTCCTTCTACACGTTCGTTCAATTTCAGGATTGAGTTCAACCAGTGGTTCGTTGCTCACACTTTGCGAGTGCCTTAAGTGCATGTAACTCCTGAAATCAAACAAGTGAGAGGTTCAGAATCCAGTAATAGAGGAAGATTCAAATTAAAAACAAATAGATAACATGAATAACTAGACTTAATGAAACGACAAATAAAAAGGTCCCCGGTAACGGCGTCAAAAACTTGATCGAAGATTTCTGTAAATGCACAGAATCGTCCTAGTATCCACACAACGAGTATTCTAAAGTCGTCTCCTTCGAGGACCAATTCATTCACCAGTCAAATTAACTCTAATTAATTGCATATTATCGATAGAAAGGTATAAAAAGTGATTGGATTTTGGTGATTAATAAATTGTAAGTTATAACAAGAAATCTGGAAAAAGATCGGTTTAAGGATTGAGAAATAAGCGTAGGAGTTCACCCATTCAAAAGATTGAATTGCACAGTATGAAACTAGTTGAATGTTAAGCTATGAAAACGGTTGCACTACTAGACCTATATCTTTTCTCAAATCATATAGGAGCATTCAGCTAGAGAACACCCATTTCTCAATGTATGAACTCAGTAACCAAATCCATTAAGAAAAAGCAACCTCAAGTTCTCACCCTAGCTTAGGTTATCTCTAACTCTAAACCTAAGGTGTTCATCTTCCTAGAGCATGAATCATGGTTCACTCTTCAGTAGATCCTATGATTCCTAAGTTTGCATTTATGGAGATCAAGCATAGAGACAATAATGAAGTTCAAAGAAGATGAACATAGCCCAGAAATTTTCATTAAGCATTCAACTATCCATATCATACAAGGCTTCCTTCAAATAGGCTACATCCCTCACCCTAAATGAGGTTTAGTTCCTGAATATTGCAACAAAAATCATACACATAAGGATGCTCAACATTAAGAAAGAGTAGAGAGAGAAAGTAGCAGAAACACAAGAGTGACAGCTCCAAATCCTTGGGTGAATCCCCAAAATTCCCTATCTCCCTCTTATTTTGTGCCTCCCAGATGTAGTAACCTCGTTTTTAGTGTCCAACCCCCTATTTAGGTCTAAAAAGTGAGTATTTATAGTCCTCTCGTCCTAAGAAACCTAATTTTTCGAAACAAGGGAGTGTTAGATGCCAATGTCCGTTAAACGGACGTGCATGTCCGTTTAATGACCTTCTTGGGTCTACAATGGTGTTCTGCCGAGTGATGTATGCTAAACGGACATGTGTGTCCGTCTAATGGACCTTCTCGGGTCTCAAAAGTCCTATTATCAATTGATGTCCGTTAAACGGTCATGCGTGTCCGTTTAACGGACATGGCCCAATCCAGCAAGTTGACACCTTTGACCTTCCAATTCACCTAATTTCTTCTCAGAGTCTTCTCGGAAGTTACAGAGCTCAGAATTATCCTTGCAATTGTTCTTGAGTGGCTTTGATCCGGCATCCACAAGGAAAGTTATGCCCTTTTTTCCCCAAAAATCTACCATTTGTGCCTATCAAGCAATACAATCGGAGTGTGAGAGAATTACTAAATAAAACTTCAAATCCACAGAGAAATAAGACAAATTAATTCCAAATCATCCCAAAATCATCTACTACAAATTTGACTTATCAAGAAGTTGATAGTTAGGGACTTATTAATTGCATTACTTGCTTAAGAAAATTTGTCAACTTTTTCACTTATGTTTTTTATTGAATGAGCTCTCCTTCCCTTTAAGTGAGCTGAACTACTAATGCTTTTACTTGAAATTTAAAAAAAGAAACATTTAAGTTGGGAATGGTTGTTGGGTCTCGTTTTCGAAGCCCAACGATCGACACGAAATCGAAGAACATAAACATAAGCGGGTTTCCTAACTCTTCAACCCTCAAAGACAAGCCTTCACTATCTAACATCTCAAGCCCCAAAGGCGAGCCCACAAAACAATTATCACAAAAATTACAATTTGATTTTTGAAAATGGTAGCTCTCGGTCTCTAGTTTATGTAGAATCAAGAATCACCTCAAACGAACTCTATAGCTCAAGATATGCTTAAAAATCCAAGATATGTGCATAGCCCGATTAAGCTCTCCAACCCGACCACTCACTTTCAATAAATCAAACTTCTTGAATTCGAAACTAATGACCATGAAATTTTAAGGGAAGTGTGTTAGAAGTCTAACGCTTCAAGAATCGCCTCAATCAGAGGTTGGACGAAGGAGTACGTAGCTCAATGGTAAGAGGCGTGCATGAAAGTGCAACAAAACCTTGAGGTCACGAGTTCGAACCATGACCAAAGAGGACAATACTGATTAAGGTTATGGTCGCGTACAAACTTGAGGTATGCGGGGCCTCACTCGCCCCATTAGATAGGCTTGAGTTCGCCCCGGTACGCAAAACACGAACCCAACATTAAAAGGCACCTTTTAATGTTGGGTCCGTGTTTTACGTACCGGTGCAAACTCAAGCCCATCTAACGGGGCGAGTGAGGCCCCGCATGCCTCAAGTTTGCACGCAACCACATGTTGGACCCCAATTTCCGGAGCCCAACGGGTTGTACATGAACCTTAACTCCTTAACTTTATTTTAACTTAGACATCGACTTGAACACGTTTCGTTATAATAAGAAAGTAATATTTAAA
>JAOQMR010000213.1:32414886-32434026 GCA_027563865.1 Erythroxylum pelleterianum
CCTCGTAGCATCTTCCATTGTCTTGATGTTTTCATTATGAGTTAGGTGCATCTTCATATGCTCTCAACTCTGAGGCAGTGAACGAAACACAGCTTGTACTTGTTGTTCATCAGACAGCTCATGGCCAACATCACGTAACTCACTTACCATGTTGGATATTTTCCTCAAATGCTTTTGCATTGTATCATCTGGACGCTTCTTATAAGTATCAAACTCACTTTTGGTCATTGAAGCACCTCCAAAATGAGCAGCCAATGCGGACCACATGTCCTTTACAGTTTCAAATTTACAGAACTCACGCATGATATCATTATCCATGCTACTCAGTAACGTGATGCGAATTAAAGAGTTATTCTTTTTCCATAATTCATATGCATCACAGTCCCTTCTATGTTGGGTTGTAGTGCCCTCCTCAGGAACGTTCATGGTTAGGTTTATTGGCTCAAAAGCCTCTTGCTCTTCTAGTACTTATTGGATTTTCATACCCTAGATTTCGTAATTGTCACCATTGAGTTTCTCACCCCTATTGAGTTCAGCAACAATATTCTTCGAAGCAGTAGTCATTTTTTGAAACACTAAGTTTCTATAATAAGAAAGAAATATATATGCACGTTAATGTCACATTTATCATTCATAAAGTAAATAATTCGATCACAATTGCTTATGAAATCAAAAGTCCACAAAATGTGTTCAATCATCATTCATACAACAATCGAATCCTAATTACTTTACTCTAGACAAATTCCTATATAAATTTCATATAAACATATCACATAAATATTAAGACTTTGTTCTTATAAAAAACAACCTATTGTATTAAATGTGCTTCAACCTATGAATAGTCTATAGGTAACGAACCCTACACGGAAATGAGTTCACAAGTTCGCATGACACAGTTCGCGAAGCTAAATTTACAATAATTCTTACTATTTCCATTGGAAGACCTATAGGATATAAAGTCCTAATCAACTCCCTTCTACGCATCTTTTTAATAAATATCATCACTAAAAAATTATAAGTCTTCTCAGGCATATTATTCCATAGCATTCGTAATAGTTCGCCTTGAGGTTGAAGTAATGTCGCAAGCAAAGTCATGTACTTTACTTCAACATCTGCGTAAGCTAGGCAACCTCCAAAATATAACTCTTGCATCATGTTATTAACTAAAATAACATGTTGTGTTAAACTATCTCCAGGCATTAAATGCATGTTAACCAACTGTACATACATGCTGCCAAGTCGTCTCTTCTGTGCCTCACATCGAATAAGCTTAGGTGTTTGCCTAATAATAAGCATTTTCCTGAAAAACAAATTTTCATGAATTAGAAGAGTATACAAACTAACGAATTATTTTGTCTAACACATAGCGAATTTATGCTCATATATGGAAATAATTAAATTTTTTAATTTGTTTATCAACAATTTGTTGAACTAATCAAAATATGCTTTTAATATCTAATCAATTAGAAACTTATTTCTAATTTAGCTTATAATTGAACTAATCAATTATCTTGGTTTAATTAGAAACTAATTTCTAATGATAACTAAACAAATTAGTATTTATTTAATTAGAAAATAAACCAACGAAATTAGTTTATTTCTAACGTTATTTTAACTAAACAAATTAGTTTGTTTTTTTAATTTAAAAAAATTCTAATTAATTAGAAACTTATTCCTAATATTCACATATGAATTATTCAAATAGAATTAGAAACTTATTTCTTATTTAAAGTATAATTGAACTAATCAATTTATTTTTGGTTAATTAGAAAGTAATTTCTAATGAAACCCCCCTTTTTTAATTTTAACTAAACAAATTAGTTTTTTTTACAAAAATTCTAATATTTTATATTAATTAGAAACTAATGTAACTAATTTAATTAGTTTAGGTAAATTAGAAAACTTATTTCTAATTTATATTACATTTAATGTAAATCATATATCAAAAAAACTATTTATTAAAACGTTTTTTAATTATATTTTAATGTAACTTTTTGTTTTTCCAAAAGCAATGGTCAATAACTCAATATGCCACACCACACGCACGTGCGGGTGTGTATAAATATATATATATATATATATATAAAAGATATGCATATATCACTAAACTCCGCACGAATATCTATGACTTTCAGATGTCTGTTTTGTTTCTACGTCTCAATAGATACATTGTTGCACATACAACAAAAAACCAGTAGCCATCCTGTTCTCAGCGCAACTTTTAAGGGAGAAAAAAAAATAGAAAACACTTATTGCCACTGTTGTAAGAGGCCACGTGCCTCTAAAGAAGAGTCTTCTTTCTCTTCTTCCTCCGGTGTAGTTTTTTCATTTCTTCTCTCGTTACTGTTGGTTAATCACAATGTAAAAGTGTAAACGATTAAAAAAACAGTGGCTTTTGAAAGAGAGAAGAAACAACTACCAACACAACATTTTCGTGCCCATGCATAAAAAAACACAGAAAATAATCCTTTTTGTTCTTTACATTTTCGTAATTTATGTATCAGTTTTCACGGTTGCAGAACACTTATTTTTTCTTGAATACTGTCACCTTCCCTAACGCATGCATATAACATAAACAAATATTTAACCATGGCTCTGATACTAGAAAGTAACAGATCAAAAACATAACCACAAAGATTGTGTTAAACACAGGATCGATTTTATATGCATTGAAAACGAAAAATACATACTTGGTTGATCGTTGTATTCCACCGGTTAAAGAACTCTCTATTTTGTTTTTTACAGCAGATCTCCTTCTTTTGTTTTCTGTAACTTCAGAAAAGATAGAAACAAAATAGTAGCAAAACCTAAAAGACAAGCAGAGATAAGTTTTTTTCTAAACGTTTCCTCCCTATATGTCTATATGTAACTACCTTTAATAGTTATTTAAGTATGATAACACTTATATCTATCATGAGTGTATATAAGTCATCAACATTTATGAATACTAGGTAAATGAACCTTAAAACTCTTGTTTACAGAAAGACGGAGGATTTGATGAACTAAATATATGGTTCATTATAGTTCGGAGCTCGACCAACATATTCAAATATATTCACTAGTGAACATCTCTAAGATGATACAAACCCAGTTCTTGATAAAATGATATAAAAAAAACTCGCCATGTCTAACACCTAATAAGTTGTTACAGTTTTAAATGAGCGGCATACGACTGAAAAGTTTTTGTCATATCATTATAACCTAGCATTAATCTTTTGTCATAGCATTTAAAATGACGGCTTATGAGATTGGTCTTTTGTAATGCATTTATTGACTTAGTAATTATGATTAATAATCGGTAAAAAGAAGCAGTCAAATGTAATGCCGCCCAGTCATTTCGTTTCATTAATTCCCTAAAATGAATAATAACGAAGGTATGCGAGTATTTGGTGTGGTCATCCGAAAGAATGCATTTATATTCCAGTTGAAACTAACGAGAGTCAGAGATTGATCAAAAGTGTTGGTTCAGTAAGGGAGTTTGGAGTTCTCTACATACGTATCTTCTTCTGTTAAACAAATTAACTGGCTTTTCCGTATCTATTTTTTATCTTGATTTTCTTAAACGGTCCAGTTACATTTTTTCACCCAAGTTCACTATCTATAAAACTTACAATAAATGTGTGAACTATTGCCATAATTTTAATTAATTAATCAATTAATTATTTTTTATATATGTCTTAATTATATTTTTACAAATCAATCAATTTATTATATTTTAATTAGTAAATCAATAAATAATATTTTAATTAATTAAATATTTTTTATTATAATTAAAAGCTATAAGAAGTTTAAAAGTTTGTTATATAAAACAATTATGAAGTAAAACATATTAACGAAGGCACAATTTTTTAAAGGTGTTTGATATTTTTATTTTATTAAATAATAAATTTTATAAGTAGTAAAATACAATATATGAAATATTGTAGTAGTTAACGACCACAATAATAACACTGAGTGGGAGTCATGCTGAAGTGCGAGATTTTGAGAGGTTCAGTAATATACAACTTTATCCTTGTTTGAAAGAAAGGTTGTTTCTGATAATTATAGTAGTCATTTAACAAAAATGAACTGGTAGTTATTCCTCGCCACATACGTAATCTTCTTCTGTTAAAAAAATGAACTGGGTAGTTATTTCTCGCCACACCTATCGAGAGGGTAACCAGTGCGTTGATTGGCTCGCCAACCATGCTTTTACTTTGGGTCTCGGACTCACCACTTTTGATAGGGCACCATCTAAGTGTGCCACTCTTCTTTAAGAGGATATAGCCGCGGTTAGTCTCCCTTGGCAGATATTACAATTTGTGTTTTTTCCGTTGAAAAAAAAATTGAACTGGCTTTTCCATATCTATTTGTTATCTTGATTTTCTTAAACGGTCAGTTACATTTGTTCTTCCCAAGTTCACTATCCATAACACTAACAATAAATGCGTGAACTATTGCCATAATTTTAGTTAATTAATCAATTAATTATATTTTAATTATTTTATTAATTAACTATATTTTATATATTTCTTAATTATATTTTTACAAATCAATCAATTTATTATATTTTAATTAGTCAATCAATAAATAATATTTTAATTAATTAAATATTTTTTATTATATTTAAAAGCTATAAGAATTTTAAAAAGTTTGTTATATAAAACAATTATGAAGTAAAACATATTAAGGAAGGCACAATTTTTTAAAGGTGTTTGATATTTTTATTTTGTTAAATAATAAATTTTATAAGTAATAAAATACAATATATGAAATATTGTAGTAGTTAACGACGACAACAATAACACTGAGTGGGAGTCATGCTGAAGTGCGAGATTTTGAGAGATCCAGTAATATACAACTTTATCCCTATCTGAAAGAGAGGTTGTTTCTGATAATTATAGTAGTCATTTAACTAAAATACTAATGTGATGTAACTCATTATGTTATTTATATTAACAAAAAAAATTAATATTGGACAAATTTCCTAAAAATTAAAAGTTAGGGTATTTTAACGTCAACTTTTAAATTTTGAGTTAATATTACAAAATTAACTAAAATTTAAAATTTTTATATTAACCGATGCATTTAAGTACTTATTATGGTGTTGCTAAAATTCTCCCCTATTAGATTATGATTATGTTCAGCATATTTAAGAAGATTTGTAAAATAAGGTCAAAGATCCTCCTGCACAGAATAATTAAAGAAAAAGACGGCTCATCCTTAAGGAGAAGCTATTTTTCTTTTAGTCCAAACAAGCTATTAGACAGCATACATATGTTCCAACAAGATTCATTTATCTACGTAATTAATAAACAGTATGTACGTAAACTCGAATTTAACAGATTAATTTTGAATTAAATTGATTTTAAAATGAATTCCAATTTAAAAACTAACTGAAACGATTCGGAATTTTATTACAAAATGAGGCGTTCTATCATTTGAAAAGGGAAGTATTCATAATTATGATGGAGAAATGAGGCAGAAATATAGAAAACTTTAATCTTGGCCCATAAAAGAAAATTAAGGTGAAAATACACAAGACCCCCTACTTGCTTTAACGAAACAAGAGTTGGTTTTCTTAGAAGCTCCAACACAACTTCATTTTTCTCATTGAGTCGATTGCATGTTTATTTCTTGCCCAATCTGGAAAAAATGAAGTAATATCAAGGAAAAGAAAGAAGGGCAAATAAGTTAGAAATCTTCTGCTTTACGCAACAATTGAAAACACAGGGAAATAATATAGTGAAGCAGGTGGACTACAGTATTAACTTTTGTCCATGTGTTTTTTTTTTTTCATTTGCTTTCTTGACAATATGATTTAATTGCTTGGAACCAAAAAAGGGACTTGATATGACATGCATACACCTGTGTGTTTGTTCATGTTCTTAAATGGATTGATAGGAAAAATAAGAATTTAAGATTTAGTCAACTGTGTCAGATTATTTAAAGTTAACAATGAATGTGTTATTTTCCCGAGCTCCTCAAGTTTTAAGTACGTGAGGTTATAAATGAACCACCAACTTGATATGGGCGAATTTATATTAGCATGTGATCAAATCTTTTTATACTAGATTTTCCCACTCAATAATTCTCAACTACGGGATATTTCCCCTCATTTATTGCAAAGATTTGTGTCAGATAGGTTGGTAAGTTAAATTATTCAATCAACTAAAGACAACCAAAATTTATTGCTCTTAGGGCTTCCCAACTCAATAACTCTTAACGTTTGTGCCATAATGTCAAATTTTGACATTTTGCATTATTTTAAAGAGTTATGGAGACGATGAATCGATACACATTTCTCTATTTTCATATCAGAAACAAATAGGGAAAAGGAACAGAAAATAAACACACCCATCGATGGCCGATGTAGAACAAATATCCCTCTTAAAATAGTAGGAAAAATAACAATATTATTTTTCTATACTTTAAGAATCAAAACAAAACTAGTATTGCTAAAACAATAATATTAGCAATAAGCAGCTATAGTGTAAGGGCAACAAAAATATTATCAAAAAGTAGCTAGAGTGTAGGGATGGTTCAATTGTGTAAGTTGTTGATGATCCAAATGGGGTAGGCGATGATGACGATGAAGGAGGTGTCGGGGAAAATGCTAGGACATTAACAGGTTTTGATCAACAGTGCAATCGCAGTTGAAATTATAGAGAAAATAGTGTCCTCATCTTGAATTCAGAGTGATTGGAGCAGGGTTTGTGGAACCAACAAAAGAGGAACCTTTCTAATTTGAACAACATTATAAAACCCATTTGTGAAATTGAACGGTGAACATCGATCAATCAAGAAAATTTTTTTTCACTACCTGAAATTTTGAGCATTCATAAAACCTATATGCGATAGCTACGCATCACAAACTTATAGAAGCCATATCATCTATAGATTTCTTAAAATGCGGTAAAGCTTTTCCAGTTATGACTGCACTGCGTTTTGTTCATGTTGTATTGTCGTTTTTGTTTTTTTAGCTACTTGCTTTTAAATTTTTCTTCTTCTTTATCTTCCATTTTCTTGTCTTCTTCTTATCTTTTAATTTTCTTTGTCTCACTCCATGAAGATAAGTGAATATTTATCTTCAAAAAATGACCCAAATGCAATGCATTAGACTCACTTTAATTTATTTACTTCCAAATTGTATCTAAAGTCATATATGAATTAAAGTAAGTACCTTAAGCATTTTCATGTCAATAATCGCCAAGTGTAAATGATTAAATATATCAACAATTAAACAAATATCAGCAGATTGAGAGCAAATAATGTCAAAATTCATTCCCAGCTGTATACAATGAAAAGTGAATATCAGTAGTTTAAGCATTACACCCTAAAGAAGTAAGCAACTTAAAACACCACGAAAAAAAACCTTGAATGCCTATATTAGAATAGCTTTTCTGCTGGTTATCCAAAGACCTCAGGTTCTCCCCCACCCTGCCAGAGAGTATTACCAGTCTATCATGATCTAATTACTTTAAACTTTTCACAAACTGATGAGGGAAAAAAATAAGCAAAAAGAAGTAGAAATTAATTATATGAACTTGCCTCTAGAATAAAAACGGTGCCATTTGTGTTATGTGAAAGGCCTTCAATGAGTAAAGAGGACAACAAAGGAGACAGTTGTGACTTGTTTTTTAAGCAGATTAATCCTTCTCTCTCCAGTATACGCATCAACAACAGTCATCTGTAAAAGAAATCTGTTGCTGTTAGTGTGTGTAGGAAGCCAAAAGTGGAGGTTCATATCATTTGAAAATGTTTTCCAACAACAAATAATCAGCAGTAGGACTAAGTTTGTTTCCATGCAAATGAAACTGAAGTTTACATTCGTTTGACAACATTCATGGAAGTAATTGATATTGTATTTACAGGTGTTAAGACCTTCAATGAATCACCACAGTCATCACCATCTGAAATAACATCAGAGTTAAAAACCTTTACAAAGAAGAAGTCACATCAATGAAACACACAAAAATACTGGAACACAAACACCGTACCACCACCATCCTCTGTCATGTCTCCAACAACAATCTCACCGAAAAGTCCCAGATTCCCCAACATGTCGTCACCCAAAATTCCGATGCTATTACACTGCACTGATTTGCGTCAACAAAATTGGAGAACAAGTCTTTGATCTTAAAAACTTGATTTTACAGAAATATGAAGATCATCTAAAAGAGGAAGACCCGGCTACAATAGTTGTCATAAATTGTCACCGATGATTACCATCACCACCGGAGCTATGCTCCTTCTCAACCTGCTACCTCTCTTTCTGGGCAAGCTTATCAGTCACCGATTGCATCGCTTCTCGGCCGCCGATTAGCAACCGTGTTACAAATTCTGGATCCTTCTCGAAGCACACCTCTTCAAACTCCTTCCTCACGTTCTCCCCAAACATGTGTCTCAACAACACACATTGCGAGTCAGGCCAGACGAAGAAGCGAGTGGGTCGTAGCATGTCTCGGTACGGACTAAAAACCTCCCTTTAGGAACCAGTGACTCGCCGGTAGTTCAACAACTCCTCCTCTTCATCATTGAGCAATTTCACTTTTTTACATCGTATCTATCCAATACCTCCTCGATAATGTCCTGACCCTCACACAGAAACCGATGATTGAGGATTGGACACTGTGGCTTTTCGCCATAACCATCACATTTGGTGCTACTGCTAGAGGTGGCGATGATGTTAAAGGTGGTGTTGCGGCAGATGCTGGGTTTGAGAGAGGGAGAAAGGAAGAACCATCACAAATGATTACAGAGGATATGGACTATCAGAGTAGCCAGCTGAACCAGAGAAAGGGACCTACATGGACCTTGTACACGATGTTGTTGACCTAGATTCTTGACAGCCTTGGTATTAGTAAGGTATATGAAGTATTAATTGCACAACCTCCTTCGGTTAATTAAAGACTACCTTTTTGAACTTCGAACAAAGAATAGCATTTTTTTTGTCCTGATAATAAGATTGTATCACTCATTTACTTTGCCTTTTTCTATCAGGTCTTTCTTGTGGTAAAGGATTTAATTTTGGGGACGTACCAGTGCATGTTGTAGCCATTCCACCCACAAAGAGTATGTGGAATTGTAACTTTAGGTATGCCATGGTCGTATGGAGTTAACAAATTTTATTAATGAATGATTTTGGGAAATAGGGCACGAGTCAATTCATCAATTTCTTCTTCTTTGGCAGAGTTACGTGACCACAAGTTAGCCTATTGCCTTGACCAATCCAAAGCTTATGTTATATTAATGTCTTAATTCGACTTTGACTACATTCTAGGAGCCAAGTCAGGCTGAAGCAGATGTTGCGAGATTCAATGTTAAGACTATGATTAAAAAATCTATATAATGTTCTCTGGATTTGAGATTCCAATAGCAAGAGGTGACCAGGAGATCATGGATCTAGTTGACCATTAATTAATATACAGGAGTATGGGAAGAGATCTTGGAATCACTAATCCAAATATTACAGCTCCAGTGCTACTGATGATGGGCGAGAAAGACTATTCGCTGAAGTTCCCTGGCATGGATACTTACATAAGGAGCGGACAAGTGAAGAAGTTTGTGCCTAATTTGGATGTCATCTTCCAAAGAAGGGAACCATTTCACAGCCATTAAAAAGATGTTTAGAGTGGTGTATAATGACATAGACCTTCACGTAACTACTATTGTATCTTTGGATTTGACCACGTATATCCTTTTATCCTGTTTACTCATATATAGTAGAGGCCATTATTATTGGATTACCATGTCATTCCTTCGAATTATAAAACTTTATTAATTTACTCTCAGATGGAGTTCCGTTCCATTTTGATATGCCAAAAATAAAAATAATATTTCTGAAGTTGAAACTTTTTTTTAAATAATTCACTTAAATGTTCTGAACTGTTAAACTAATATGAACGAATTATTGCTGCGGGTCATTTATTTATAAAGGCCAATGCGTCTTATTGTTGCTTCTACAATTTAAATGTAATTTATGAGCTAAAGTGCACAAGATTAATGAACCTAACAAGGCAAATTAAACATGATCAACATAAAATTTGCATTTCAATTAAAAATTTGAGAATTTTTTAAGGGATACATTATAAAAATAAATATTAATAGTACATTGAAATTACTACATTATATTTTCCTTTCTTAGATGTAAACGATTGATTTTATAGGTTACATTATGGAGATAATTGATTAAACATATAGATAACCCTTGGAGCATAAGAGGTAAGTTTACTAAATGACTCATTATAAAAATTTCATTTAGATCTTTCTTTTATATACTTACGAAAAAACAGTAATTGATGGCTATCATTAATTAAAGTCAACATTGATTATAAATTTAAATCTAACTTAAATTTATTCGAAATATAACTTGAGTCCTTTAACAAAATTTATATGAAAACAATTTTCACTAAATTCTACCTTTTTCTTATTATAATTTTGAAAACTACTTTTTCAAAATTACATAACTAACACATTTTAATCCAATTGAAAAACTATTTCTAATTTTACTAGAAATTATTTTTCCTTATTTAGAAAACATAATATTAAAAGTAACTACTTTCAAAATTAAATAAAATTTGTTTAAATTTAATTAAGAAAGTCATTTATTTATTATTCATAAATAAAGAAACAATTTCTAAATAAACTGAATAATAATTCTCTAAACAAATAAAATCATAAATTTAATGTATCTAAATCAAATTGAAATAAAGAAATTTAATAAAGAAACACCTTTCTTAATTATTTAACAAAACAATTTTCTTAATTTTAAGGAATTTAATTAATTAATTACAATCTAATTAATTAAAAATTGGCTCTGATATCACTATTGGGAATCTGGGTTGGGATTCGATCCTGACCACGTCGGAATAATTATGAAACTTTTTCATATTTTTGATTTCTAGAAAACCAAGATCTCTTTAATTATATAAAATAATTAACATAAATCATAATGAAGCAGAAACTTAATTAAACCTTGTTCTGAAGCTTAATCTTTGTCTTGTTGTATCCCTCGAACTCTTTCTGAAATTAATCTGTCTTAACCACTGTAACCGCACAATTGACCGACCTTTAATGATATCCACAGAATGGGTTGAGGTAACTTTATAACTCTTACAGAAATGGTTAAGTAAGAAGTATTAGCTCCATTAGAACTTAAGCCTATTTATAATGGGTTTTGGACATTTTAGTAATTTAATTGAAATTAAATTATAATTTTAATTAAACTTTAATTAGAATTACAAATAATTCTAATTAAATACCAATTATGCCTAAATTAGATCAATAACTCATATTGATTCCTATTTATCAAATATCTCACATTTACTTATAAAGTTTCTAAAATTTTAAATCAAGTCTAATTTGATTAAAATAACTTTCCTCTCTTCCATTCTATATGTAAGAACCATTAGGTCCCCAAATATGTTGAGAATGATTATAATTATAATTATAATAGATAATTAGAATTACATAAATTAAAACTCCTTTTAATTTATCTTTAATTCCTTAATTAAATAATTTATAGTCATAAACCAAGATTGGTGTCTAGCAATGTATTATAACCACCCAAATATTTAGGAATGTCAAAGTAGTTTTAACTAATCTTTTCGTGCATGATTTTTTGTATAATTCAATCCTTTCATTATATAATGTTCCGATTAGACATGGAACATGAAATTAATATCTACTTTATTTTGAGTCTAATGATATTAATTCTCCGCCATTAGTCATTGATTCAATTAATGACATTTGTAAACTATTTACAAATCATCATTCCACCTTGACCAAGGATTTTCCGAATCAATATTAATCGAGAACAACAGAAAATTATCACTAATTACTTTAGGGTGATGAATCTTATTTTGATCACACAACTACTTCCATACAATTTATGCTATATCCAATGATTACTGATTGAACAACACATGGTTAAATAGGTCGTAAGTGAGAATTTTTTTTTGTCAACTATGAATTACCAGTATTGAAATTGAAATTTTTAATAGAATATTACAACAATTTTTACTGCGGTATTACTCACTTTGTTGATATTGCAATCTATGAAATAAAAAAGATTCAATTTAAGTTCATTAGAAAAGATCCAGAAACTAAATTAAGATTAAACGATTTTTAATAAAATATATTTCTGTACACTAAAATATATTTCTTGCAATGAAGTTTTGCTGGAAATCATACTTGTAAAGGAAATAAAATATCAACATTTCCAATTAATTAAGTGATACTTTTCCTTTACTGGCTTCACCTAAATTATGCAAGGTGTCTTCCTCTCATACATAAACTAAGCTAAGGTCACAAATTATTAGGATCGTCTTGAAAAAGCAAACAATTCCTTATTAGCTTGCATGATTAGAGTTGTGAAAGGCGTAGAATTAAACTATATATTGCTACACATTTAACTAAATAGTGATTCACATGGTCGGGCCAACTTGCATAGTAATTATTTATTCCATCAGTACTATTAAAATAATTAAAAATCTTACCATCAGAGTATTGATTCTCACTCTCACGAATTAGAATAGACCAAAATTTAAGCTAATAATTATTAGTTCAATGTAACATCTCTTATCAATTGGAACTCGTTATTAGCAGGGTTTTAGTCAAACACAAAAAGTACATTCCCAATACCTCATTCACATTAGACTGTGAATTGCTAATGGACGCTGCTCTGGATATTTACAAGACTCTCACTCGATCTTGACACTGAGTAGTGGACTAGCATTGTGCTATGAGTAGTGGACTTAGGAGAAGTGATGATGATTTGTTCTGTAGTGTTATTATGAACAGTGTTGTAAGCTGAGGAAGATAAGAGATAGGCTAAGGTGGTAGCAAGAGTGAGGATGGCGGCGGGGAGGAAGTAGAGATGGTCGAAGATGGTAGATGGTGAAGGTGTATGCCCCCTCTACGACATAGCTTCTTCATGGTACTGTTGAGCTTGCTAATAGCCCGTGAAAGATTCTTCAACAATGAGAATGTGGACTTTAAGCCGGCTAGACGAGACTGAGAACAAGTTGGGGGGTTGATTTGTTCTCTATTTGTTATTGTAAATTTCGGTAGAATGTAGTAAATTCCTAAAATTTATTATTTGACTGCATAGGGAAAAAAATAAATGCACAAATGTGAATGTAACACCTGAGATTTGATAACTCAGTTCAACACACCTTGCTTATGTTTACGAGACCCTCACCCAACTTAATTACTTTCACCTATGATACAATAATAGTTTTACTCAAGACTTTATTGAGCCGACTCTCTCAATCCTTAACACTATCCCTCGTCCTCACAACTCTTGAAAGTAAATCATTGCCAATAACACAACCACCTAACAATATATCACCATATTTGATAATAAATGATGAAAATAAAATAACCCAAGTGATTGAAATAATAAGGAACATAAGCAAGGACACTTAAGAAAGAAAACAACTTCCCTAACAAAGTAGTTTTGTCAACAAAAGAATGAGAAGTTGTCCACCAATAACTCTACTGTGAACCTTCGATATTGTTACTGAAACATCCCACCCACAACAGTCACAAAAATCAATAAACGAACAAATGTTTCATTACCAAAATATCATAAACAAAAGAATTGTTATCTCATAAAAATTGCTAGACATTTTTCAACTAAGAAACACACCAAGACAGCCCAAAATAATCATGCAATAGATAGAAAATGCAAACACGTCTGCACGTTATTCCTCTCAAAGAACTAATTAAGTAGATATCCAAAAATCATACAAAATCAATAATTACATAGCCCTATGTTGTTATGCAAAGATGGAGACTAGGCAGTTGCCAAAATCATCGTAATCAACAACATAATGCAATACTCAAGAGTTATTTGATAGTAGTAGAAAAATGCAGCTACAGAGAATATCCATCAACAAAGAAAAGCAATCCATACAGATACGTAATCCTTGACAGAAAAACTAGAAAATAAATCAGGTGCAAAACTCCTAAAGAAAACCATCAATTTTCGTTGAATGATAAAAGAAGATCCAGTCGCAGAAAGTCGCGTAATCAACTAAAACACATCACACAATAACAGATCAACTAGCCAAGTTTCATGGAAAACAAGATAAAAATCACAACTGCTAAAGTACCACCCAATCTATCAGAATTACAGAGAAACAAAGGGTAAATTTCTCTATATTATGTTAACTGTGTAGAGAGGTATTTATACAAAAGGTTAGGTTCAAAGCTAACAACTACCGATAGTCAAATATAATTCTAACACCCCCCTCAAACTGGTGAGTATATGTTATGTACTCCCAGTTTGTGAAAAGAATCCCGAAACTGAGATGAGGAAAGAGCTTTAGTGAAACAATCAACTAACTGGTTGGTGGAAGAAACCGGAAGGAATACAATAACACCACGCTGTAATTTCTCTTCAACCACATGATAGTCGATCTCAATGTGTATAGTACATTCGTGAAAAACTGGATTCTGAGCTAAGTAAATAGCAGATTGGTTATCACAAAACAAAGGCGTCGGAATAGTAGGAGGCAAGAGAAATTTGCCAAGTAAATAATGAAGCCATTGCACTTCACAAGACGCGGTAGCCAAGGCACGATATTCAACTTCAGATGAACTATGGCTGACGGTGGATTGCTTCTTAGTTTTCCTAGAAATCAGAGAAGAACGAAGAAAGACACAAAAACCAGTAAGAGATCGCCTGGTGTCCCGACAAGTACCCCAATTCAAATCGGAATAAGCTGTAAAGAGAAGATCACTGTTAGAGGAAAAAAGGAGACCCTGACCAATAGTTCCTTTCAAATACCATAAAACATGATGAGCAGCAGTCAAATGAGCAAAAGTAGGACCAACAAGAAACTATGCCAACTGCTAAACAATGAACGAAATATCGGGTCAAGTAGTAGTCAAGTATTGAAGTTTACCAACAAGCTTCCTATAATGAGTAACATCCTCCAAGGCAGCACCAGAATCCTTCAAGAGTCTTGTCTCAGGTAAAATAGGAGTAGAAACAGGTTTGGATTTCAAAAACTGAGTGCCACGAAGTAAATACAATGTATATTTCTTCTGGCAAAGATTAATACTTAGCTTTGTTCTGGCTACTTCAAGGCCCAGAAAGAACTTCAACTCACCATGATCCTTAATGGTAAAGGCTTCGTGGAGATACTGTTTGATATGGTGAATTGCCTGCAAGTCATCACTAGCAATAATAACATCATCAACATATACTAACAAGGCCATGAAATAAGTGCTCCTTGTCTTGAGAAACAAAGAGTGATCAGAAGTAGCTTGCGTGAAACTAGATTGAAGTAAGGTAGAAGTGAGCTTAGCATTCCATTGCCGACTAGCCTATTTTAAGCTATAAAGAGACTTAACCAATCGACAAACCTTATTGCTTTGTGTGGCATAACCCTTAGGAAGTTGCATGTATACTTCCTCAGTAAGATCATCGTGAAGAAATCCGTTGTTGATGTCGAGATGGTGCAACTGCCACCCTTTGACGGCTACCAATGCCAAAGAAGCTGAAAAGTGGTCATCTTGGCCACTGGACTAAAAGTTTCAAGAAAGTCTACTCCTTCCTGCTGCGTGTAGCCCTTAGCAATGAGCCGAGCTTTGTATCGTTCCACCGAGCCATTGATCTTGTGCTTGATTTTGAAGACCCACTTACAACCGATTGCGCTCTTACCAGGAGGTAAATCAACCAGTTCCCTAGTATGATTCTGTTAAAGAGCATCAAGTTCTGAGGCCATAGCATCGCACCAGGAAATTATGCAAAATAGCTTGTTCATATGTATGAGGTTCAACATCTTGATCAATTGCAGCTGCAAAAACATGATGATGAGAGGAAAGACGAGAATAAGAAAACACATTACAAAGTTGGTGAGGGCTGGATCGTTGTGCGGCCAGGCAGGTGTAGTCACCAAGGTATGAAGGTTTGGATTTGGGTCGAAGACTCCTGCGTAAGGTCTAGGGCGGAGGCTGTCAAGAAGGATTGACAAGAGGAAGTTAGAGCACAGATGAAGAAGGCTCCATGGAAGAAATAGCATTAGGCGATGGGAGAACATTGTCTGGCAATTGAATAGGCACATCGAAAGATGACGAAATATGATGAACACCTAGAAAGTCGTCAACAAATGACTGGTCTGATGAAGAGGGGAGAATAACTTGATCAACAGTGGATGGTTGAGAACGCTGCAGACCAGGGGTTAGTGTAGAAAATGGAAAACAATGTTCATAAAAGGAAACATCCCTAGAATGAAAAATTCGTTGAGTATGAAGTTCATACAATTTAAAACCTTAATAGCTGGGAGAACCAAGAAAAATAGATTTGATGCTTCTGGAATTAAACTTGTTATGAATATTAAAATGGTCAGAAGCAAAAGCAAGACAACTAAAAACCTTTAAATTATCAAAAGAAGGTGGCTTAGAATATAAAGCCTCAAAAGGTGAAATATTATGAAGAATAGCAGTAGGAATGCGATTGATCAAATAGACACCATGCAAGACACACTCTCCCCAAAACCGTATAGGTAAATTTGCTTAGAATCGCAATGCCCTTGCCATATTTAAGATGTGTTGATGTTTTCGCTCAACAATGCTATTTTGATGAGGAGTTTTAACACAAGATGTTCAATGAATTTTACCATGCGATTCATAAAAGGTTGGAATATTAAACTCTTAACCATTATCAGATCGAATACATTTCACAGAGCAACCAAATTGTGTGGAGACATATAAAATAAAATTTAGCAAAAAAAGGTCTCGCGTCAGATTTAGCTTTCATTAAAAATACCCAAGTGAATCTACTAAAGTTGTCGACAATAGTAACAAAGTATCGATGTCCTCTAAAGGTGGGAGCATAATTGTCTCCCCAAATATCAACATGAATGAGATCAAATACAACAGAACTAACAGAAGTGCTCAGAGGAAAAGGAATACGTTTTTGCTTAGACAGATGGAAAATCTCATAGAGTTTGATATTAGACATAGAAGGAATAAGTTGTTTTAAACGAGAAAAAGAAGGATGGCCTAGCCTATTATGCCAAAGTAAAGAATGATCATTGTTACAAGCAACTGAATTAACGAAGACATCATGTGAAGTAGAGAAAGGAGCATTGGGAGTGAGCTTATACAACCCGTTGAAATGCTCAGCAACACCAGTCACCCTCCATGGCTGAATGCTCGGGATGAGACAATGAGAAGATGAGACAAGAACACAATAAGGAAAATCATGAACAAGTTTACTAATAGATAACAAATTAAAAGTAAAATCGGGTACGTATAAAACATTAAGAAGTTGTAAAGAATTATTGACATAAATAGTACCAACATGGGTAACCCATACTTTGCAATTATTAGGAAGATGGACATACACGTTACTAACCAGTTTATAGGAACGAAACAGAGATAAAGAGCACGCTATGTGATCTGTAGCACCAATATCAATGACCCATTCATTAGGTATGGATTTATTTATAGCAGCAACATTCAAAGAAATATAAGAACGAAACCCACAGGTTAAAGAAAGTAGACATGCGGGGTTTATCGGCGATGATAGACATTGAGGTACAATGACGGCATTAGCGTGATAAGAAGAGGATGGAAAGCCTTGGATGAGCTGTAATAGCTGCTCGTATTGTTCTTTAGTGAACTGAAATGGAGGAGCGTGGGCCTCCGTATATCGAGGAGGTGAAGAATCAGTGGAACCCATAATCGCATCGTCGGTATCCACCGCATTCACTTACAACCTGTTTGAAGTGTTTGAAGATTTCTTGGAATTCTTCATAGTTATAGGAAAACCATGCTTCTTGTAACACCTATCAACTGTATGACCCTCCTTACCACAATGAATACAAGTCGGGGGAGTGGAATTAGAGAAGAATTTACATTGTGACGGAGTAGTGGAACCCTTCACTGCCAAAGCATTGACATCAGAAACCAACGAAGGGCATTCTTACCGAAGAACCAAAGAAAGCACCTTATTCAATGAAGGTAAAGGATCCATCAATAGAAGCTGGGATTTAACTGTAGAATAATGCTAATTCAGGCCCTTAATAAAGACCATGACGTGGTCATTTTCATGAAACTCACGAATGTTCTTGGACAACCCACAAGAACACTGAGGAATACATGTACAAGAAGGAAGAGGACGCAATATCTGCAACTCATCCCACAAAGTGTTTTCTGAGTATTGTATGTTTACTTTATAAGATTATTCATATCGTCTTGGTGTGTATCAAATCCTATTTGTGATATATGTTTTTCCTACTTACTGAGTACCTACTGTACTCATTCCCCTCTGCTTTCCAACCATGCAGGTTAATTTAGTAAAGTTTGAAGCTCTGAGTAGATCACGCAGTCTTTTGACAATTTCAGGGTATTACCGTACGTGGGTAGTTTCCTATTTTGTACTTTTATTGTCTAGTGGCTCATGAACTGTGTTTATGTAGATACGTTTTATGAATCTGTAAGCTAACTTTTGATTGCCTTATGTTTTATAAAAGATTTTATGTATA
Source organism: Erythroxylum pelleterianum (assembly GCA_027563865.1). NCBI lineage: Eukaryota > Viridiplantae > Streptophyta > Magnoliopsida > Malpighiales > Erythroxylaceae > Erythroxylum > Erythroxylum pelleterianum. Next base: position 32,433,372 of record JAOQMR010000213.1, read on the forward strand.
AAATTTGATGCTGTTGTTGAGATTGCCTGGAGTTGAGATTGCCTTGAGTGGACTAGAGAGTCCTGAAGTTATGGTTGGATGTGAATATATAAGTGTGTTTGAAATCATTTGCAGGTTTTGAGATTTTAAAACTATAGCCATTGTGCTGCCCAAATTTTTCAAAAAAAAAGAAAAGAATTGATATTCAGTTAGTCTTGCATAGTCGAATTAAGGATACCGTTAGTGTCTTTAGCCCGGTTATGCGGCGGTTGTCATGGGCCCAATGTGGTACCGGGTCGTGACAAACCAAGTTACAAAGATCAACCAATTGCAAATAGTTGTCTCTCCCAGGTTACAGATCATGGATCTCCACCACTAGATATTTGTAACTATAAATCTCTGACATTAAAATATGTTCCTCATATAGTCAAAAGATTCACTATTTAAAATTCCAACTATCAGAATGGTTCCTGTCATTACAAATAACAACTATGAAGATTGAGTACGGTGTAAAATGCTTTAAGGTAAAAAATGCCTCCCTTCTTAGGCACGCATTGCATCGGATTAACCCACTCGCTATCTGAATAGGTATATAATACTTGTAGGAAAATCCCGGGGTGTACATCATATGTACAAGGTGCGGAAAACAAAAATTTTTGTTGCCGGGACCTTCCCG
>JAOQMR010000213.1:32459959-32473657 GCA_027563865.1 Erythroxylum pelleterianum
TTTTTTTACTCTGCCGAAAATGAAAAGCAAGAAGCCCCTTTTATGCAGCTCCTTCATGATCTGATACAACTTACAAGCTACTGATTTTTCTAAAGGACAAAGACATAACCTGATGAGTAAAGTTGACTAATACTGACATTTCCTAATTTGTCAAAACACAAAAGCAATTCAGTTTCTTTTCAGCATTGCTAAAGCTAACATTAGTAAAAGTTGAAACTAGTACAACATGAACATTAAATAAATTTTCAGCAGCCACTTGATTCTTCAGCTCCCAAAACAGACATGCAATCCGATTGTCAGGCTATGAAAGCGGAAAAATGCTTGATGCATGAATCATCTTCTCTTGTCTTGCTTGTCTTCGGTAATTCTTGTTTATGTAAATCAATACCAACTTAATCTACTTCAACCTTTTCTTTTTCTTCACTTTCCTTGTCATTGCAAGCTTCTCTACCATTTCCAACATAGCAGGTTGCATAAAACAACACAATTCAACAAATGAAACTAATGAACAATTGTAACGCAAGAAGAAAGTACCATGTTTTTAATGGATATCACACTAACCACTGAATTTCAAATGTACATCAGACTCTGAAACAGAAGGAAATTTGACGCACCATAACATATATCAGGGTAGCGTAGACCACAGCTATAAAGCAGACCCTTAGAAGTATGTATTTCTCATTAGCTTTTCCAGATGGAGAACATAACCAAATGGGCGGAAAATCTCGTAAAAGCTACTAAGTTTAGTCAGTAGTAATGCCAGTCGGCCTTGGCTTTGTAATTACCAGCTAGTTTCATATCTTCTGATTTCAGAATACTCTATCAGCTTAAGAGGACAAAGTAACTTTTTTTCTTGCGTAAAGAAAAAATGGTATCTTCACATGGTCACCGTGTGTAACAAGATATGTCAACAAAATAAATAACACCTAACTAAAACACTCTCACAAAACTAGGTTTCTCTTTTGGTGATAGGAATAGGAAAAATGTGAAGAGGTGACATTAAATAGGAAATCACAGCTGCAATTACTACAATCATTATCTGATTAAGATCGTGACACGTTGGAATGAAACATCTTGTCATTAGAACTCAAATGAACCAAATGCCAAACATCTCATCCCAAGTAAGTGTGGCCCAATGTAATCAAGAAACTTGTAAAATGGACTTTGAGACAGCGGCTCCAATAGAGGATCTAATGATCGTGGCATTGTACAAAGACAAAAGAACTTGTCAGCCCAGCCTGCAAGTAAACATGCCCAGCTCCTTCAAAAACCTCTTTTTGGTTCTCCATGTGTGATAATATATAGGACCTTTAAACAATGTGCTCATTGCATTCATTCTTAACTGATTATGTCATTAATTTAATTGGTAAATAATATTATTTCTTTATTAAAGATATTTGATAAAATTATCTATTTAGTACTAATTGTTTATGTATAAAATAACTTATAATAATATAACTTTTAAAAATTAGAAGGACATCAGAATAATATCTCAGTATTTTTTAAATATTTTCATAAGATTTTAGATATTTAATTTTAAAAAAGATAAGTTTGATGATGATGATGATAATAATAAAAATTGATCAATTTTTAAATTTAATTTAGCATTTTCTATAATTTAGAAATAAATTAAACAATTTTAGTAAATTAATCAATTTTTAAACTTTAAATTGCTTACCTTATCTCCAATCTTTAAGATATAATTTAATTTATCAAATTAAAAAGTATTCAAGTGAAATAAGTGTAAAAAATTAATATCTTTTGATTTAGAATTATATTCTATGTTATGTATTATGTATTATGAAAGTTAATATATTATATTATCGTGAAGCTTTATTATCCATATTTATTTTAAATTCTATTTTATCGAATAAGTTGATGTTGAAAATTAGTTAAATAGTAGCATTTAAGAAATTATATTTTACTAAAAAAATTTATTGTAACAAAGAACAAATATTTTCATTGATAAATAATTTCAAAGTAATATATCTTTGCTAAAAAAACTAATTTTGAGAAATTAAAATAAGTTACTAAAATCAAAATAAATTATTCCACGTATATAATACATTGTATAATTTATTTGCATTTCACAAGCATTCTATGCAGAAAAAAAGACTTTATCATAAATATACAAGATGTTCAATATTGCATTAATAGAATGCCGGCTAATGTAATAATTAAAAAAATTAATTAAAATCAAAATTTAATCTAATATTTTTATAATTTATAAATTAATTAAACAATTTTAATAAATTAATAAATTTTGAACTTTATATTTTTTCTTTAACATTTTATTAAAAATTAAAATTAAAATAAAAAATCAAAATAAGTTTCATAGGCGTTACACAAATATAAAACTAAAATAAGTATCCTGTGACACTTATTTTGGTTTTTTAATCATTTTTTAAATTTTTAATAAAATTAATAGTAACGTAATTAAAATTAAATTAAATTAAAATTTTTATTAAACTAATAATAGCATAATTAAAATTAAATGATAAAATATAAAAGTAAAAATGACTTATAGGTGACACTTTTGTCACACTCCTGAGTCGTGATAATTCTTGACACAAGCGTGACAGTTATATTTTAAAAGCAAAAATAGAGAGTATAATTGACTTTTACATATTATATTTTCAACTAGCCGAGCGAAACGCTCTCATACTTAAGCGTTTTCTTCTTCTTTTTTTTGATAAATTAAGCGTTTTCTTTTTCAACAGTCATTTCTCAAATATTTTTATCACTTGTTTAAAACGGTCAATTAGCTAAAAAGTTTGAAATAACTAAAAATTAACTTATCAGTTGGTTACTAAACGAGGCCAGAAACCGCTCCGATGGGCTAATGTACGAGTACGAGAGTTAACAAATAAGAAAGGTTTTCAGATCCTTTGGTTAAGGTATTCTACCCTATTCTGTGCCAGAAAATCGAAGGCTTAGATCCTCTGGCACACAACGAGGCCTGAGTATCTGGGCAGAGGATCAGCTCCCATCAGAAGGACATCTTCTAGCGATGCATGTGCGTCCGTGCTTTTTGTGAAAGTTCATACACGATACCTACAAGAACTCTTCCGGATATCCTGTCTTTGCGAGTATGGCCAACCGAACATTTTGAATAATTCGCATGCATAGGCGACAGGGGTCACATGCAAAATTTTGAGACCATCCATGGAAGATCTCAAGCCATCATTTTGGACTCTTGTAATTATGGAAACTAATCAAAGCCGTAATCCAAATACACCAAACTTGTTTAGATCATTATCCCCCGCAGTCACTTGTGTTCAGTGTAAATGAGAGAAAGCACATTCTTGTACACTCGAAGATTGTCATATCCATAGATTGATCTAGTGTCAACTGCACCTTCTACAGGATCTAAATGTTAAAATCATGAAATCTCAGTTTAGGATAGCAGAAGCTTAATATATAACAAAGGAGAGCTTCCTTTTGTTTAAGCTGAAAACTAGTCTAGACATTTCCACAATATTGCATTCCTGTGGAGCATGGGCCTTCAGTATTTTAGGGGACTTCTCTACTTTGCAACATTGACTATTGTAGTTAGGCCGATGTCTTCAGTCACATCCATACCTTCTGGAAGTGGGATGAACTTGCAACATAGATGTCAGAACCATGGCCGTAACTTAAAACATTTTTTCTATAGGAAGTTTCCTTGAGAAAGGTGCCAAGAGTGGGATCATTCATCGATCATGTATGATATAGGATAATTGTATGGCCGTAATTATTTACATATATCGATATTGATTGAGATATGATATGATAAACAAAAATGAGCACATCCCATACGCCAAGTCCCTCTATATAAACCTGCCAAAGTTGAAGTATTTTCAGCGTTGGAATAAGCTTCTTTGAAAACAATACAAAGGTTTAAAAACATGGTGAAGTTGTGCCTAGTTTTGTTGATCATTTCCTTAGTGGCAACTACCACATGGGCGAATAGAGTTGTGTCTCCCAAACCCCGGGAAAATCTGATTCATCTCCAGTTTTACTTCCATGACAGAGTCACCGGCTATGACATCACCGCGGTTAGGGTGGTTTCTTCCCCACTCAAAAACTCCGCCACCTATTTTGGAAACATAACTATATCAGACGATCCACTGACTGAAGGACCTGACCCCTACTCAAAGCTAGTGGGGCGAGCTCAAGGGTTGTATGCCTCGGTTGGGAGAGACACAATATGCTTGTTTAATGCCTACAGCTTCTATATGACTAATGGCATTTACAATGGTAGCTCTTTCAATGTTTTTGGCCGGAACCCAACTCTAAACAAGGTACGTGAAGTCTCCATCGTCGGTGGTACAGGTGCTTTCAGGGGGGCACGAGGGTTTGCAATCTTAAACACTTACTCGGTTAGCGCAACAATTGCTGTTGTTGGCTACAACGTCACAATATCGCTGGATTGACCAAAATGCACCATGATCTCAACCAAGTCATTGCAATAAAACAAGTCTTGTCACAAAAAAAGTGACAATTGTACTTCATCTATCATCGACCCTTTTGTCTTTTTTTTTTTAATGGTTTTGAGATAAGCACACTTTCATGGTTAATAATATGCTCAATAGAGTTACTAGCAGTTTTTGTGAACAATTTTTTTTCTGCAGTTGTTCAAGCATTGACTAACAATTATAAGTCTACATAAACTTCAATTATCACGGGATACCTGAGAGGTTTTGATCAACGCTACGAATACTATACCAGATTTGGGATCGGATTGAATTATGTTTAAGGTATTGTAGCGGTATCAGTCAATACCGAGAGCCGTTTCCGGTAAATTTCTAAAATGTATAAAATAGTTCCTAAAATTTACAAAATAGTCTACTGGTATATTGCACAATTGTATTGTATACTTTACAAGTTTGCATCAATTCTGTTTCCAAAAATCATAATAATAAATAATAATCACAATTAATATGAAATAACAATAATTTTTAAATATTTCACATATAAATAATAACCATAATTAATATAAAAAAGACAATCACCATCATATAAATATAAAATTAAGAATAATACAAAATATTTAAAATATTACAATAATACAATTTCATCATTTTAATAAATAATAATTACATCAGAACATCCAATAAAAAGAACAATAAATATCCTTAACTATTACAATTTACAAAAGAGTTCATGACGAAGAAAAAACCAAGTAGAAGTTAAATCTGAAATAAACACATTTACAATTACATTACATAAATAGAATTTAATATAAATATTAAATATAAGTAAAATTAAAAGAAGAGAAAAAAACAAAAACTTGGAACGAAATTCAATCGTTAACCGGAGGATACCCGCTATAACTGCACTGACCCCAGTTATCATTTGATACGAAATCATCATCATTGAGAGAAGCTTCATCATTGTTATCATTTAAATTTAATGCACCAAATGACATTTCCATGCTTTCCCATCTAAGATTATCTTCTAAGTCATTGACATCTACCAAATTCGGTTCTTAAAAAACCCAATCCGCCAAAAGATCAATATTATCAATAGAAATTGGATCAGTTGAACTACTTGTGCTATTAAGACTTATAGTAAACAATTAAATTTAATTATTAAAAAACTATAAGAAATTATATAGAAGTTAATAATGATAATAACATACCTTTCCCAAAGCTTTAAATTGTAACGAACAAAAATCAAGTCATTCGACCTATTTTGCTCCAATCTATTCCTTTTCTTTGAGTTGATAAATTCAAATGTACTCCAGTTTCGTTCACAGCCTATTGCACTCATACATTAACTTAAAATTCAAATTGTAAACTTTTTCAATTCTAACACTATTTTCGAATTGATCCTACCAAGAAATTGTAAGTCAAAAGTTAATAAAAGTAGTATTATAAACAAAATAAAGTGATAATTAATTTTCAATAAATAAGAAAAAAGAAATAACTAATACCTGGAGAAAGTTTTCCTCTTTGTCGAATAACAATCAACATTTCAAAATCCCCATAAGACAACTTGTAAAGCTCCATTTGTGAGCTTATAAGATCTTGCATCGCGTCAATGCTAACAATTGTTGTAATAGTTAAAAGCATTTCTATATTAACTTTAGCTTGCTTAGTAAGATCCAGTCTAAAATAGAAAATAGGATTCAAAAATGCCCCAACTACAAACAATGGACAAGAAAGTTGTCTTTCTCTTCTTTCATTAATGATTGAAAGATATGGTGTGTATAAAGACCTATGTTTCATATTGGCCTTGATTGATTCCGTTGCTCACTCCATGACATCAAAAATATAACCCATTATTGGATTTTCTTCACTATCAGCCAAGCGAAGCACCCTCACTAAAGGCTCACAAACTCGGATACTAAATTGGCATTGAGACCAAAATTCTCTATTTTTCAATATAATATTACAAACCTCCACTCCAGCATTAGACCTAGCATGCTGAGATGCAATCTACTTATCACTTGTAAACATTTGTCTTAACTATTTCTTCATCGAAACAAAAGACTGAAGTGACAAGAAATTGTTGCAAATCTTGTCACAGCAGGACAATACAAATTCTTACCATTGGTAAATTCCTTTTTCATCAAATTCAATACCTATGCACGATTATAAATAAACTTTGTTACCTTTTTAGCTTTCTGCACAGTCTCATCAATAACAGGAAAATACCTATGATCCCCTATATTCTTTAGCATTAGATCAATACAATGTACAACACAAAGCGTCCAAAAAAATAAATTATACGTATTTTACAACCTTTTTCCCGCCGCTTATAAGTGAAATTATTGTCATTAATAAATTGAACAATATTTTTCGGCCCTACATCATTTACAACTTTATCAAATGTCGTAAACAAAGTCTCAATATTTCTAATAAGGCCATATGCATCAATAGATTTTAAAAACATAGAGCCATTTGTAGAATAAACCAAAAATTTTATATTAGGCTCTTGTCTCCTATTTGTCCAACCATCACAAATGATTGAACATCCATAAGTACCCCAATTCACGTTTCTTTCAGTCAAATAACTTCTAATTTTAGAAACAGAACAACTCAAAAGTTTACCTCTTAAGTCATCAATCATTAAACCTTCGTATCCTGGACCATAAGTTGATAATAATAAGACTGAGATGTTGGTCGCAAATTTTTTTTCTTTTTTCGATGAATAAGAAGGATTTATTTCAAATAAGAAGTCCTTATGAAAGTTTGTGGAGTTAATTATTATGTTGATGTAAGAAAGATTATATGATATAGGTTGATTGAATGGAAGTATGAAGGTTATAAGTATGATCAAGGGAAATTTTGGCAAGACACTTAAGTATGAGGAACTTAAGGCATAAAAAGGAAATATTTAAATTGAGTTAGAGTTAATATGGTGTTTAAGAAGATTAAAGGAGTTAGGAGGAAAATAAAAGAAGGGGCAAAATAGGAAGACCAAAGGAGAGGAGGGGTATTTTTGGAAGGACAAGACCAAAAGGTGGTCTTACATTTAAGAGAAGAAGAAAACGTGAATTGGGAGATTGGAGAAGAAGCTAGATGCGTGGATGAGAAAAGAGAGAAGAGAGAGAAGAGCGAAAAAGAATGAAAGAGAGAAAGGAGAGAAAACAAGCTAGGGTTTCAATTTTCTTAGCTTTCAAGAGAGATTTTGAGGTGGTTCAAGAAGAGAAAAAGGTAGAGGAAGAGAAGAGCTTCCATTTGAGCCAAAGATTTCTTCATTTGGTGAAGAACCAAGGGGGTCATAGAGGCCTATTTCAGTTAGATCATCTCATGGAGTACACATTAAAGATATAGCAGGAAAGAACCTTTGATACCTCAGGTTGTTTGCAAAGAGAAGAGACATTTTGAGCAAGTCTTTAAGCAAGACATTTATAATGGAATCAATAAGCCACTACTATTTTTCTTTAAATAAAAAAAGATCACTAATTTCAATTGCACATAAGTTTTGCATTTATTGTTTTTGAATGACTTGTAAAATCTACTATATGTTTGCTTCATGAATTGTGTGGTGATTGATGAAAAATCTTTGTAAATGATTCTTTTGAAAAGATGCATGTTTATGAAATCAAGTTTTTGGAAATGATTTTCAAGTTATAGCAACTATATGAAAAAACAAGTTTTCAAGAAAAGTGCCATTTTGGGCAATAAGTTTGCAAGAGTTTGAAATATATGTGTGATGTGGGTTTGTGGTAGTCCCTCAAGAATCATCACGTACACGTTGACCTAAGTTATAGGCGTCTCTCGCCTACCTGCTAGTGGCACGAAGCTCCTTCAAGGACTCCCTCAAGAATTACGACTACACATGACCCTTATGCGGAAATGTGTAGTGTGTCATGTTTACGGACTTACCCAAACCATTCTGATGTGCTTATGTGCTCAAGTTATGTTAACAAGTTTGATGCATTCATGTTTTGTGACTTGTGGATTTTGGCTGAAAGCTTAAGAAACATGTGTTTTGTAAACTCAATGACAATTTTCTATGACAAGGAAAATGATTTCAAAAAGTTTAGCTTATCTTTGTTGTTATAAACTGTAACCCACAAGCTTTCAAGCTCACCCCTTCTTACCCCATCTTCAGGTGATAGCTAAGAAATCAAGTGATCAAGAGCCTAAGGGGAATTCTCCAAATTTGCTTAATTTGCATTTGAGTTGGTTTTGGGAATGCACAATGTTATAGTTGCATACCCAGTTTATGTGTTTAAGGGTTTTTGTAATTTGAGACTTTGAAATAAGGTTGTATTATGGCTTAGAATGCCATTATAGATTTGTAAAACCTTATTCTTTTGCTATAAGGAAATGTAAACTATGTATGAATGATATTGAAATGATTGTCAGCTCGAACATATGGTTTTCGAGCATAAGTGGTGGATACATATACATATACACACGTACGCCTAAGAGAGACTCATGGGAAGACAAAACAGGAATTATGAAGGATTAAATACAGTTGGATGGGATGAGACAAATGAGTTAAAATCTGAGAGTTTAATGAAGTCAATTTGGTAACTGAATGGTTAAGCTCAGGACATTCCAAGTTTGCAAAGTGTAAAATTACAAGCCTTCCATAGGGTACAAAAATTTGTGTTATGACTTCAGGACAAAATCCGGATTGATCTAGGCTAAATTAGAGCAAGTGGTCTTCTAGAAAGCTGTAAGTCTTTCATTTAGTTTTCCAACGTTTATAGTATGAAATTGTTGGACATTGTAGTGGAAAGTTATGGTCCTTAGAATGACAGAGGTTTAGAAGTATAAGTGATATCGTCTGTGATGACGCCATTCGTCTTAAGACTTTTGCTTCGTCTGTATTTCGTTTTGTCTTAAGACTTTCGCTTCGTCTGTGATGATATCATATTGTCTGTGATGATGTCATTCATCTTAAGACTTTTGCTTCGTCTGTATTTCGTTTTGTCTTAAGACTTTCGCTTCATCTGTGATGACATCATATTGTCTGTGATGACATCATTCGTCTTAAGACTTTTTCTTTGTCTGTCTTTTGCTTTGTCTTAAGCGTTGCATCGTCTTAAGTTGACTTTGCTTCATCTTAAATTGACCCTTTCATTTGTCTGCTTCATGCTATCATCTGTTCTTTGATTCGTCTGCTTCTTTCATTTGTTTGCTTCATGCTATCGTCTGCTTTGTTTCGTCTGCCTTTTGCTTTGGCTATTTTCTATTTCGTCGGCTTCTGGTTCGTTTGCTTTTTGGTTATGTAACCGAAACTTCTTCTGTACACTATTTGTCTTATGCTATCGTCTGGTCCATGTTTGGCCCTTCAGACGATAGAATTTGTTTTCAAGGTTTGCATGAAAGTTGTATACATTGAAGTCCTCTGTCGAACTCTCTAAAAATAACCATGATCTAAAAACCTTAAAGCAAGTTACATCTTTTGTCCCATATGGCTTTTGTCCCATAATAGGTGCAATCTAATTGAGGTCAAAACCCTATTTGATTCTTTCAACTATACCTTCGTTATCCGACCTCCAAATGAGGTAAATCCCGTGTCCAGGTAAACTAAAGACATAGAGCTATCAAATGATCCAAAGGGATAGAATTTGAACCCAGCCTATGAGACGCTCAATATCTGGATGGAGGTTGAGCTTATAATGTTTGCTTTAGTATAAGAAAGATTTGAAAGACAGGGCCCGACATTAAGGCATTAGAAGATGATGATGAATCAGAGATGACTAATGAGGGTTATGGGAATAATCCTGCATGGGAACAAGTACAAGTATACGTCTTATGATAAGGAATGTTGGGTGCAGGAATCAGTGCCCAACATTTATGGTATTAAAGCAAGAAGATGAAATGGATGATGATTAAGGAAACTTCATTAGAACAAGTTCAGTGATTATGATTTGAGCAAGAGTTAGGTTCCAAAAACGGGACCCAACATGAGATGCATTGAATGACAAACCTATATCATACCACCATCTAGCTACTGCCATATCGACATTGTGAGTCACATCTCTTGATTGCATTGCACTACAAATTGAAGGTTGGGCTCCAGGAGTTGTTCATGGTGCAAAGAAACTAGTCACCTGCCTTCTTCTCTTCCTCACATCAGTTTTAGGTACTTCTTCTTGAGCTTGAGATGAAACACTACCAGTACCAGTACCAGTACCATTTCCACCTTTAACATTTCCAAAATCACCATGCAAACTAGAAAATGAACTTCCACCATCAATCTCAAAATTCAACCTTTCCCTTCTATCTCTCTCATATTGATATTCATTAAGCAATATTTTCATCTGCCACTTCACATCATGACTTACTTTTTTACAGGGCTCTAAATCTCCTTTAACCCCAGCTAAATATTTTTTAATCTGATGATTCCTCCACTCTTCAAATGCTTGTTACAAAACAAGCAAATAGTATGATTCCTCATACCAGGAACCGATGTAACACGAGCCCAAGCTGGATCATTGTATCTTCCTAAAGTGGGTTGATCAGGAGTACTTGAACTTCCTTCCATTTATCTGTAAAAATAAACGAATGCATAAATCAAAATAAATAACATGCAATTTCAATACACAATATGCGTATCCATCTTATATAATGTAACTCATTCTATAATTACATTACACATTAATTCAATTTCATGGAACACAATCCATTATAAGTCAAAAACTAACAATTCAGTTATTCAACATATATAATTACAAAAAACATACATAAACATTTTTCATTTCCAACAATCACAAAACACACATAAACAATTTCCATTTTCATTAATCACAAAACATTCATAAAACAATTTCCATTTCTAATAATCACAAAACATTCATAAAACAATTCTCATTTCCAACAATCACAAAACATACATTTATAAAACAATTTCCATTTTCAAGAATTTTTAACAATCCATTTCCAATAATCACTAAACATTCATAATTCCATTTTCCTTTCCAACAGTTTTCAACAATATATATTTCCAATAATCACAAAACATTCATAAAACAATTTCTATTTCCAGCAATCACAAAACATACATAAACAATTTCCTTTTTAACAATTTTCATTTCTAACAATTTTCAAAAATTTTTATTTCCAACATCCACAAACTATACATAAACAATTTCAATTTCCAGTAATTTCCAATAATTTCAATTCAAAGTTTCAAACATGAGGATCAAGTTCAAGGGTATGATATGATTTACATAATTGTCAAATAATGAATGACATATCTTATACAATTGTTCATACACATCTATTCATAACATGATGATCAAGTTGAAGAATATATTCATAATATGAGGATTAATTTGAAGGATATAACTTCTTTGAAAACGTTTTTTTTCTTATTTAAAACTTTGAATCTTCTTTCATTTCTAATAAACCATAATATTATATACACCATTCTATATTTCGTTCTTAACTATATAAGTTGCTTTTACAAGTTTTAATTGATATTAAGTATAAATGATTGGAACCTATAACATGTTTACAATTTGAAAAAAAAGTTCTTTTTAGGATACATTTATTACATCACTACTTTCACACATTATCTATCATAAATATTTATGATACCCCACACATATATATTACCAAATAATTCAATTTCAACATATTTTACACTCAATTAATTATTTACCCAAAACTAATACCCAAATAGGCAAATACTATCATTAACTACAACCAAATTATTATTAATTTACAATTGCATAAATTTATACTCAACTAATTATTTATCTAAGGTCAATACCCAAATACTAAAAATGAAATAACATTTCACAAATATTAAGAATGTGTCAAGTAATGATTTGTCTTTGTGAGTTTACAATTTTAATATTCTTGGTTTAAAATTTTAATTTAAGTTGTTTCAACTTAAAAACTTTCAATTGAATTATCACATATTCATATGAGTCTGTGCATTTCATTCACCTAAAAACTTATCATAAACTTTTGATAAACTTAAACCAATCTTTATAACCAAACCATAAATCAACCAAACAATTATTCAACTCCAATATCCAATCCAACTCACACAAATCAAAAAAACCAAGACATCACCGGGAGTGACTCACTCAATTTAACTCCAATATTCAAATCACAAATGACAAAACCGTGATCATTTAACTCCAAAATCCAACCTAGATACACGCAAATCACAAATCACAAAACCAAGTTCCAACTTCCAACCAATTCACAAATCCAAGGTCCAATCGATCACAATAAAGAATGCAATTAAGCAAGAAAAAATTCAAAAACTTAAAAAACACACCCAAAAATAATTCACTAGCTTCAGGTTTTGGGTTGGGTCTTCGGGTTGGGTGACAGGTTAGAGGCTTAGGGTGTAGATCTGGGTGAGCAGCGACCTTCTCTCCTCCTTTAGACGTTCAGTCACGATGATGTCATGCGATGGTCCCTGTGTAGGAGGGTTGAAGACAGTGGAGCCTTCGGGGGACGCGAAAGGAGGAGCTGAGGGAGGATCTCTATCCTTTGATGCTGGCGTGGATCGGGGAGGATGAGGGAAGGAGCAGGACTGACGGAGAGAGACTAGTCACCAATATTGTTAGAGATGAAAAGGAGAATGAGAGAGAGAGAGAACAACGGCGATGGTGAGTGAAGAAGTGAGAGTCGGTGAGAGAGAGAAAAAATGAGAAGGAAAGTAGAAGAAGGTTTGGGAGAGTGGAGATGGAGAGTCACACAGACAGAGACCAGGGGGGTCGTTTAGAGAACGGTTGACGGCGGCAGTAGTGAGTGAAGAAGTGAGAGTCAAAAAGAGAGAGAAAAAAGAGAAGGAAGGTAGAAGAAGGTTTAGGAGAGTGGAGAGGAGAGTCGCACAAACAGAGATCCGGGGGGGCGGGGGGAATTGCAAATAGATCCTTGACATTTTCAAAATTTATGGTACCGACCGGTATGTCCCAGTATTTTGGATAACGGCCAGTATCAAATGAAAAATGACGGTATTGACCGATATTAACGGGCAGTACAAAAGGAAAGAATATCGTTCTATTTTTCAGTCAGTATGGTACATACCAGTCGATACTAACCGGTACAGAACAATATTTGTTCCTTTGGTTTTGATCTTGCATTACATCTATCAAAAATAAAAAACAGCAGCATAAATATAAAACAAAATCCAAAAAGTCAAGAACTTTCAAGTGCCATTAGATGTAACTTTAACAAAGTGAGAGTCAGAAAGAGAGAGAGAGAGAGAGAGAAAAAGAGAAGGAAGTTAGAAGAAGGTTCAGGAGAGTAGAGAGGAGTCACACAAACAGAGACCGCGGGG
>JAOQMR010000213.1:32517159-32528087 GCA_027563865.1 Erythroxylum pelleterianum
ATTTATGATTAATTATAATAAGAATATACTGGTCCTGTATAGATTCTTATTATAATTTTAGTCTTATTAATTTTTTCTTGCGGTCCGTTTCATGCCTTAATTGTTTAGACCACACGTGTGTTATTTGTTATTTAAATAAGTAACAGATTATTTTAAATGAAATAGAAAATCTGTTGATTTGAATTACAAACCGCATGATTGATAAGCAATGTAATCTTAGCGGTTACTTCTTATGCGGAAATGAGAGAGTTCTATATATATATGTGCCTTTCTTCCTATCGAAGAGGGATCTATTATAAAAAGAGAAAACACAAACTCTCTGAAAACATACATGATCTATGCTGTCTGCCCACCCAGAAACAAGGGTTTCAGAAACAATTAAGATTACACGATAGAAGACTGTAAGGATAAAAAGATTTGCAGAAAGAAGTTTCTTCAACAGGTTTGTCTTGTTTCGATTCTTGTGAATGGTTTGCCTGTATAGATGTTTCACAAGTTCAGCTTCAAAAATTACCAAAGTGCTGTTCATTTCGGTTTGTCCAAAATTAGCATATGAATAATAACTTAAATATCTAAGAAAAAGACGATCTATAGTATTTAAACTACAGTAAACTACTCAAAAGCTGGACTCTTCCAAATCAAAGAGATAATGGTGTTCCCCACTTTCTAGACCACCATCTCTACAAACATGCACTCCAACAAAAGAAAGTTAATTGGACAACAAGTATTCACAACGCGTAGATTGACGCATCTCAATCTACAAAAATTAAGTGTACAAATGTTAAAAAAAAAGTGAAATAACTATGAAAATAATTAAATACAAATAATAAAAAACATATTCTACTACTAGTATGATTCGAACAGTGAATAGAGAACATACTTTAGTGTAGGTTGTTAAAAAAAATACTCTAAGTGCAAGTTTTTATTGTTCACTTGTTCTATTAGTAACAACACTTCTTTGTGAATTATCAAATTTCTAAAAATTGCACACATGTTAAAAGAGAACATATATTGAATCATAAATAACAAAAGTTACGTAAGTGAAGTAGACCTTGTCAAAGGGAACAAACGAATGCATGTTTGAAAACCCAATGTCATTCCACACTCCTATTCCACACAAAGGCCCATTTTTCTTTGCCCAACCCTTATTCGCACCTCCACTTTGTCCTTTTTCATTTCCTCTACCCCTTTCTCTTCCTCTCCTCCTAAAACCAGGCACGCTTGTGTTAAAAACATCAGCATTTTCTCCATCACCATTTCCCCTGCCCTTTTATTTTCTACTAGAACTAGCCACACTTATTCCAATACATTCACCATTATTTGTAGCACCATTTCCTCTACCCTTTCCCTTCCGTGCTTTCCTCTTCCACCTGTTACTATATTCTCAAAACTTTACGATGGATTCAGGGGATTAATTGAACCAGTATTGTCATGATTAGCACGACCAAGTTCAACATTTTCATTATACACAAACTAGGGCTTTGAATTTTTAGCTCTTGGAGCATCCTGCATGGCTAAAGTAAAAGCAAAGTAAATTAATTTTTTTTTATAATACACATGTTCAATAAAAATAGGTCCAACAATCATTACAGAAAAAAATAACTTTTCTATATAGTAGATTTTTTGAGCTTCCTATTAGGATGAGAGGGATTTTTGCAAGTATTTAAATTTTGATCTTGTTCTAAACAGTTATTATATGTCTTGCTATGGCACCTTCAATAAATTTTCTTTTTTAAAATTTTGTTTCATAAATAAATTTTTCTTTTTTTAAATTTTTTTCTAAAAATTAACGATCAGGAAGTACAATTGTGAAGATAATGGTAATTTTAGTAATTTTTCCTTTTTTATTTATTAACGGTCAAAATGTAATACATACTTAAAATAATTTTTATTTTTGAGGTAGAAGGCATAATGAAATAAAAAAATTAGGGTTTAATGCAGACTAAAAGGGTATGTTTGTCTAAAAATGCAACATGTACAGTTATAGTGATGTCATCATAATACAGAGATAAAAATGTCTTTTTGAATTCTAAGCTCCTTTAATTGGTAGTCAAAGGAGATAATAAGTCCATTTTTAAAATAGAGGAGAGCATAACGTACCAGGATAAAATACAAGAGGTTAAATGTAGCCTATAAACTATTAATGATAGCCGTTATTTCACATTTGTCAGTTGACTTGGCAATTGATTCCTGGTGGGACCCATTAAAATCATCAAAGTCGAACTGTCACAACACTTCATCAACTCAATAACAAAATCATCGTACTCTACACCGCGCCCAATGATGCCAAGTTCGTCGCAACCATATTGCAACGCCGTAAATGATGTTCGATCCAATCTTTAAATTGGATCCAATCCTTAAAAACAATTTTGTTCGTGGGTTATTATCTCACCATTACTTCTTAAAAAAAAGAAGAATAACTTAAAAATTGAAAATGTAATTTTCTTAAAAATTGCACAGTCTAAGATACTTCTGTTCTTAAAAAAAGATTTGAAAGTAAGAATTACTTTTTTGTGCAAAGAAAAAAAATGCAAAACTTCATTCTAGCTCTTTAAAGTAAAAAAACACCCTAAAGCACAATGAAACAAATATTTCCAGAATGAAGAAAAATATAACAACAGTCTTAATAATATCATTAGCTTAGCAATTCTTCAGAAAAAAAGGCAAACAATAACATGTTTTGGCTTTGATCCAAATAGAAATTTCAAAGCTAATCTTCGGTAGTTACAAAAGGGCTATTGATATTTCACATATTCAGCTTCAAAAGTTACCAAAGTGCTATCCATATTTCAATTTGTCTAAGATTAGCATATGAATAATAGCTTAAATATCTAAGCAAAAGACAATCCATAATATTTAAACTACAGTAAACTATTGTTACTCAAAAGCTGGACTCTTCCAAATCAAAGAATTAGTGGTGTTCCCTACTTTCTAGAACACCGTCCTTACAAACATGCACTCCAACAGAAGAATGTTGATTGATAAAAGGAATTCGCCAAACGTAGATTGACGCACCTCAATCTACAAAAATTGTGTACAAGTGTGGAGAAAAATGTGAAATAACTATGGAAATAATTAAATACAAATAATAAAAAACATACTCTACTACTGGTATGATTCGAACAGTAGAGTAGAGAACATACTCTAGTGTAGGTTGTTAAAAAAATACTTTAGGTGCAATTTCTAATTGTTCAGCTGTTATAAGTGCAGGTTCTTATTCTTCACTTGTTCCACTAGTAACAACACTTCTTTGTGAATTATCATATGTCTGAAAATCGCACATATGTTAAAAGAGAACATATATTGAATCATACAATAATAAAGGTTACGTAAGTAAAGTAGACCTTGTCAAAAGGAACAAACGAATGCATGTTTGAAAACTTAAATCCATTCCACACTCCTATTCCACACAAAGGCCCATTTTTCTTTGTCCAACCCTTGTTTGCACCTCCCCTTTGTCCTTTGTCATTTCCGCTACCCTTCCCCTTCCCCTCCTCTTAAAACCAGGCACGTTTGTGTTAAAACCTAAGCATTTTCTCCATCACCATTTCCCCGCCCCTTTCTTTTCTGCTAGAACTAGCCACATTTATTCCAAAACATTCACCATTATTTGTAGCACCATTTGCTCTATCCTTTCCCTTCCACGCTTTCCTCTTCCACCTGCTACTATATTCTCAAAACTTTGCTATGGATTTAGGGGATTAATTAAACTAGCATTTTCATGATTATCACCCTCAGGATTCAACATTTTCATTATACACAAACTGGGGCTTTGAATTTTTAGCTCTTGGAGCATCCTGAATAGCTAAAGTAAAAACAAAGTAAATTAGAATTTTGTATAATACACATGTTCAATAAAAATAGGTCCAACAATCATTACAGAACAAAACACCTTTTAGCTCTTGGAGCATCCTGCATAGCTAAAGTAAAAAAAAGTAAATTAGAATTTTGTATAATACACATGTTCAGTAAAAATAGGTCCAACAATCATTACAGAACAAAACACCTTTTCTACAGCAGATTTTTTGAGCTTCCTATTTGGATGAGATGGATTTTTGCAAAGTCTTTAAATTGTGACCTTGTTGTAAACAATTACTACGTATATTGTTATGGCACCTTCAATATATTTTTTCTTTTTTTAATTTTGTTTCATAAATAAATTTTCTTTTTTATTTTTTTGTAAATTAACGATCATGAAGTACAATTGTGAAAACAATGGTATTTTTAGTAAATTTTTCCTTTTTTATTTATTAATGGTCAAAATGTAATCCATATTTAAAATAATGTTGTTTTTGAAATAGTTGACATAATGAAATAAAGCAAAAAATATAGGGTTTAATGTAGACTAAAAGGGTATTTCTGACCAAAAATGTAATATGTAGTGATATCATCATAATATAGGGATAAAAGTCTTTTTAAATTCTAAGGTAGATAAAGAAAATAATAAGTCCATTTTTAAAAGAGAGGAGAGCATAAGAGGTAAAATGTATTTCTTCTTTTCTATTCTTCTCCAGGGGTACTGTATTTTAACCTATAAACTATTAGGTGTCGTTTGGTTTTATTTTGTTTTTCTGTTATGGTTTTCAGTTTTTTGTTTATGTTTTTCTTTTAAATAAAAACAAAATTGTTAATGTTAATATAGTTATTTTCATCACGAATAATAATTATATATTAAATAAAACTTAAAGATAAATTATTTTTAAATAAATATATTTATTTAATCTTTTATATAATATTTATTAATAAAATTATGTTATTTTAATAAAATAAATAATTTATAATTTATAATTTTATTTATAAATTAATATTTATTTGAAATATATTTTAATTATTAAATCAAATTTTATTTGAATATTTATATACTTTAAATTTAATTATATTTATTAATAATTATTAAAATTTAATTACATAAAATTTAATTATAAAAATAAAATAAAATTAGATTATTCATAATTTTATTGATAATTTATTTTAATTTATTAAATATATAATCTTGAATTAAATTATTCATAATTTTTGATTAAGGAAAAAACAGAAACAAGAAATAAAAATCACTTTTTATAATTTTCATAAAATTTGAAAACTAAAAAAACCAAAATTAAATAGAAACTAAAAACAATACTAAATTTAAAAAAGAAAAAAAATACAAACCACCTTAATTCAGCTGACCTGGCAACTCATTCCTGGTGGGACCCACTAAAGTAATCAAATTCGAAGTTCGAACCGTCACAGCACTTCATCAACTCAATACCAAAACCATCGTACTCTACACCGCACGCGGCGATGCCAAGCTCGCCGCAGCCGCGTTGCAACACCGTAAATGATGGTCGATCCAGTCCTTAAAACTTCATTTCACACTTATGATTCCACTCTCCAATGCCCTTGTGGACTCTGCCAAAATCCGCCGCTCTCTCCAAATTCTCCGCAGATTACAGGAAAAAAACGCGTTCGTCAGGGCTTCCCTGCATAGCTCAATCGGTCATTAACCTTGCTTCTCAAGGCCAACTCTCGCAGGCTGTCTCGTCACTTGAGCTTTTATCGCGTAAAGGCATAGTCTTGCCCACTCGTATACTAGCTTTCCTCGTCAAGCAATGTGCAACAATCAGGTCTCTCAAATTGGGCAAATGGGTACATCTCCATTTGAAGATTATTGGTCGGATAAGACGACCGAATACGTCTCTGGCGAACAGTTTGATCCATATGTACTTTCAATGCAATGATTATAGAAGTGCTTGGAAGGTGTTTGATGAGTTGCGTGTGAGGAATTTGTACACGTGGAATTATATGCTTAATGGGTATGTAAAATTGGGCATGATAAAGCCGGCTCGGAGGTTGTTTGATAAAATGCCTGAGAGAGATGTTGTGTCGTGGAATACGATGATAATTGCTTATGCGCAGAATGGGGGTTGTGGACAGTCGTTAAAGTTTTATAGGGAGTTGAGAAGGTCTGGTATAGGGTACAATGAGTATAGTTTTGCTGGTTTGTTGACTGTCTGTGTCAATTTAAAAGGGTTCGGACTCAGTAGGCAGGCTCATGGGCAAGTTCTGGTTGCTGGGTTTTTGTCAAATTTGGTGATATCGAGCTCAATCGTTGATGCTTATTCAAAATGTTGGGAGATGGATGGTGCAAGGAGGCTGTTTAATGAGATGGATGTTAAGGATGTTCTAGCTTGGACAACAATGGTCTCGGGGTATGTCCAATCTGGAAATATAGAAGCAGCTAGTAAAATATTTGATTTGATGCCAGAGAAGAATCCAGTTTCATGGACAGCTATGATTTCTGGATATGTTAGACATGGACTAGCGCACAAGGCACTTGATTTGTTCACCAAGATGATGACATTTCGCATCCCACCAGATCAATTTACATTTAGTAGTTGTCTTTGCGCTTGTGCTACTATATCTTCCCTACGGCATGGCAAACAATTACATGGTTATTTATTGCGAATGAACTTCAGGCCCAATACAATAGTTGTGAGCTCTCTTATTGACATGTATTCAAAATGTGGCTGTCTAAATGTCGGTAGGTTGGTTTTTGATCGCACGGGAAATAAGCTAGACGTTATTTTGTGGAATACTATGATATCTGCTTTGGCTCAGCACGGTCATGGTAAAGAGGCTATTCAGATGTTTGATGACATGTTGAGGTCAGACTTGAAGCCAGATAAAACAACATTAGTTGTGATCCTCAATGCATGTAGTCATTCAGGTCTTATGCAGGAAGGCCTCAGTTT
Organism: Erythroxylum pelleterianum; assembly: GCA_027563865.1. Classification (NCBI taxonomy): domain Eukaryota; kingdom Viridiplantae; phylum Streptophyta; class Magnoliopsida; order Malpighiales; family Erythroxylaceae; genus Erythroxylum; species Erythroxylum pelleterianum. Next base: position 32,523,894 of record JAOQMR010000213.1, read on the forward strand.
ATTTGAGACCATGACTCAAAAAAATGGCCTCATTCCCAATCAGGAACATTATGCATGTTTGATTGATCTCCTCAGTCGAGCAGGATGTTCTGAGGAGCTGATGAACCAACTAGAGAGGATGCCATGTGAACCACACGATCGAATTGGGTATGCTTTAATTGGTGTTAGTAGATTTCATGGCAATATAGAGTTAGGAGGAAAAGCAGCAGAGCATCTAATAGAGAGGGAGCCTCAATGCTCCGGACCCTCGAATGTATATGCCTCACTTGGGAAGTGGGAATTGGTTGAGAAGGTGAGACATCTTATGAATGAAAGACAAGCCCTTAGTTGGATAGAAATTGACAATAAGATACATGTTTTCACAGTGTCAGATCTGCTAGATCCCATGAAAGAACCGCTGTATAAACTATTGAAAATTTTAGCTAGCCAGATGGAAGAGGTTTCATCACCTAAAGCTGAATTTTAGAAGTTTTCCAATTTTATTTTTGCCTGATGATTGAAAGGCACCGAATAGAATTATATTTCTCATTCAATTTTCCTTGTAACAAGTTTGTTTTGTCAAAGGAACAAGACTGACTATGCTGAAGTTCGTACTTTTAAGTTTCATAGAATTGAATCTCCAAATTTTTAGACTCGCTTGTTTTTATTTTGTTTCTTTCGGTAACAAGATCCACTTCTTGTACTCTCTCATTTTATAAGTATTTATAAAAAAAAAATTGACTGTTACAAATAATTTCTATTAAATTAATTCAACTAAATTTTAATAAAATATTTTTAAAATTTTTAATATTATAACATATTTCTAAATAATAAATAGTAAAATTTAATGTAAATAAAATTTAAATTTATTATTCTTCTTGTAGATCTTAAAGTTTAAAATTTGACGCTAATTTGGACCCTTATAACTTTAAGGTTTATGGCCCGTACTGTTTGTGTAATAACAGCTAGTGGGCCTCGACCGTTCTGAACTTGGCATTGGCTTGTTTCAATGATGGGTTCTATATGTATCCTTTAGATTAAAAGATAAAGATTTCTTCTATAATTTTAAAAAAAAATTAAAAAATAAATAATATTTGAAATTCTAGCAAAAAAGTTTTATAATTTTTAATTAAAAATTATTTCTTAGATCTCGGTAGAAAAATGATGAAACACAAGCAATATGAGCATCATATGTAAATTAACCAAATATTACTAATATGATAATCAAACTCAACTCTTAAACTTAGCTCGAATCAATTAAATTCAACTCAAACTAATAATTATAGCAAATTATTAGTTTAAGTCAAACTAATAATATTTGATTAGTTTATATATGATATTTATACTGTATTTTTAGCTAAAGTCTAAAAGTAGGAATTTTTCTAAAAAAACTAAAAATTAAAAAGAGTTTGCTTAAGGATTTTAAAGATAAGAGTGTAATCAATCCTAAAGTACTCAATTTTTTTTAAAATTTAGTTTCAATGCATAATCTTTTAAATTTTTTAATTGAATGATCATCCTTTTTAAAACATCAACATTTAAACTCAAAACATTAGTTTCATTAGTAATTTGTTGATTTGGTTAACATAATCCTTACTATTCATGATATGTAAATGTTTACTTGAAAAAGTAGTATGATTAGAGTGGACTGGGGACAATTTTTTTATATTTCATTAATAACAAAGATTTCGTCATTTAAATCAGTAAATTATTGACAGAAATAACGTTTTAAATCGAGCTGTTAAGCTTTAAAAGGTTAGTCACTCGAACGAAAAATTTAAAGCTAAGGTACTTTATTAAAAAAAATCTAAATGGATGAGTATTTTAAGATTAATTATCCCATGAGGTAATTTGTGAATTTCTTTTTAAAAAGGTTGATTTTCTACTACTTTATCTAATTTAAAGCATTTTTTTTAATTAAAAGGAAGAAATACTATACAATTACACGAGTAGTCTTTTTAAAGGCAGTAGTTGAGACTTTTGTTGCTTTTCCACTTATTAGAAGATTCCAATTAACAATGACAACTTCCTGTAACTAGCAATGTACTTTGTTCTCTTCCTTGTTAAAGGCTCCTATTGCTTTTGCTTTTATACTTGAGATGACCTCTTTTCCAGATAAAGATAGCCTGTGAAAGCACGGGCTTTGCACGTCAAGTCTTAAAGCTGGTCAAGTCATATTCAGTAGTGTCACAGACGTTAAAGCTTCAGGAAGTATGTGATATTTGGATTTTCATGTTAAAAACTACCTGTATTGTCTTAAGTCTTAACATCAATAACCCGCTGTACTTTTATTATAAATGACTCTTTTTCCGTTCAAGTAACTTTACTTTTTCTAATCTTCCAAGTATTTTTTATATTTCAGACGTCATATCATAACATTTACTTGGATATCAAATCAAAACCACGGATAAACATTAGCATTAATGAAGATTACTTGCCACGTGAAATTTGACTAACGTTAAAAAGTCTTATGTAATGAATACCCTATGGATTTTTAAATTTATAAAATAATTTTTATTTTATATATTTATAAAATAATCTCTCAACATGTTTTTCCTTATGTAATTTATAATTTTACATTAATAATGTCTTCAAAAATTATAATAATAAGAATTTAAAATAACAACAATCTATTTATTTTAGTTAATATTATTTTTCAAATATTTTACATATAAATAATAGTTACAAGTAATATAGAAAAAGAACGTTTAATCATCGTATAAATATAAAATTATGTATAATACAAATTATTTAAAATGTTATAATTTCATCATATAATAGATAATAACTACATCAAAACATCAAATAAAAAGAATAATAAATAATCACGACTTTCTAAGTATTACAATTTACAACAAGAGTTTGTACCGAGAAAACAATAAATTAGAAGTGAAATTTGAAACAAAATTTTTTACCATTATATTTATATTACATATATAGAATTTAACACACACACACACACATATCTATATAATATAAATAAAATTAAAAGAAGAGGAGAAATGAAAATAAGTAAATTTCATTCAATTGAATATATGCTTAAATCGCATTGATCTCAATTCTCATTTGGTACAAAATTCTCATAATTGAGAGTAGGGATGACAATAGGCTGGTCAAAGCCTAGCCAGATTTATTATTTTTTAAAAAATTTTAAAAAAAATGATATCATTTTATCGGCCCCACCTAGGGCTAGGCCAAGCCTAGATAGCCCTGGCTCGAGCTCAATTCGTGGCCCAATTGGGCCAAGAATCTCTTCCTATGGCTTAGTCAACCCGGGCTAGGCCTGTTGTCTTTGAGTCGAGTTAAGCCCTTGCCTTCCCTAATCAAAAGAAGCCTCATCATCATCGTCATTCAAATTCATTACACCAAATGACGTGTCAATATTTTCTCATCAAAGATTATCTTCCAAGTCACTCTCATCTATCAAACTTGGTTCCTCAGAAACCCAGTCTCTCAAAAGATCGATATGATCAAGGCAAATTGGACCCAAAGAGCTACTTGTTCTACTAAGAGTTCCTAGTAAAAAATAAAATAAAATAATTAAGAAATTATATCCAATTTAATAATGATAATAACATTACTTTTATGAAGTTTCAAATTGTATCGAACAAAGACCAAGTCATTCAATCTTTTGTGCTCCAATCTATTCCTTTTCTTGGAATGAATGAATTTAACTGTGCTTCGATTCCTTTTACACCATGTTACACTCACAAATTGACTTAGAATTCGAATTGTAAACTTTTCCAATTCTAAAACACCACTTTCAAATTGATCCCACCAAGTAACTGTAAAATAATAAAAGTAACATTATAAATAAAATAAAGTAAAGATTAATTTAACGAGTAACAAAAGTGAAAAAATATATACTATATTTGAGTTTATCTCTTTAACAAATAACAATAGGCATCCTAAAATCACTAGAAGCATCTTTATAAATCTCTACTTGTGAGCTTAAGAGATCTTACATTGTCTTATAGGCAACAATACTTGTAATACTTAATAACGTTCCCCTATTAACTTCAGTTTTCTTTGTAAAACTTGGCCTAAAATAGACACTGAGATTTGAAAATGCCTTAGCTGCAAACAATAGAGAGTAAAGTTGTCTTTCCTATATTTTATTAATAACAACAAGAAAAGATGTGTATAAAGAAGACCTATTTTTCATATTAGCCTTGATTACTTCCTTCACCCTCTTTATGGCATCATATAAATAAC
>JAOQMR010000213.1:32542229-32568285 GCA_027563865.1 Erythroxylum pelleterianum
ATATATATATATATATATATATATATATATATATATATATATATATCATAATAACAAATAAATTGAATGCAGAAGAAATCGATGTACCTCCTATTATTGATGTTTTTGCTTCAAAAGTTTGCATTTTTGAAAATTTTCTAAGCTCTCAATTCTAAATTAATGGTGTATTTTTCAGAAGGTAAAAGGAGTCTAGAGCTGCAAGTAAAAATATATCAATATACTCCCATCGACCACATTGATATTGATCGCAAAAAAAATTAATATCCACTAATTACATAACATTAGACTACTTATGAGTATTAAAACTACTTATAATATAAAAATTTTGCTGTGAATCTTCGATATAATCACCGAAGAAACTCACGAATAACACTTTCAAAACTCATCAATCGGACATATATTTCATCTAAAAAACATTCCAACAATGCAACTGCCAATTGTGATGGATAGAACGTATAATGTTTATAAAAATACAAAGAAAACCCAGCTGCTATTAATAATCAATCGGTTGCTTATTTTTTCATGTAAAACCTATAAATGAAGTAGTGCAATAGTTCTTGCACATATGTAAAAATGCAGCTGTAATAATCAATTAGTTGATTGCATACATTTCTCTCACAGAGCCGATGGTCATATACAAAAACGCAGCTAACAAAAATTTGTTGAATCTACAATAAATCTTATTCATGTTTATCTCCACCAAAACATATTTATCTTCGACAAATTCAATTTTTTCTAAGATTCTATCTTATTTAAAATTTCTTCTTTCTAGACTATCTTATCTTCCAAAAATATTACATAATCCAGTGGAATCCAACGCTAATTCAACTTTTTAACATAAAAGATATATCAAATATATTAAACTACAAATAGTACTTGAAATAATAAATAAAATAGCTTAATAGTTATGCATAATAAATATTAGAATTAAGGAAGGAATAAACAATCGAGGGTGCAGAAGTTGAGTATGATTAGCATAAACAGTCAAACAGATAAATTTCAAATTTTCAACAATCTCATATTAAATTAAATTGAAAAATATAAGCACCAAGGGATAAAAGTGGTATTAGGGATAAAAGTGGTATTAGGGGATTGGGGTTTGACAATAGTAATTCGAATCCTCTTATCGTGTTCTTAAAGGACCTCGTTGAGAGGGTGAGTGATGCAAGAAGATTATTACTAATATAATATTTACAAAATTTTATTCCAAGGACCACATCAAAGCATAATTAAGAATTATTCACTTTGAAAATTAAAACATTACAAAATTTCATTCTAAACATCACATCAAAGTTGAAAAAAAAAAGACAAACAAATAAGGACAAATTTGAAAAATAATCTAAGACAAGAAAGGTTGGATTAAACTAACTGATTAAATATAATTAACCTATGTTGTATATGTCTTTTTTAGTTACAATCAAGAGAAACTAAAACTACCGCATGAAAGAAATACCACAAGTATTGGCCCATATAATCAAAGAGGGGGTAGCAGAATCATCATCCCAAACTTAAAAATTAGAAGCAATACCATGACTTAATTTTACCAAACAATCTGCTGCAAATTTTGAATATCAAGTTCAGCTAAATCGATAATCAATTTCATTTTAAGCCGAAGATCAGACATTGTAACATCACTCTCCTTTACTCTCTCTTCCGCATTTAGATTCTCCAAATACGTGAACACCCTTATCTGTGTGGTTCACACACATCAAGTACTTTTTGTACAACTTCAAAACCAGTGACGAATCCAGGATTTTAATCTTGGGGGGGCTGGCCCCTATATATATGTATATATTCTGAAAAAATTTTAGTTTAAGGGGGGCTGACGCCTATATATATATGAAAAATTTTTAGTCTAGGGGGGGCTATAGCCCTTGCCAGCCCCCCCTTGGATCCGTCCCTGTTCAAAACCCTCCTCTTACAACTCCTCATATGCTCCTACTTCTTCCTTCCCTTCATCTAAACCCTCTCCTCTATTTTGTCCACAATTAGAGTCTGGATCTTCTTCTAATCCTTCAATATAAGTAATTTATTCAATGCTTCTATAAAATCATTGACCTCATACCCATATTCTCTAAAATTATTGACCTCATACCCATATTCAATGATGATATCATATTGCCAAGATGGTAACATGGCAGCCATAACACCAAACTTTAATTTCTTTAATAACTGTAATGAGAAGACATAAGGGTCCATAGCAATTACGTGGTTACCTAATCAAAGTAAAAATGAACCAAACTGGATTATATTCGTAGTGGATGGAGATCCTTCTCCTCTCTCTCTGAAAATGACACATTTGAGTTGTCATGATTTTCTTGGATGACTGTGACTACTACAAAGACAGCTCCTGTTACTATGCTTCATCTGATAAAATCTAATCCACCACCCATAAGTTATCTTTCCTTACCATTATTGGCTTTTTTCTTAGACCACAAGTAGAGACAAGAAGAAGCAAAAATTCCATAATTGACCTCAAAGCTTGAGGGAATCTCCATTACTACTGGTTACTGCCACTATTTAATTTTCTTAGAAAGTCTTTTCCTTCCTAGCTTTCTCTCCCAGCTTTCACTGTTCCTTGAGAAACAGTCCTTTGTAAGAAAACAAACTGTGTTCAATTATTATTCACAAAGTGTACACATATTAAACCTACTTGGAAAATTTATGAAAGGTGTCTGAACTCTGAGGAATTTATGTTAAGCTCTGCGACTGGTTCACTAAAGTACAAAACCAGGAACAGAGCTGAACCAGTCGCAGAGCTTAACATAAATTCCTCAGAGTTCAGACAACCAGGAACAGAGCTACCACCCATCTTCCCCCTTGAATGGAAAAAAGGAGTAACTTCTGTCCCCCAATTTTTGGCGCCAATTTGCTCAAAAAGATAAAAGTGGGACCAAGAATGAAACCAAGGCCTATCCGCATGAACAGTGGCTGAGTCAGCACGGTACACTATGTCATGGATAAGCATTTTATTTCATTGTCAACCATGACCAAGCATATCCATATGACCATAAGTTAAATCCTCTTTAACGTCTATATATATCTTGAAATCCCCTCTCGTTTAAACCATCCCAATTCGCCATTCTACAGTTTTCTATCTATTTCTGCAACAATCCTCTTGATATTCTCCATCAAACATCACGATAAATAAAATCAAGAATTTCAGCATCTACAAGAACCAGAATACCACTACTAGAGTTTGAAGAAAAGGGAAAGATTTCTGATGGCTTCAACTTGTTCATTATATGATGTACTAGGAATCCCAGTGAGTGCAAGTGGCCATGAGATAAAGGCTGCATACAGAAAACTGGCAAGAACATGCCACCCTGATGTCGTGTCTGTGAACCAGAAGGAAATTTCTGCCACACAGTTCATCAAAATCCACGCAGCATATTCCACGTTATCAGACCCTGATAGACGCGCAAATTACGATAGGGCTCTTCACAGTCGCTTTCGGCTTTTCGGATCTTCTCTGAAATCAGCAACAATGGCTGCGGCTTCTGGGTACTCTGGAAGAAACTGGGAGACCGACCAGTGTTGGTAGAAGGACTTGAGCACTTATGTGTTTCTATGCTTCAATTCAATTATTTTGTAAACTAAAAGTCGTAGATTTAGTAATCACTTTCCAGGACGTAGATTATAGTCTGTTAATCCGTTTCCAATCATCTGTCGTCATACTTTTTTATGATTACGAACAGGGATCGGATCGGAGTAACAGGGGAGAAATAAATAGCGTATATCGAAGTCTAACCAAAGTTTTGTACTCAATGAAGGTGGAAATTGATTCCACATCTGTACTGCATTAATAGATATTGATGTTATCTTCGGTCACCCTCTTTCGCTCTCCGCCACAAGCTGATTGACTTCATATCTTTTCCTCTTCTGTCATTATAGATAAAACTGCCATCTTGGGCCCCATAGGTTGGAAGCTTGAAAGCTTTTAAGCAAAAAATGGAATAGATGGTCCCCATTGCAGAATTGCTCAAAAATATTGTTGCAAGTAAAACTTGAACAGCTCATTAATCTGACGCAGAAAGGAAAAGTAAATAGACAGATAGAGGTGGCGACTAGCTAGCGTGAAGAAGGTACATGGTTCCTAGGATCTTTTTCGACCAATCAATTTGATCCCTTTTTTTTTTCTTTCTGAAGGAAAAGTAGTGTTGCATTTACCCTTTAGCACACCGAAAGTTTTATGGTGAAGCAACTTCAGAGACATTATAGCTCTGCGAGAACAACAAACCCGGATCTTGTTTGCTAAAAAAAGGTTAAATCCATCAGAAAACAACTCTACCATTTGATCACTTAATGCAATAAACTTCCTCTGTATCCTTGTATTTAAGTGAAAGGTTTTGTCTTTGGCTCTTTGCCTCATTTCTTGGGGTAGTAATGAGTTCACTCTGTAAAAGTATGAGTTCAGATATCAATGAATTGAATACAATAGTAAATGTTTAAAGCAAAGGTGTTGAGGATATTTCACGAGCAAGTAGATTTAAGTTGACGGAAATTGAGAGAAAAGAAGTAGATATAATCCTACGTCCTCAAATTTTGTTAGATATTATAGGAAAGAATTGAATTATAATTGATTCCGACACTCACCTCTATGAGTTCTTGGTACTTAAATCTGTTCACGTTCTTGTGACCACAAGGTGACACTAGGATCAGTTGTCGGTGCAACGTGTCTTGTGGAGGAGAGGGAGGAGACAAACTTCGGAACTACATGCCGACGGCACCTTTTCCCGGGCCGGATATGACTTCTTACACAGTTTTTTAATGCACTTGACCGGTAGTTGTTGTTAGTTATATTGCCTTTTGTTGTTAGTTATGTGGAGCCTTTGTATTAAATAATATCAAGGGAATTGATTCCTTGCAATGCAACTGCTCAGTTGTGGCGAAGAGGACATTGGGAGTTATTCAACCTAGTCCAGCAGTGCACGTGCAGCCCAGTCAATGCCGCTTGAGCAGTTTCTTGGTTGGTTGCTATCTCCTTTTCGCAAGGTGAAACAAGTTCTGAAATCAGGACCACTGGGTTTTTAGAAATGAAGCAACTATTACTAGTTATTGCCGTGAATCAGGGATACCTTCTTGCTGGAAGAAATATAAAGGCATGATAAGTGTATCCAATAGTAGAACTAGGGGCTATGTTTGTAGTTAAATCGACCTCCTTTATAGAGCAAAAAAGATCTTTAAAGAACAAAAAGACTTCCCCCTATATGGTATTTTGATCGAAAGTCCACTCCCCATTTCGAAGACAAAGTCTTTCGATGCGATTACGCTTCTTAGGTGTGAGAGTCGTTGCATGAAAAAACTTAGTAGCTCTATCCCCCACTTGAAGCCATTGAATTCGTGATTTTTGGAATCAAAGCATTTCCTCCTACTGCAAAACTGATCGATATGTTCAAGGATTGCTCCAAATTAGCAAGACATTGAGAGTGATGGCTACTGAGGTAATCTTGAATGCCCTTCAGCCTGGCTAATAATAGACATTTACTATGAAAAATGTTCCCAAATACGTTTGAATTAAACTACTTGGAAGCAATAACAACCGAATCAATAGCGTCAACCACAGATGCCTGAAACGAACCCCAAGCGTCCCTAACAACTTGATGATAGTTAGCATGCGAGAGCCAAGCCACTTGGAAGTGAAACGGTCTTCTACTCGGGTCAGGAACACGTTTATACAGCTTAACAAGAATGGGGTTATGGTCTGAGATTGTCCTGGGGAGATGATTAACAGAAGCTTCAGGAAATAAAATCCTCCAAGCATCATTAGACATGGCCCAATCAAGCCTGACATAAGTAGTAAAAGCTCCATGACATTTCTTGGCATAAGAAAAAGGCTGGCCCTTGAACTCAAGATCAATAAGAGCACAAGAGTCCACTCGAGCTTGGAACCGAGCCGCTTTATGGTACTGAAACACAGCACCCCTCTTCTCACTCGACTGTAGATAGTCGTTAAAGTCTCCAAGTACTAGCCACGGAAGGGAGATAGCAGCGCCCACTTCAAGTAGATGCTTCCAAAGATCTTCTTTGATACTTGCAATAGGGCTGGCATAGACCATGTTAAGTCAAAATGACTTCATTAAATGATTTTGATGAAAGACAAATAATAAAGCGAAAATGAAAAACAAACGAAAGCCAAAGCAAAAAGCAGACGCAAAGGAAAAGCAGACGGAAGCTTAGAAGAAAAGCAGACGGAAGGCAAATAAGAAAGCAGACGATACAAAAAGCAGACGGAAGCCAAAAATAGAAAAGTAGACGGAAGCATAAGTAAAAGCAGACGCAAGAAAGCAGATGCTAGAAAGCAGACGCAAAATGCAGACTGAAGAAAAGCAGACGAAGAATCAAAAGACGCATCAGTTTGAGTTAGTTACAGAACTCAACTGAATAACCATTTCTTTAAAGAATCAAGAATCAGTTTTCAAGAAGAAGTTGGAGATGAAGGCTATAAATACGAGTCGGAGTCGAAGATTGTAGAAGTTACTGAAAGTTAGAGAATTTACAAAAGTTCACAAGCTTAGCGATTATTGAGAGATTATTGTGCGAAATATCTAGAGCTAACTCTTTCTGTAACATAGCTCGAAAATTCTTTCAGTTGAAAGAAGTGCAGATAGCCTGAAGAGGCTAAGTGTGAAAGAATACTGATTGTAAGAGACCTGAAGAGGCTCGGAAATAAAGAATACTTGTAAAGTTCTTGAGAGATAGTGAAAACTCAGAAAGTCATCTGAGGACTGGACGTAGCCCACGGTTTGGGGTGAACTAGTATAAAAATTACTTTGTCGAAATCTCTCATCCCTCAATCTCTCTTATCTTACAGTTTTCAGAGTTTACTGTTTTATACAAATTTTCGAAAAACTCTTTATAACGTTGAAATTCAGTAGTTTTCGTAAAAGGAACAAGTTTCTTTTAACAAACGATTTTATAAGGGGATTAACTAAAAGATTTCACAATTCAACCCCCCTTCTTGTGCATCCATATATCATTATTAAGTACTGTGTTGACGTGTGATTCACTTCAATTAGTATCAGAGCTTGGTGTCCAAGGATCACTGTAACGAAGTGTGGATTAAAGATTATGGCGGAATCACATACATACATTGCTGAAGGTGCCTCAGTCACTAGACCTCCGGCGTTCAACGGAGAAGACTATCATTACTGGAAAGATAGGATGCGGTTGTTCATCGAATCTACTCATGTTGACCTTTGGGACGTAATAGAGAACGGACCTTACACACCGGCGAATGAAGATGGAAATCCGATTCCACGAATTAGATGGACGGCTGATCAAAAGGTAAGATTCCAACTAAACTCCAAAGCAAAGTTTTTCTTGAGTTGTTCCTTGAGTAGAAGTGAGTACGATAAAGTCCATGGATGCAACACTGTGAAGGAGATGTGGGACACGTTATCCATCGCACATGAAGGTACGAAACAAGTCAAAGAATCCAAGATAAGTATTCTTGTGCATCAGTACGAGCTTTTCAAGATGAAAGATGAAGAGTCCATCGATCAAATGTTTGGAAGATTTCAAACAATTATCAATGGATTAAAAGCCCTCGGAAGGACCTACGACAATCAAGATCACGCTCGTAAGATCCTAAGAAGTCTACCAAAGAGATGGAGACCAAAGATGACTGCTGTACAAGAAGCCACAGATTTGAGCGTACTAAAGCTTGACGAGTTGCTTGGATCGTTGAAGATACATGAAGTTGAGCTCGATGCTGAAGACAATCCCAGACAGGATAAGTCAATAGCATTGAAGGTCCGGAAAAAGAATGACAAGACTCAAAGGAAGAAGAACTCATCAACGAAAGCGGTGAAAATTGAAGAAGCGAAGAACGATGATTCCAGTGAACACAAACCAATACACAAACTCCACCAGCCGGCGCCATCACGATGACAACGGCGACGGCGATATAGAGTCCTCCACCCCAAGTCATCAACTAAGGGCTTACATGTCGTTAACCCACGACAGGAACCATACGTCTTTTTCTAAACAATGAAAGAGAACGAATAGAAACGAACCAACACTTACCAGGAATGATCATTTGAAAGAAAATAAAGAAAGAAGCCCTTTTCTTTTCTTATTTCCTTGTCCCTGAAAAGGGTTGTCTTTGTTCATATCGAAAGTGTTTGTAATATAGATTTACCAAGTTCTGGTCTGCTTTGGCCATGGGGGATATTGTCAAGGCTATCCTAGCAAGGTAGATACGATTAGCGGATTATATGATAAAAGCAGCCGATGAAGCACAATCCTTTAAACAAGATTGTGCAGAGCTCAAAAGCAAAACTGAGAAGCTTGCAGGACTTTTACATCAGGCTGCTCGTGTAAGCAACGATCTTTATGAATGCCCCACATATCGGATTATCGATGACACGGAACAAGTCCTTGATAAAGCACTTATACTAGTTTTCAAATGCCGTGTCAGTGGCATCCTAAAACGTATCTTTACCATCATACCAGCTACAGCCTTTCGAAAGATATCGATACAACTTGAGAATTCAACCGGTGACGTCTCTTGGTTTTTGCGTGTATCGGCTTCGGTTGATGATCTTGACGACGAGTACTTGGGGTTGCCTCCGATCGCTGCCAATGAACCAATCTTTTGTCTTATATGGGAGCAGATTGCTATTCTACATACAGAGTCGTTGGAGGAGAGGTCTGATGTTGCAGCTTCTTTGGTTTCATTGGCTAGAGATAATAATCGTTATGGAAAGTTGATTATAGAAGAAGGTGGCGCTCCACCATTGTTAAAGTTGGCTAAAGAAGGTAAAATGGAGGGTCAGGAGAATGCTGTTAGGGCTATTGGGTTGTTAGGACATGACCAGGAAAGCGTCGAACAGATTGTGAATGCTGGTGTTCGTACGGTATTTGTGAAAATCCTGAAAGAAGGTCAAATGAAAGTTCAGGCTGTGGTGGCTTGGGCTGTGTCTGATTTGGCTGCAAATCACCCAAAGTGTCAGGACCATTTTCTGCAGAACAACATCATTCGATTTCTTGTTAGTCATCTTGCCTTTGAGACGGTTCAAGAACATACTAAGTAAGCAATTGCTAGTAATCAAGCAGTGTCCATTCATTCGTTGTAATGGCTAGCAATAATCCAAATCCTCAAGAGAAGAAAGAGAAAGAAGATGAAAATACCATAAAAATTGCTCATCCAATGAACAATAAAACTACTAGCCAAATGCACAATGTGGTGTCAAACACCATGACAGTGGCTGGTGCTCTTCCCAAAGGTGAGCAAACATAGACACGATCACAAGCACAAACTCATGGAACAAATCACCCTCCCAATAATCCTACAAGTTACAACAAGTTCACACCACTTTCGTAACAATCCTCAGGTCTCTTTAATGGGGAGTAGCATCAAAGGAAGGGAATTTGAAGATCCAGCAACGAAAGCAGAACTGAAGGCAATGGCTGCCAGAGCACTTTGGAAACTTGCCAAGGGAAATCTAACAATATGCCGTAGCATAATTGAGTCAAGAACCCTACTTATATGTTTTACAGTTCTGTCAGAGAAAGGACCTGAAGACCTTCAATCCTATTCGGCAATGGCATTGATGGAAATCACAGAAGTGGCTGAGGAAAATGCTGATCTGAGACGCTCTTCTTTCAAGCCCATATCCCCTACAGCCAAAGCAGTTGTTGACCAATTGCCGAGAGTAGTTGAAAAGGCAAACTCAGAGCTTCTGATACCATGTATCAAGTCTATTGGAAACTTGGCTAGGACTTTTCGAGTAACAAAAACGAGGATGATTGCACCATTGGTGAAGTTGCCTGATGAAACGGAACCTGATGTTACGAAGGAAGCAGTAATTGCTCTTAACAAGTTCACCTGCAAAGATAATTTCCTTTGTGTCAATCACTCCAAGGCAATTATAAATACAGGAGGCACCAGGAACCTGATTCAACTAGCATTCTTCGGGGAGCATATGGTTCAGCTTCCTTCACTGATCCTGCTATGTTTCATTTCATTAAACTGTCCCAACAGTGATGTTCTTGGCAAGGAAGAGGTGCTCATTGTGTTAAAAGTGGTCTACAAAGCAAGCACATTTGATTGCTGATCCTATAATTAAACCACTTCTACCAGAAGCAAAGAGTATATTGGAGCTCTATCAATCAAGAGGTTCAAGAGGGTTTTTTTAAATTGTAGATACTTACAAGTCTCTCTGCATGCTCATGGTAGGTAATAGATCCTTCAGTATGTACGGAAAGACTCTTTCCTCCCAGTCCTCCACATCTATTGGTTTAATTATGCTCTAAAATGGATATTGCCTAGGGTGATGTCCAATACTGCTGCCAACTATTCCATATTTCTTCAGAAATATAAGAAGGTTGTATATCGGTCTTGTATATCGCACCAACAAAGTCTCTATAACATGTACGAGCTCGTCTCTTTCATATTTTATAAATAACCGCGTCAAATTCAGAATCTCAACAAAAATTATTTCAGAAAAATAGGAAAATTATATGATAAGTACTCATAACCTACAATATTTATGTAATTAATATATAAAAATTAATTAAAAATACAAAAGATAAATTTTGTTATACCTTAAACTCCTGATAATAAAAATCTTTTGTTGCTTAAGAGATATTCTTCCATATATAACCCTCAAGATCAATCTTCTCCTTGAATTTGGATGTCATGTTTCTTGAGCACGGTCTAGACAAAATCAATATAATATAAAAACAAATAATTTTATATCATTTTTAAATTTAAACCTATAAGTTAATTATAAACATATGGTATTTCATGTATTTTCAGTTACAAATTGTTGACAATTATGATGTAAGTTCTTCCATCAACTCCCTCAGCTCCAGGCTGGAGGTCGCCTCCTTCATCCGCATTGTTTACCCCTGATATTTTTGTCAGTATAGGGGTAGTGAATGGTGTAGCAACAAGTACAAAAGGTGATGGCTTATCTGCAAGTGTAGTAACTGAAGGTACGACATCTGATTCGGTTGCAACTGTAGAATGTGATGCTTCACCTGGACATTAATTGGCTCCAAATCATGGTCTGAATCTTGGTCGCATCATATTCTGTTTTCTCTTTGGTGGCATATTTTAACCTAAAATTCATATTTAATTGAATATTCCATAAATATAACAATTTCAATTCAATATATAACAATATATTGAAAAATTAATAATTGATTTATTGAATATAATATGCTATTACAAACATAAATTAGTCGCTATCAACACTTAATTGTAAATCAAAATCTTCATCAACTTCTTTTTCTGAAAAATTAGAATCAAACTCAAGCTCCTTTTCAGATCTCTTGCCCTCCTCATCCTCGCTAGATGAAATTTCAACATATTCATTATTTGGATTATTCAAAGGTTCATTATCGTCATATGTAACAGATGTATTTATTTCATAAACATCTTCCTAAAATACTTCACTTTCAATCTCTCTATTCTCCTTTTCCATGTGATTCAAAAACACCTCTAGGTTTAACTTTGCAAATGGCCAACCAATTTGATTTATCTCATCATAAGTTAGGAAAAGGGACATAATGCACCTGGATCGCTTATATTGCCAACATGAAAGGTTCAAATTGTCTAAATCTTCTTCGCTAGTTGATTTCAACTAGATTGTATCGGCTACGCACTCTTGTACCAACATTTGGAGTTGGATCAAACTAGTCACACTTAAATAACACACTTCGCGTTATTAGCAATGCAGGGTACTTAATTTCAAGTATCTCAATAATTTTACCATAATAATCCATCAATTCTCCCTGTATGCAAACTCCACTATTTACTATTGCCATACGATGACCATGATATTCTGTATGATATTTATATCCCTTAACGAAATACACCGGATACGATTTAACAGTTCGTAAAGGTCCTTTCGCAAGATCACATATGAACTTGTTCTCTATTAGATTTTCTATGGCCTACATAAAAGAAATTATCATATTAAACAGTATAATGTCATTTGAACACTTTAACCTTATAATTCATTCATTTCAATAATTGTAAGTGAAAACTTACATATTTCTCGAATTATCAAGGAAAGTGTCTTCTAACTTCATTATTGATATCATCTTGTGTTTTCTTGGGTATTAGCTTATGTAACCATTCCTCGTATAATCTAAAAACATTATTATGTATTTTAGTTGTGAATAACATTAAATTTCAAAACCCAAACAATCAATTTTAACTTACTGCACGAAAGTTTGAACATCTTGACAATTCAATAAAATGTAACCATGGGCAACCTCAATTTCTTCCTTTGTTAACATTCTTCTTGTTGAACGTCCATATGTTTGTCCAGGATATGTAAAAATGGATAAGGTACCATCAGCAACATCCGTTCCCCCGCCCCTCGTCATTACTAGAAACTTTTCTTTCTTTGTGTGAACATATGGCTCAAAAAATGTAAACAAAATATACTGGCTTCCTCCACTAAATAAGCATTACATATCGAACCTTTAACTCTAGCCTTGCTTTTGACATTTTTCTTCAAGTGATGCAAATACCTACATTAGCGAATAGGATTATTACAATTCTGTTATTAAAACATGCTATTACTTCAATTACAATATTTTTGTTGAATTACCTCTCAAATGGATACATCCATCGATATTGAACTAGATCGACAAGTTTAGCCTCATGTGCTAAATGCACAGGTAGAAGCTTCAACAGTTAAAGAAACTTAGAGGGAAAATCCCTTCTAATTTGCACAAAATTACTGAAATTTCCCTTTCTAGTTTATCCATTTTAGCCAACTTTATTTCAGATGATGTTAAGCTTTTAAAAAACAAACTTAATTCTGTTATAACTTCCCAAAACTTATTCAGTAGCAACTCCCAAAATGCAGTTGGAATTAGCCTTTGCATAAACACATGACAATCATGACTTTTCATCCCAAATAATTTGTACTTCTTCATATCGACACACCTTGCTAAGTTTGAAACATAATCATCGAGAAACTTTAGGCTTTTCAACCATTCACACAAAATTTTCTTTTGTTTTTTGTCTAAAGTGTAACATGCTTTCAGATATTTTCCGGTGCGAAGATCTTTATGTTACTCATTCCTTCTACAAAAAAGTTTCAAATCAGCTTATGATTTTATATTGTCTTTTGTCCTCCTTTCATTATTCATTATGGTACTGAACAAATTGTTAAAAATATTTTTTCAATATGCATCACATTTAGATTATGACGTATCAAATTAGTTTTCTAATATGGCAAATCCCAAAAGATGCTTCATTTTCTCCAACCAAAGGTTTTACTAATGCTTGTATTAACTTCATCAGCTTCAAATTATGTAACTTTCAACAACTTTAATTCATCAATCTCTTGAAATATCTTTTCACCAGCTTTATGAGTGGCAGGAGGTATTTGTACCATCTTATTCTTAATGAACTTTTGTTTATTATGTCTAAATGGATGATCTAGAGGAAGAAATTTCATGTGTTTGTCAAACTAACATATTTTGCTCCGTTTGGAAGATAAAACGCATCAGAACTATTGCCACAATAAGGGCAAGCTAATTTCCCTACTGTGCTCTATCCAAACAACATAGCATAAGCCGAAATTTCACTAATGGTCCACATTAAAGCTGCTCTCAACACAAAATTTTGTTTCAGAGACACTCATATGTCTCAACACCATATTCCTAAAGCACTGCAATTTAGATATCAATGGTTGTAAGAATACATCAATTTTATGCTTTGGATTTGTAGGCCCTGACATAATAACTGTCAAGAATATATATGCCTCATTCATACACATCCATGGAGGCAAATTATAAGGAGTAATTATGATTGGTCGTGATAAATATTGTTCGTCGGATTGACCAAAAGGTTGGAATCCATTTGTCGACAATCCCACTCTAACATTTCGACTTTCAGTTGCAAACTCATAATGGGTGATATTGAAATGTTTCCATGTTAGTGCATCCGATGGATGACTCATTATTCTATCTTTCTGTTCGTGTTCATTATGCCATCTCATGTGAGATGCAGTAACATCAGAAGCATATAGTCTTTGAAGTCTCGAAGTTGGTGGGAAATAATAATTCGCTTTTAAAGTACTAATTTTTGTTTCACAGAACACTTTCTAGACTTAAACTTAGATTGACCACAAAATTTGCACTATTGTAATTCCACATCATTTCTCCAATACAACATACATCCCAATTTGCAACAATCAACCTTTTCAACAAGCAAACCAAGACCCCTAATGCGTATCTTCATATTGTAAAAACTATCAACCATTGTATGATAAGGAGACAATGATTCATTATACTATTCAAGAATTTTATCAAAATTACGATAAAAAATATGCCCTCAGACTTTATGTTCAATATTCGAGTAATTTATGACAATTAAGTCATTGTCTCACAAATTGGCCATAATTCTTAGTCAGCTGACTGTAGTAAGTCAAAAATTTGTTTTGCATGTGGGTTTGATTCTTCAAGATTTTCTATATTTTCCTGAAAGGTATAATCGGTTGTATCATAAATCATTTGCATGTAAGGATTTTCAGATTTCCACATTATTTGTTCTAAATCCAATCTCCCCTTCAAACTCATCAATAGGAAGGAAACGAATGTGTTTGCATTTTTAATATAGATATATAATCTTTGGGTCATCCATATATGCAGGTTGAGAATATGCATAATGAATAAAAGCTTCAACTCCCTCAACAAACTCGGGATTAATGAAGCCATCAAGTGTTAATCGTCTATACATCAGTTGGCCCGGTTGTTTAATATATTTTTAAAATTTTTATATATTTATTTTAAGAGAATTTGAAAATTTTGTAGTTGTATTTTTAAAATTCATAAATTATAAATTATAGCATAAGCATTTATAGTAAAGTGTAAGATGAAATTACCTATAAATTATACAAAAATATTTATTTAAAATTAAAGATATAAAATAGGAACCAATATGTATTTATTAAAAATATGTAACAATGATAATGTTGTCATAATTATTCCATACAAACAAGAGAATTTGATTTTAATTTTGTAATTTTATTATAACTATTAATTATAATGTAAATGTAAAAAAGTTATTATCTAAATACAATGAATTTATTTTAAATATTATTTTTAAGTATTTAATAAATTATTATATTTCTTTTTAATATGATTTAAAAATAAGTTTATTAACTTTATAATATAATATTTTCAAACTTTTAATGTTTTTATAAATTATGTACAAAACTCTTAATTGATGTAGTAGTTGTCCTTTTAGTTATTATTGATTTTTTTACTTCTATAGTTGTATAAATATTATTGTCTTTTCATATTATATCTATTATTAAATAACATTGTAAAATTTTATATTTTTATTACTCATATTAAAAGAAATATGCAGTTGGACTTAATATCATGATTAATCTTAACGCATTTAAACTTTTTTTATTTTATTTTTCACATTTACACAATATATACATTATGCAGATATATATTTATATTAATCGTAAAATGAATTAATCACTTTATTAATCCTAATGTTTCAATTCCAAAACAATATATAAGTATATATTAATCTTAAAATGAATTAATCACTGTATTAATCCTAATGTATCAATTCCAAAACAATATATAAGTAATTGAATTATAAAATCAAATACGTATAGTATATTATATTGAACATAGCTATTATTATTTTATTAAAACTAGAATACATTTTATGACTACTTTTAATATGTTTTTATAAATTATTATTTTTATTACTTTTGAAAATAGTTCTTTTACTTTTTCTAAAATCATTATATTCTAATTAATCTAAATTGATATTCATAATTTTTTCTCCTTTCTAAATTCTAATATTAAAAGATTCATTCCTAAGTCACTCTAATTAAAAGTTTGTTAAGAGTAATTCCTTACTCGAAACCTTGATATAAGTTTTACTTTAAATCCTTCTCATCCTTAGAATGTTATAAGCATACCATATTTCATAAAATTCTCAATTTTTTCTTTTTAGTATATATATTATGTCACAACATTAAATTATAACAACATATAATTATGATATAATAAAGTCATTAATTTTATCAAATATTAAATTACAAAATATTTATATCTTTAAATATTAAACTACTTAATATTTCATTTGAATAAAACTATAAGTCATTAAATGAAAGCGTAACATCATTAGCTTCTGAATGTTTTAAGTAATATTTTAGATATAATGAGCTAAATATTAACACAATTTGTGTTAAAAGTCATTAAGTCAAGTTTAGATTGAAGGGTGCTACATACATTTGCATATCATTAATAATAAAATACATTTTAAAATTAAAACCTTGAGATGTATTTATTGGTATGATTAATTAGGAATTTTAATTCAATTGATTAGAAATTTGTATGAAAAGTCATTAAGTTAATAGTTATAGTTAAGAATTTCAATTCAATTAAATACAAATTTTAAATTTACTTAAATAATTTAATAATTATTATAACAGAGAATTGATCAAAACAAATTCATTAACTATAGAAAATTTGTTGTATACGAATGATTATCTAAATCATTTTACAAGAAGTGATACAATTTATAAAATTAAGATAATATCATGTTGGATAGACTGGAGAGTGGAGACTAAGAAAGCATCATCTAATTGTACTTATTGGTAAGATCGTCAACAGTTTGGATCCAATCATCTGTATGTACAAACATTATATTTAGTAATATAATATTAAAATAAAAAGAATATTAAGTAATGTAATATTAAATAAAAAGAAAATTAAAAATAACTTCATCTTCGTATATTTGATCAAAATAACCTTCAATTGGTTGATTAATTTCACTAGTCCCCTCTGTATTAATACCTGTGGCTGTAAAAAAATAAAAAACACAATATTAGTTAAGATAATATAAAGATAGATAAAATAAATATATTAAAAATAAAAGAATTTACCATGAATATATTCATTATTTAACCAACTTTGAGCATACATAAGGGCTTCCACAGTGCGATAATAAAATCGACCACGATGAGGAGTAATGACCTGACCACTAGTACTAAATGCATACTCTTAAGCAACGATGGATGATGGAATAGTTAACAAGTCCCGTGCAATGTTTTGCAAGATTGGATAATTTTGTGCAGATTTCTTTCACCATGACAATATATCGAATGACCAATCTTTAGTTTTAGGAACACAATCTGCGGAAAAATATTTATCTAACTCCATCATATTATAAGAAATCGTGGCCCTTTTCTCTTTCAAAAAATTTGAAAGAGAATCTGTTAATAATGGGTCAGGAAAAAAAGGTCGAACTTGAAACTGAAGTCTAGGTTGAACTGCTAGTATCCCAATTATGAGTTTCTTGCATTTTGACTTCATAATCATTAAACAATTGATACCATAATTGTTTCATGGTATGTAGACGCTCTTGAGCTTCACCACTATACAATGCATTATAAATATATTCAACCCTGTCCATCTTGTATCTCGGGTCCAACACATATAATACTGTAACAATATCTCCAACCTTAGACTAATAAGAATTAAACTTCTATGCCATCTGCTCCGCCATAGTCTGAATCACTACATTGGAGTTAAACATCCACAATGATAAAACATGCTTTATGTTAGACATAGTACTAAAGATACAGTGTGAAGTTGAATATTTTGTTCCTAAGAAAAATTCAGTCTAATTATTGAATGATTTCAATTTCAAACAAAGTTCTCTAACCAAGCCCCATTGATCCTCTGATGGTACAAATGTATACTGAGAATCCCTTTCGACTAGTCTAATACACAACTAAGCATATGAGATTTTCGACTCCAACATCTTAAATGTTGAGTTCCATCTGGTAGGACAATCCAAAATCAACTTCTTTAAATTTGGAATGCATAAAATTTGTGCACCATCTTTAAAAGTTTAAACTCTTTTAGGAGTTGCACTCCAATATAAAACATTATTCCGAATAAACTCTATTTCTTCCTTTATCGTCTCCAACCCATCCTTCACAAGCAAGTTAAGAATATGCTCAAAACAACGCGTATGAAATAACTTATCTCCAACCAATAAACTCCCAACCCGCATCTTATCCTTCAACTTTTGAATCATAGCATCATTTGTGCTACAATTATCGACTGTGATGGAGGATACTTTATTGTCGATGTTCAAATCCATCAAACAGTCTTTCAACACGTTTGACAATTTTTCAATTGTATGCGATGTCGGCACATAAATGAACCAATCATGAAAAAGCATAACATAAATTCATAAAATAATGAAAAATAAATGATAACAATATTAAAGAATATAAATTACCTCACAAGTCTATTGCATAACTTCCAATCATTATCAATATAATGTGTCGTCACTGCTATGTAACCCTTCTTTTGGTTATCTACTATCCACATATATGTTGTTATGGTAATTCGTCCTTGAACACTCGAAAATGCTTTTAATGTTTCTCTCTTCTTTTCTTAATAAATTTTGAAAATGTCATTCCTCAATGTATTCTGACTTGGAACTTTGAAAGTTGGTTGGAGTGAATTAAGAAGTATCCTTAATCTTTTGCTTTCAACCATAGACAATGGTTGTTCATCTCCACTAATCATATTATCCATCAAAATTCTTGATCTATGGTTGTCAAAAGTTGTTACGGTCATTTCATTATTTCCTTTCATAAGGTTAGGCGTCAAAAATGTTTGACCTCCTAAAACCATCTTCCTTCAATGCATGATTCCATATGTCTCTTTAAATGAGACGTTTCACCTTTCAAACCACTTGAATATAACTTTGACAATAATTGCACTCTGTTTTTTTCAATTTCGTCGATCGATATAGTTTTCTTAAGGTGATTCCAAACTTCAGTTTTATGTTGACTAACTTGAGTTCTAATTGAACTTATATCATCACTTGGTACCGAAATAGAAGTTTCCACTTGCACCTCCGGTACTAGATTAGAACTCTCAACTAAAGGAATATGTTCATCCATTTGACAAAAAACATATAAATACTTGAGGTTAGAAAATGTTCAAGAAAATCAAAGAATGTCCAAACTTTGAATAAGCTAGAGTTTTAGGACTTACATGTTAGAACAAAAGAACCAAGAAAACAACACTAGTTGACAAAAGACAACTCGTGTTCAATGCATATTCATAAATGGCCTCCAAGGTGGCTTAAAACCTAGCAAAAGCAAGACTCTGAAGCCCAATAACGCGGAAGAAGCTATATCTATTCTTAGTTCAAAATTCATCATATAATTGTTTCCAAAAGTTTTCTTGTCATTCATGTTTGTAACCAAAATCATAGACGAGCAATGTATAATGAGAACTCTACGTGTGTGTAGTGTTTCTAATATATATATGCTTGATGTTTTAACTATTATGTAATCTATTTTTTTCTTCTCATACTTGTAATGCAGTCTACAAGTTTCTTGATCAAAGGTATTGAAAAAGTCTCACCTGTTTGAAGGAGTCTTACAAAAGATTTCATGTATGCTACTTCTTGTTTAGTTTCACTTTTCTTTTCCTTTCCAACATCTTATATGTTGTGATTTTACTTATATCATCGAATACTTATATCATCAAACACTGTATATGCAGAAAAAAAAATTGCAGCCAAATGTTGATTGAAAGTGTAATGTGTATTGGATGATTGATGAAGCAAATCAATGTATTGAACTTTAAAGAAGATTGATGAGTCTATAGCATAACATATGAAAAGATGGAACTTAGGTTAAATATTATGGTGTCTTCTTATTTTCAAATAACATAACTTTATAAACTGATAATTAAAACCTCTACATATTTACAGTTTTAATTTCATTAAAAATTCAAACAGATGGTGATGTGATTATTGTTGAGATTAATTTAAGTCTTCTATAATTGATTTAAAACCTAGAAAAAACACGTATCAAGATTTTGGAGGCAAAATTATGTCTACTTAGAGTCGTTTGATTTTATTGTAATCATATTTGAACGTGTTTGAAAGATAATTAAGAACAAAGAGGAAACACAATATTAGCAGCTAATGATTGTATAGTGTTTAAGATGTCAAGTACAAAACGGCAGTATCACAACTAGACTTGTTTCCTAGAAATCCAATTCTGCAACCACTCCAACAATTGAAGGGAAATATGGTGCTTGCAATAACTACTATAGTAGCAACAATTAGGATCACCAACTCTTTTTCTTTATTTTTATGATTTTGATAGGGCCATTTAAAGACCATGAATATAAAGTGCCTAAACTTTATTATGAACTGGATTGAGAATTAGGATTAGGTTATTTAATATGGGATTGGAGACTAAGCACTCCTACCTACTTGGTCTAGCTTTGGTTTGGCGTGTATACCATTAAAGAGGTGCTCTATCTCATTTTCAGGCAACTGCTTAGGGAAAACTACTATTATTGGATAATATAGTATGAGAAAATAAGGACTTGAGATGTGTCTTAATTTTTCTGTTCTCTTTTACTTTATGGGGACGATATTTGAACATGCATGATACCAAGATCAATGGGACAATTTTTTTATACACTTCCACTTTGAGTTGACAAAGATGTATCCATAAAGGTTTCTGAGAAGATTATAGCATAACTATGTTCACAACTTAGTTAAGATGTATCCACAAAGGTTTCTGAGAAGATTCTAGCATTAACCCCACATTTTACATTATTGCATGAATATAATCACCTTTGATTTTGTTTTTATTTATATATGATATTTTATGGTCCTGTCTGTATGTCCCTTTGCCCCTATATAAACCCTTACACACAAGTTATCATAACAAGTGTATGGTATTCTTTTCTCTCCTGCAGTCTTCTTAACCAAAAACAAGTTTGGAGTAAGCCTTTCTTTGAACCCATTTCCTAACCTAAGCTCCATCTTTTGATGATTGTTATGCCATAGACTCATCAATCATTTTAGAGAACAAGAAACAATAGGAAGGATATGCAGAACGAGACATCAAAATAGTGCATAACCATGATGAGCAATATGAAATGATTGATGAGCAAAAAATAGTGCAGAACCATGTTGAACAAAAAAATAGTGTAGAAGATAAGAACCAAAGCTATAGCCCGAGACATCAAAACCATGATGAGCAATAGGAAATGATATATCTCTATGGCATTTCATCAAACACATTACAAGCAGCATATTCCAAATATTAACATACAAAGCTCTTAAATTAGCCATATCAGTTCTCAAAACAAAAAAATTGTCTAAGAGAAAATGAGAGATTACCTTATTAAGTACGACGGTTCGACAGTTCGGCGTTGGTGACTTCAACAGTTCGAACAAGAACTTGACACTAACTACAGAAGAAGAATAAAGAAGGAAGAACAAGAAACAAAGAAGAAGAACTGGGTGAGGGGTCAGGGTTGGGGATGAAGGGAGATGGATGGAGGCAGTGCTGAGGCTAAGGGGCGAGCTTTGAGAATGAGATTGCTAGAGCAAGGAAGGAGGCTGGCGAGTGGCGCCTGACTTTCGTTAATGAGAGGCAAAACGACATCATTTTATCTTATATTTTATTAATTGTCCTATAAATTAAATGACATCGTTTTACTCTTAAAGCAAAACGATGTCGTTTTATTGGTGGAAGAAATATTTTTAACATAAACAAAATGACGCCATTTTGTTTCAATCACTATGCGGACTACAGGTCGGGCCGCTCAGCTCGAGATATGGTCTGGCTCGGCCATTTGGCCTGCAGTCTACACGAGCTGTACGTCACGGGCCGTGCTCGTCTTGATTTTTTTGGGACCATTCCGACCCATTTTGTAGGCCAAGCCGGGTATTTTTTGCCATCCTTATATACATCCAAGATCTATCAACATTACTCATTTCTGCAAAACTGTTAATTTAAAAGAGTGATTTCATAGTTAGTATCCTTCATGTCCCCTAAGTTTACATAACATCTAAATTTCTTTACGCAACATCCCCTAAGTATTAATCAATCAAATTAATCACTTAAAATTGATTTCAATACTATGGTACGTGGCATTGTTTACACTTGTGAATCAAGAAAGCAAGTTCTTGCTGTGACTCCTAGGCTTGTGAAAATTTTCCACAATAAGCCTCGCAGGAGCTGCATCATGGGTTTCCAGCCTATATACCATCCTAGGGGTATGGTTTATTATGCAAAAAAACTATCTTGTCTATTAAATGTATGAATTTGTTGTGTTAATAGTAAGTTTACATTAATCACATTGACGTTGAAGTATTTATGTTTGAATTAATCGCCTACAATTGATTTCAACACTATGGTACGTGCCATTGTTTACACCTATAATTCTTAAAAGCAAGTTCTTGTCGTAACTCCTAGACTCGTGAAATTTTTCATGGATAAGCCTTATGGGAGCTGTATCACGGGTTTCCAACTTATATACCATCCTAGGGGTTTATTAATGCCTCAAATCATTCATAACATCTCAAACTCATTCCATATACAGTAAATACTTTGACTATTAAAGAAGAACATAAAAAACTCATCAATGATTATAACAATATTCTAAACAATTACACAAAATCAAGACCTCCTTTGCATTCACACAAAACCCAAATGTATCATAATTGTATTATTAAAGCAATATATATGGTAGACATTAGTTGGACAACTAACCTGGATGGATAGACAGCTTCAGGCTACAAAGAAGAATGGTGAGCGATGCTCTTCAACACAATATAGGGCTTGCGAAAATGAATATTTAGTATTTAATATAATACACTTGTTCTAATATTTGTTAAGAAAATAAGATAAATTGCATTAGTTAAATTTGGGATCCTTTAGTAAAGTTAGCTTTTGGTTTTTCTACTTCAAGTTCATAATTGAACTAAATCCCTTTATGTTTGGTGTTAATTTAGGTGATGATTGTATTTTTGTTCTTTCTAATTCTTCTAATATCAATGTCTCTAACATTGTATGCGTTATTGGCCATTGTATGAGGTTCTTCAACCTCTAGCTTTCAGAGATACATACTATTATTGTTTGCATATGGATCTAAGCTACGTATCTTAATTAGAATAAATTATAAAATGACTAGGAGCTTTAAATGGCATCCACACTTAATATATAACTAACTAGAACAGAATAAAAACTTAGCAATTGAAATATTAAATTGTTTTCTTAACTCGTATTAAATATCATGGAGACATGCCTAAGTTTGTTAATCCATCAGAATTAGTCAAGTAAAAGTAGAATTAATTCTAGCATATCTTCATATAAGTTTGCTAATCTAACATATAATAAAGCAAGTTTAAAGTAATTTTTTTTAAAAAAGCAAGTTTAAAGTTTAATTTTTTCATTTTACTCTTATAATTAAAATTTGAACTCAAAAGGAATAAAAAAACCTCATATTAATAGTTTATGCCAACTATAATTAACCAAATCATCAATAATTGATTTTTACAAGAATATGAAATATACTTATAAACAACTAAATTCTATACTATTCTTTGGGTGCATCTAAAATCAAAAGTTTAGAGAACTCCTATAAAAGTATGAGGAAAATAGAAATGGTGCAAGAATATATTTAAAAGAATAAATTGATAACTAATTACTCCAGTGATTTATTTTTTTATTTGATCTTTAATTAAACATTCAATATTGAAAGCATAAGAGATCAAGGAGACATAGCCAAAGTTGAACTAGTTCATTCTATCTATTCATCGTTTACATTTGTTATGTTTGGTCCTACAATCAAAGCATGGTAGGTAAAGCCAAAGATGGGAATTTTCTATCATAAAAAGAGTACAAAAATATTTAATACTATACTAAATTATCATTTTGAACTATATGAATAGTTTTTAGGAATATATTAATCAATATGGTATTTAATAAACATCCAATAGAAAATAAAGAATCGAGAAAAACTATTAAGTTAAACAAAATTAATTTCCTTATATCGGTTCTCCCTAACTCTCATTTCACTTTAAATCTCTAATGTCACTCTCAGAGCATACTCCTCTCATTTCTTACTCTATGTTGAAGTTTTCATCACTTACTAACTACTATAAGCCCATCACTACTACAAAGTTCTTGTAGCTTTATTAAGGGTATGATACTAGTTATGTGATTTAGGTATTAGTCTAGTGTTTTATTTATATTACATTATTGTCAACATATTTACTATCTCCCTAGGTCTATTC
The DNA here is from genome assembly GCA_027563865.1 of Erythroxylum pelleterianum. Taxonomy (NCBI): domain Eukaryota; kingdom Viridiplantae; phylum Streptophyta; class Magnoliopsida; order Malpighiales; family Erythroxylaceae; genus Erythroxylum; species Erythroxylum pelleterianum. The sequence continues at coordinate 32,566,318 of JAOQMR010000213.1, forward strand.
TTCTTTATATAGTGATAACATTAGTTGCTTTGATTTGATGGAAATGTTTGTTCTTACTATGGTTTTACTTTTAATCCATTTTTTTTAAGTTTCATGCGTTGAACGAATTTGGGGAATATAAGAAATCAAAAGAATTTATAGAAGAAATGAAAAGAGAGAGAGAGAAAGATAGAATATAAAAGCCATCATCAATTAATATAGCTATATCATACTTATACAAATACAAGTAAAACCTTCTTATTATCTCTTAAACAAATTTCTAAACAGATGTAATTAATTTTGCATGTGAAAAATTATAAATTAATTATAATATGTTATTATATATTTCACATCTCCCTTATGTTAGAGCTTCTATAAAACGTAACTTGAAACTGATGTTGTACTTGATTTAGGGCTTTGGTCATTATATCTACAAGTTGTAAATGTAAAGGGATGTAAGAAGTATATAAAAAACCTTCTTGTACCTTGTCTCTGGTGAAATTACAATCAATATCAAGTTATTTTGTTCATTCATGATAACAAGGATTTGTGGCATTTATTGTGCATCTTTGTTATCACAAAGGAGGGTTCCTATAAGCTGCATAAGAATATTAGGATCTTGAAGAAAGTAGTCGAGCCATAAAAGTTCAAAAGTTATGGTTATTATGCTTATATACTAAGCCTCTGTGGAGGACAATGAAATTGTATTTTATTTCTTTGTTTTCCTAGAAATAAAAGAATGATCCATGGAGATATTTTAGCTAGAAAAAGATCTTTATATCATCAAAGATGAAGCCAATCAACATCAGAGAAGCCAATTAATTTAAGATATTTTACGAGGTAGAATAAACCTCTTAAGATAGTGCCTTTGAGATATCTTAGCACATGAAAGGCATTTTGCATATGAGGCCCCTTACAAGTAAAAAGAAACTAATTGAAGTGTTAGACAATATATAAGAGATGTATGCATGGTTATTGTCAAATAAAGTAGTCTATCAATGAGCCTTCTATAGCCTTCAGGATACTAATAAAGTTATTGACCCTTATCCAAAGAAAGCTTAAGGTTGCGTGGAAAAGGGAATGATGTAGGATTTGTAGTAGTAAGGTCAGATATTGTTCTAATATTTGTTGAGAAAATAAGATAAATTGCATTAGTTAAAAATACTACAGCCTCCCTAAATTCTAATTCAACTAATATGCCTCTAAGCGACATTTTATTGAACAATTCATAGGCAACTTGAATTATCTCTAACTAATAACAAAACAACTGCCTTTTTTCTTTATTTACCAACAATAACACATTCAAATCACAAATAAATCAACAATTCAATGTAAAAACGCATAAATCAATAATCCAAAAAAAACACATCTACCTACCCATGCTCATATATATATGAGCATTAACACCTTTTTGGAGACAAAATAAACCCAATAGTTTTGTTACCTGTCAATGATGCACGATGGACCAAAAACAAAGCAAAAATTGGCAGTGGAAGCTTAGGAGGAAGAGAACCGATGACGTTAATGGTGGGAAGAAGAGGGAAAATAACAGAGGGGAGGGAAAAGTGCGGGCTTTGGGTTTGTTAAGTCTATGAATAAAACGACTCCAAATGACGTCTTTTTATTTTATCAACAATTCGACAGTCCTGTCGGTGCATCTCCGTCGGTATTCAAGATGCTTATTTTTCCCAAGAGCTGTTGCCGCCTCCTTTTACGACGGACTTTACTGTTCTGTCGCTATATTCCGTCGGAAAACTTGCTAGGATATTTTCCCTCCACGTTTACTGACGGATGTTTTGGCCATCGCAAAAAAAAATTTTCCGTCAAATTTACAGACGGATAATCTATTTTCATCACTAATTTAATACGAAATATTTTCCGACGGATAATCTATTTCCGTTGCTAATTTGATATACAGTAAAACCTCAATAAATGAATATTCGATAAATTAATAATCTCGATTAAATAATAATTTTCTCCGGTCCCGAC
>JAOQMR010000213.1:32601353-32617708 GCA_027563865.1 Erythroxylum pelleterianum
TAAATTTCTTAACCAATTCTATATATTTTATTATTATCAAAACATAAGTAGGATTAATTTGTCAACCACCATTTTTCCAACAGTTATAGGACATGTTATCTCCATAGGCAAATTCAATGGAACACTGCTCGGACTGTTCAAGTTCGCTTGATCCAAACGACCCACTAAGGTTGTATCTATATGCTTTGGACTGCCTTCTGAACCACCTGAAGCATCTCTGATTAACCCAGGTCCTACCTCCTCTGAAATCATCTTCAGCCCATCAGTCGATTTTGTTTCCTGTCTTACTGTCCCCTGCGTAAGCATTCTCGCCTGATCCTTGTCCTTACTTATTCCCAGGGATTGAGCCTCAAGCACACCTGCCTGAAGCTGACGCCCTATTGCAATCCATTTTTTCTCTACAACCGCACTAGGCTTATATGGATAAGTGATAGTAATACTGTGACTGATCAACTCACCTGCTTCATCAAGTCTCCGAATATTCAACTTCTCCGGCAAAGCTGCATCCTTCGACACCTTAATACAGATTTTAGCATAAACAATTCGATCAATTTTAGATGTCTGGGAGTCCATGCTGATCAGTTTGCCGATTCCACTTGCCAGATGACTCAAGCCTTCCATCGTCCAGCATTCCATTAGCAGCCCATGAAACTGCACCCAAATTGGAATTACATCCACAGAGCCCCTACCCATACCCATCCCTGGCCTCCACTAACGTAAAAACAGAGGTTGGTCTCCTATGTGCCAGCGCCCGAGTTCAAGTATCTCACTGATGTTTGACTATTGAGAAAACTTGAACAAAAACCGACCATCCTCCATCAGCATGGCTTTCTCAAATCCCTCACTACTCCATCTGGCCTTAGCCCACGCACTCACCACAGGAAAAGCTAGGAATTTAGACCAGAAGAACCCAACTAATGCAGTAGACCAAGCTCGAGCACCAGCATGAAGCAAGTCAACAGGGGGAGAGACCACACCATCCTGAAGCACATTCGGGTAATAGGTAAGCTTACCTCAGGGATGATTTACTTCGACTCGCTCTCTCCGGGCACCACCGCCCGACTCGGTCTTCAAAGGGGTTCACTAGACTCCCCCGAAGCAGATCCTAGCTGGGTTTGTCCAGACGCCGGCACCGCAACACCCAGAGCACCAAAGGAGGACGAGACTGGGAGGGGGGGAAGAATCTGAGGTTGAAGCTGGGTCTCCCATCGCCAAGGCAGTCATCTAGGAGCTAGAAGGCTAAAGCTGGAAAAAGACTAAAAAGTCGTGTAAACTGAAAGTGAACAAAGGAGGTGGGAAGGTGTCGAGGGGGGCATTTAGGTTAAATAAAACAAGTTAGGTGGGAGAAGTGTCTTGATCTTTTGATCTTTCAAATACATTTTAGAAAACATTTTGAGAAGTTTTTAAATTATAATTACATTAAATAAATTGAATTTGAGCATTTGAAATTGTTAAAATCATTTTTATGGGGATCAGTTGACTTATAGATGATTAATATAAGTTAAAGTTCTTAAATTTGTTATGTCGAGAGGTTTTCGTTATATTGATTAATGTATTAGTCAACCAATATACTATACTGACAGACTAGTACACTATAACTAATCGTTTTAATGGTAGTTTTAGGCACTAAAGGCTAGAGGTCCTGAAATCCTATAAATATTGTTTTCATCAGTTTTAGAATTAAGAAGCATTTGGGTGTATTTTTCTCACATTTTAAAGTGTTTTTGAATCATTTAAGTATCATTATCTCATATTCATGAAATTGAGTCTTTTTAGAGTTATCAAGTAATAAAGTATGGTATTTTGAATTGTAACTTTGTCTAGGGCATTATACTATTATACTTAGCGGTGTTTTAAATGATATTAAGGTTTCTCTTCACCTTGGAAGAAGATTGTAAAAGGTTCCTTTTTGCCCAAAAAGATTGTACAAAGGTTGTTTTTTTGTCTTAAAAGAAGAATTATAATGGAATACTAAGAAGAGTCTCAAGAGTGGACGTAGGCTAGGGTTGTTTTTTAAACCATAAATTAGTTTGCATTCTTTCTTTCCTATCTTTTTTAAGTTATTATTAAATAGTTTGATTGGTTTATATTAAGCAATCCATTTATTTATATATTTTTTGATTGTTGTTAAATTGAGTTCATTGGATATAAAATTTTGTTAAATTTTATAAACACTCAATTCACCTCTCTCTTAGGTTTCATTAAAGACTAACAAGTGATATCAAAGTATGGTCTATTAGGTTAGCATTTTTAATGACATCATATAGTAAAGATCTTAATGGCATATCTAAGAGTATCATCATTATCATTTAACCAAGAGGGATAAAGTATTAGTAAAACACCTTTCTTTGATGACAATGATTACCTTTATCAGAAAATTAGGAAATGATTCTTGTTAATGATTGGAAGTGATAACCTATAGGAAATAATTTCAAATGGTACCTTTATTTCGACAAAAATTGTAAATAACAAAGAGATGCACAAATTAAAGGAAAAATGAAAACCCAAAGAGATTAGTTTTCTTGAATAATAAATCAAAAAAGAGAGAGCAAAGTGATCAAGCTGTCACATCAATATGAATTATTTGAAATGAAGCATGATAAAAGCATATCTAGTATGTACTCTAAATTTTTTGAAATTATTAATGCTCTCAAAATGGTAAGAAAGTTGCTTAAGTCACTTCCAAAGAAATGAGAAGCTAAAGTGACGGTCATTCGAACAATAACATTACCATTATAGGTGTTTATTGGATCTTTTCTTATTTACAAAACTAGGCTCAAAGAGACACAAGAAGAAATAATGCTTCCAAAGAAAAAGAATTAAGCATTTAAAGCCTCAAAGAAAGATTGGCTTGACCCCGAACCATAGTGGCTTGTGGCCCAACCCGACCACGTGTTGATCGTCCCGTGGCTCAATTTATAACTTGACGAGCCACCGGCCGGCCAGGCCAACCAGGCTTTTTTAAGAAAAACTTCCAAAACGACGTTTATTTGAAAGTAACAGTCGAGTCACAGGCCGGACCCTTTTTGACATCTCTATTTGAGGCAAACAAAAGAAACAACTATTATTATCTTACCCATTTGGTGGGCTAGTATGCCTATCCCAAACTTTGAATGTAGAGGCCGACAACAGTTGGAAGATAGGATGAGTTGCTTTGAGGTCTTACCGCATGGCTCAACACCTAAAATGTGAAGCCGGTTATAGCTTTTCTTCTGCAAGGCAAGCACATCTAAATTGATTTACCATAGCATAGATGGTTTCAGTATAACTCCAACTGCGGTGGGTTGCCAAATTCTTGTTAACCAACGCAATTAGCTTGTATGGAATTAATTGCTACCAATTATCAGTTAAGGATTTCATGAACTGGACATTTGACTGTGTTCATTAGTCATTACCCTACTTTGGACACTTACTCTATTTAGAACGGGAATGAATATAAACTTAAAGCTTAATGGTCGATTAATTAACAGTTAACGAGAAAAAGGTCTCCTTTTCAGCTGTATTTGCAGAATGAAGCTTATCCCTGTTGTCTCATTAGCCGACTTTAACTCCTGTTATTTTGAGGTCACTGGACCTCTTTCGCCAGAAAGAAAAACTATGGATGATGTGAATATCTACAGCAATATAGGAACATGTCTCCCATGTAGACATCATTGACTTTGTTGTCTAGTGAATAAAAGAGGAATCATGCTACTGATTCTTTTTGCTTGAAAAGGAAAAAGTCTTCGTTTTTATGGGGTCGCATGCACTTGTAAAGGGCTTATGGTCTCTCCATGGCATGCACTGTCGCCTACATGTACATAAACTTTCGCGATATAGATAAACAGTAGATCATTAGATTCTCTCTACATGCTGATGTCTCAGCTGCAGCCTTACTTCTCCTTAAAAAACGTAACTGTAGCAATATCTCTCAACTAAATCCTTATACAGTTGTACGCCATTCACGCTACCTTTTTCACTTCTCTTTTTAATTATTATGGTTCCCTCTGGCCCTTGCTGGTCTTTTACAGGCACAGAATGGGCCTCGGATAAGTGACTGATAAAGCGAAATATGCTCTTGAATATATTCCATCCTGTTTTCACATGATTATCGTGTTTCAATGATATGTCGTTTTCAGAATCTAGGCTGCCTTGTTTCATATGTCTTGATCTGTAAACTGAAGCATATACCATATACTTCTTCACTTGTTTAATGAAATTTAGAGCATCGTTAAAGACTGTCGATGAAATTGAAAGGTCCAGACTTGGAGAGGAGTGGGCATTGGCAATAAAATGTAGCAAAAACTACAAATATTTCTAAAACTTTTAGTACAACATTTTTCTTTTCCTGTTTCTGATTGGAGGTGGACAGTGGTGAGGAAGGTGGGTTGTGGTCGAATTCCTGAACTCATAATCTCATATAAGCTTAGTTAACAACATACTGATCATAGGAACATAGCGGAACGTGTTTGTATATGGTTGGCACAGCACATTTGGTAACTGGAGACGCGAGCAAGTTGCTGGAGTTAGCTTTGTTGATGTGACCAAATCAAAGGGTGCGAGTGTGGTTCTGATGAGGATAGTGGTGGAGAGGAGGAGCAGCCGTGGCATTGTGGTGTGGCATCGTTGGCGGTCGTGCCACGGTGGGAGGTGGGCATTGGTAGCACTTGGCAAAGAGCCCAAATGTGTCAATCTGGCGTACAAAGTTGGTCATACTAGCCCACCCTCCAAAGCCAAACCCAACAATCAGAACCCAAACCACCACGAACACATTGATCACGAACGTCCCTACCCATCTCCCGAAACACTTCGGAGGTGGCTCCACTGCGTTCTACATATCACAACAAAACAAAAAACACAAGTCAGTACATTGTCCTTACCTTATTAGAATTTGCATATTCTACGTTTTATTAAGATTCGTTTCTTCTGGTGGGGCTCACAGTTTCTTGACCTTATGAATCTGATACTATCGGGTGTATTTTGTACGGTGTCTGCCAAAAAAAGACAGGTCTTTTGGGTACAAAACAGATTTCAGAAATCAGGTCTGAACAGATATTCTGCATTAAAGTGTTGCTGCCAGAATTTAAGCCAAATTTATTGCATCGTTGCTGAAAACCAACTTCAATTCTAGTAAAAGTTGTCATTTAAGACCTTTTCGTTAGACATCTATATGTTTGCTTTTGATTATAGTTCTTTAGTTTAGGCCCACTTATCCATTTTCATGCCTACAATTATCATTTTTGGAGAGAAGTCAGGAACTGGTCTGGTTGACTGTGACCACACTAAAGGTTACCACCTGCATTTCTTTAGTGTTTTAGACATTTTTATTTTGTTTTTTCTCCTTAATAGCAATATTCCGTCTAACTTTGACCAAAGTGGGTTGACTTTTATTTCCCATGTGGATTGACAATTAACTAAGAGTATTGAGTTTTGGAGTGCGTAGAAGAGCATGGTAATGAAGTAGCATACCTCTCGTGCAGCCGCTGATTTAAAGGTGAAGATGTGTGCCATGGCAGGGATGATGTAGACTGTGAAGCTGACGAGGAGTGATCCAACGGTGGAGTTTATTGGTCCGAAAAAAGGGAAGATGATAGCCAAAAACCAGATAGGAACGACCACAGGCAATCTAGCAGCAGCCCTCTTGCACAGGCTTTTGCATTCATGCATACCAATCGCCTTCTCCCACACAAAGTACAATGGCGTGCATGCGAACCCAAACGTTATGAACTGCAAAGTTGTGGAAGACAAAAACAAAAAAGGGACCCTTCAAGCCGTTAATACTAAAGTTTTCAGCTTTTACATTAATCGTAGCTTTTTACAGGAAAACAGTAATAGACATTTCATGTATGAACACTAGAAATGTGTGTAGGTTTTAATATTAATGTGTTTTGCTGTTTGTGAGAATGATTTATGAGGAGGGACGTGCCTGGTGGATGAGCATCAAAATGACAGCCATGTCTCTGAAGTGAGATCTTGGAAGGAGAGAAAAGGCATTGGAGTGGTCGAGAAGCAAGTCCCCAAATGCCCAATATACTGCCACTGCAGAGGGCAGTGTCAGTGTCAGTACATACAAAGTTGCCATTAAGTATATGGCCTTGAACTTCTGTGGCTTCCACATTGCATGCATGATTTCCCTGTTCCATAAGAATTTGTTTCAGCTCCAATTCATTCTGCTTACCTCCCATACCGGCTAATACATTGCATTGCAGTATTCCTATTTCATTTTTATGCTTTAAATACACACAAGCATGTTGAGGAGCCCAAACTCAGGTTTTAGCATAGTCTATGAGCGTGCGTGTCTAAAATAATGGAGTGCTTTAAGAAAATTATGAGAAAAGGAAATTCAATCTTCTCTATATGAAAACAAAAAGGAACATGGAATCTAACAAATAGCTAGAATTCACTGATACATTGGAACCTCTTTCTTGCCATCTCATGGTAAAAATAAAAGCAGGAAACACAAAAGATGATTGGCTTTCTACATAGAAAAAGCTAAGAGAAAGGTTCCCAAGGAGACACTGTACTTTTTAACCACGCCTAAGAAGGGCAATTTCGAGAACTTATGCAACAACTACAATACAAAGAACACATATGTACATGGGAAATAGGAACTGAGACAAGGTTTGGTCATTAGATCACATGGTCAGATTATGTCTAAACAAGTGGAGTTTTAGTCACTTCAAGAATGACGTTAAGCCGTTTTGTTTTAGCCTTTGTTCCTTATACATGTGTACAAACTTTTTCTCTATCTACGACCAGGTTCATGCAAACAACTTAATACCATTCAAAGACAGAATTCTACTTCTAAGCTTGTCTTACACAGTAACAGCATGTCCCCCAAATGTGTAGAGAATGTTTGTAGCACCAGTGAAGTATAGCACAATCTTTGCTGGACCTGTATGCTTCACACCCTCCACCTACGGATTATTATACATAAAAAAGCACATTAACTTCTGTTTTAAGAGCTTATGACATCTAAAAACGTTAACTACATAAAAAACCTTAGTATAACTATCAGTCTGATTAGTGGTACTCTAGCATTTCTTTGTTAAGATTAGAATCCTTGTGAGTTGTGATTGTAATCGTGACTATAAAAGAAAGCTCTGGTCTTTTCCTTCAGAAGACATTATTTGACTAGGTTGGTCCAACTTTGACAGAGCTCAAACAAGGTCAACATGTGAAGGACAGGCTGTCCCCTATGCAATGGGAGACGTGATGTGGACCAGTTAGGCGGCAAAACATTCATTCTTAATGTCTGGACGGTCCAAATGGTCTGTGAATCTTAGGAACTAATTGATTATATATATATATACATACCTGTCCGTGGAGGAGAGAAGCAATGGTAAGATACCAAGCAGTGTAAGTAGTCATCACGAGGCCAAGAAACGACCAGATTCTGTAGTTGCGAAACGAAGGAATAAACACTGTGGTGGCACAACATGCCCCGAAAATGTATGTCCAAGTTCTCTTGTCCAGATTGTCGTTTATGTAATATATGTTACTGCAGGACAAAGAAAAACAAATTAAAATGGAAGATACTCTTAAGTGAAGATAGCGTTAAAAAGGAAGGGTCAGAGAGAAAGGTTACAATAGGTTAGGTACCTTGCACAAGCTATGAGTTGAATGACAGATCCAAACAGAAGAAAAGTGCAGTTAAATGCCAAGCCCACGTTCCTCCAGTGTTTCCCAAGGAGACCATCAAGAACTTCAAACCACTACTCAGTTGGGATAGTTTGTTTGGAAACATAGAAAAGATGGGCGACCCTTGTTATGATATGAACTAACAAGCAGTACAATTATAAGAAAATTTTGTATCTTTCATGAGAGATTCAAATTGTACCTGGATTACATGGTTCCTGAAATCAACCTTTTCTCTTTCTCTCCTGGTTCTGTACTCTACATAGAGTATGCTAATCAAATAAGCCGTCCAGCTACCCAGCAACCCATAGAATAGCTGAAACATTATGCCCGATAGCATCCCTAGTTGCGAAAATGAGTATGGCAAGGTAAGCAACACTTGAGCCACCTGACGCAACACAAACCAAAAGTCCAAAACCAAAACAAAAATTGTCAGTTTAAACAAACAACCTATGTAGAACTTATCACAGCAAACCCTCCATGAACTAGAAACTAAACAAGACTGAAAGATTTGACAAACCTGATTAGAAGCGCAACTAAACCATGCATCATAAACAGAACCACCATGCCATAAGATCTTAGAGAGCCTTGTCTTGACGTCCGTAGGCTTGCCTTCAGTTTCCATTTCCACATAATTCCCTACTATTACAGTCTCCACCACCTTATCCGAAGCTGCCATATCTGATCACAGACACACAAAGACACAAACCAATGCTCTCTCACTCTTCCCACTACAATTCTCCAATGCTGACCTTACAGATATTGTCCTTTCAATGCAATAAGAGAAGGGTTTTTGGTGAAAAAAATAGAACTGTGATCGATGAAGGGAAGCATGTAGAGATAGTGATATATATAAGACAGGGGAAGGCAGGGAAAAGCAGATGTTTGAAAGGTACACATGTATGCTGTTGGATGACAGGTTTTGGGGAAGAAAGTAAAATCCACTTTTTGAGAAAATTAAATTACAAAAAAAGGGAAAGAGTTCAGTGGTATTTGACGAAATTTCCCTGGTTTTTGAGCCCTTTTGTGATTTAAAATGCTTGTTTAATTAATAGTTAATAATTAATTTAAAACTAATTATTACTTTTTGGTTTCGGTTAACATTAATAATAATTTAGAGAGCGTGAATCGCTTGTCCGCACGAGTGGGTCTCCGCGCTTCTCGAGCTGATTATTACCAATTCTTTATTCTTCTTCTTCTTCCTAATTTACCCTTCCTTGTTCCGCTTAGTTTCCATAGTGCCACTGACCTACTAGACGATAGAAAAACAAATAGTATTTTCTTAATGCATAATATGGCTAAATGTTACCGTTGTTGTTATGAGAATATAAGAAATTATGTGTAGGATAATTAATTATTCATGTTTATGAGTAACCATGAGTTCGTTAAAAAAAATAGTTGAATAATACTTGGTCAAAGTTTACCTTAAATGTGGTACTTATACCCGTTTTTTGCTTCATTTTGTGCTTGTGAAATTATATTAACTTGTTTGTTTGATTCTTAATCTTATAGGGTTAGCATATCTAATAAGGTATTGAAGACATTAGAGTAGGTTATTACTGAATAGGAGAATGATTCTTATCAATTACTCTAACAATAGGAACACCAACTTCATAATATACGAACTGATAGTTGGGGACTAGAAGGTAAATAGGAGCCATTAGTAGATGGGGGAATTAAAAAAGATAAAAGAAGAGAAAAGAGGGTATGAAGAAAACCAATTTAAGGCAAGGGAAAGAGTGAAGGAGAGAGGTGGGAATTATAACGAAGTAGACCGCATGATTGCAGGCAATGCAAGCGTGGTCCTTTCACAATGTTAGAAGAAAAAAGCTGCTTTTCTTATTTACATCACATGGACTTACTTACAAGCACATAGGATTACATGCTTACTGCACTGCTGTTATAAATTTATAAATAATGTATGATGGTTAATGAATGAGGACAACAAATTAAGGAGAGAAGCTCTGGTTAATTTAGGTCATGTGACTTTGGAAATGGCATCTCCTTTACAATATAATTTGTGGGTTTTACTTTGCATTCATATTCTCCTTCATCTATTTAGTAGTACTAGTGCACCATATATTCTCTTCATTTCACTTTTCTTGCTTTGTTCTTTACACTTCATTTCACTTTCATCATCATCTTATTCTCTGTGGCCTCTTCATAGGTTACGGGATAAAAAGATCTCTTTCTCGCTTAAAAAGTAACTAAATCTCCTACCCTTTTAAGTAGTTTAAGTTATAATTATATATAGTTATAGACAGCTATAGATCGATGCATATCTCTTTGACTAGGCGTTATGCAAAGCAACTATATATCGTGATGTCCACGATAATTTTTTGGTAAATAAAAAAGCTAACAATTAACTAGAGCTAATAACAGGATTAATAGAGAGTTGGCATTATAACATCCGGTGGACCTTCTTTTCAGAAGAAAAATACTCAGGTTTCTCAGTTTCTTTGTGCATGATTACACAGAATGATCAACGGTGTAACTTACAGTCGAGGGCCGGACTGGCACAGGAAATAATGTACCGAAGGAAGCAACATTAATTGGTATAATAATAGTTCCCACAGAGATAACTATTAGACCACCTCCATGCCTGTCTCTTTCAGTACTGGCTTGAGAATTTATCGGGCCAGCCCTTTATTTTTGAATTTGAACAAACCAGTTACTCAGAGAGATTATTGATTATATTGCATCTCATGATTGTTGATCATAATGATTTTGTCTTCTTATAAATTAAGAAAATAAAATCCAATATCCTACCTCAGTATAGCTAAAGAAAAGGCAGGACATCACGTCCAGGCGCAAGAAAAAAGAAAAAGCTTTGTGTTTGCTGCAGGTAAACATATTTATGGCCATTGTTGGGTACCATTTTTTCACTCCTTGTTAGGTCATGCTTTCCAACCACAGTTGGCCCAGAAACATTCCCTGTAACTCCTGTCTCCTTTGACTAGATTGAGTGCAGACCAACGCACCACTATATTCCTGCATGCTTGCGTCCACCATAATCTCTGTCCTTCATCAATTCATATCCACCTTTTGATCGTATAGGAACAGACTTGAGTTTCTGATGCCTCCCTATGAAACTTGATCAACTTGATGTTAATTGTCAGGCGGAGTAAAGCAGTAAATGAGTTTAGTTTTTTTATAAAAAAAAAACCTGAAATGCTTGCCCTTGTCGTTATTCCCAATTTCCAAGGTTAAAACTAAGAGATTCTACTGCTAGTTTCTTTCGCTTGACATCCTTGCTCTGCAAGAAATGTAGTACTTGGTGAGTTCTTTGGAAAAACATTTGATGTAATAAGATAATCTCAATTATTGGAGATGAGAAATTTTTGAACCTATATTAATTAAATCATCAAAAGAGAGAATAGGACATTAATTTCCCACAATTGAGGATGAGTCTAGACAAGGCATGCTAATTCTGTTAAATACTGTCTTTGCTCTTTACTTGGAGACACAAATAGGGGACCATTTGGACAGGTGATTTTGGTCTGATAATTTTGGCGGAGTAAGAAAAAAAAAATGTACCTTAACCATCCCCATTATGGACACAAAGACAATCTAGGTAAAGATCTATAATTAGCATGTCCAAGAATTAATTAGGTCTGCCATGCCTTAACGAAAGGCCACCAACTAATGATTTAATCTTAACCTTAATCTAATACAGGTTAAGGTTATATAATGTTCAATTTATAACAAATCTAATGTTATATCTTTCCTAGTCCTTTTGGGTTCTGACCATATTAATTCCTTTCGCTTTTTAATCAAAAGCTTGCATTGACTTGGAGAGCAGCTAAAGCCTAAAGTTAGTGTACCTTTGTAAGATTAATTCAATGGCGGTCAGCACCCGTTTATCATCCCAACACAATCATGTTTGCTTCTCTTTATGGCCTCCAATAATGGAAACAAATTTTGGAATCAAAGAATCCTATACACTTGAAGAAAAAGGCCACTTTTATAATGTCAAAAGAAAGTCCGCAAGTGAGTATTTCTTGGTATTTGATATGATCTGGACTTTTCTTTTCCCATTCTATTTCTTCAAATTCGTAGTTAAAGTGTGAATTCTGTGCCTTAAAAGTAGTTTGTTTGCATAAACAAAAGGAAACATCAAACTTCAATTAATCTTTTACGTAACTCGACCCTTTTAACAACTACCGACATGCTAATTCTTTCATTATTCAAATACTCCCGACTTTGTATGACAGATGAAAAAGTCAATAGGCCCGTATTAATTAATGCTTTGTATTTGCCCTGTTTTAAAAGATAAATTGGCATGAAAATTGAATAGCCATATATGCTACTGGATCCATTACCTATATGTGTAAGGCCTCAAGGATTTGATGGCCCATTTAACTAAGCCCAAAGTTTAAGAACTGACCTTATAAATCAAGGGTAATTTAAGAAACTTTAAAAAATATCATAATTTTTAAAATTCTCGAAAAAAAACTCTTTCTAGTTTTTAATTCTCTATAAAAATCCATTTCCTTAGTCTTCGATTAAAAAATAGAGACAAAATATATGTAGTATGAACATCAAATATGGATTAATCATGTGTCACTAATATGGTATATATTTCAAATCAACTTTTAAACTCGGTTCAAACCAATTAAATTTGACTTAAATTAATGTTTTAAAATTATTATAATAAATTATTATTTTGAGTCAAATTTAATTAGTTCATTTCGAACATAATAGTTAGGTTGAATCATTATGTAAATAAAATTTAATTATTACGAGTGTAATATTTATAAAGCTTGTATTTTATTTTTATTTTTTAATTGAAGTCTAAAAGAAGGAGATTTTTAGATAATAAAAAACTAGGAGTTTTTTTCGATAATTTTAAAGATTGGGAAGTTTTTTTTTAAGGCTTCTTAAATTACATGGGAGGTTTATGTCTTCTACCAAAATATTTTGTGATACTCTTTCGTCTTTTTTCTCTCCTTTTTACTTTCTTCAGTTTTTGTTCACTCTTTCATGCTCACCACTAATCGATCTCTTGAACATTAATAAGTGAGTCAAAATGCCAAAATGAATACCTAAAAATGATGGGATGATTCTAATAAATTTAGATTAATCTACACATAAAAGGAAAACAGATCTATCAATTCTTCCCCTCTTGAGTATGTAAAGGAGACCATCCATCTAAATTCCCTTTTGAAAAAGGCACAATCATCATATTAGTATCATTATCATCCATATGAATCTTGGACAACTTAAACAAATCAAAATAAAAATATCCCTAATCTAATGGTATCTAACATCAGTGTACTTTGACCCACTATGGAATGTAAAATCCTTATCAAGTTGCATTATATTATAGCTATTACAATGTGGCACATAACTCTCTTGTACAAGGTTGAGCTCCCTCACAAATCTCTTAATTTATAGTATTTCTCTATAAGTTTCAATAGCAGTAATAAACTTTATTTGCGTAGTTAACAAAGTAATGCATTTCTACAACTTGGATTATCCTCTGCAAAAGGAATTGAATAGCTAGAAGTAAACTTCATTGTATTAACATTTTCTACTATATTTGAATATTTGTATACAAAAACAATATGTATTCTTTTTCCAAAATGCAAATTCAAACTAAAAGAGGTACATCCATATCTCAAAATCCAATTCATTATATGCCAATACTCTCTTCTTATACTAAAAAGAAAATGGCTAACAACACTAATAATGTGTGCAATATCAAGTTATACAAACCATTGTATACATCAAACTACCAATAATTGAAGCACCAGGAACTTTGGCTTTTATATATTCCATTTCTTCATCATTAAAAGTACATTAATTTTTACACAATTTAAAGTGCATAAGAAGAGGTGTATTCCCCACCTTAACTTTGCTTATATTGAATCTTTGAAAGGCCGTCTTGATATGCTTCATTTAGAATAGTTGTAACTTCTTAACCTTCTTATACATATAATCTTCATGCCAAGAATCTACGTTACTGCCCCTAATTTTTTCATAATAAAAGACTTATTTAAATTCTATATCAACTTTATATTAATAAAAGCATTTTCACTAATAATAAGCATGTAATTGATATAGAATAATAAAATAACAATGTTATCTTTATATAATTTATCGATGAAAACTCAATACTTAAATTACGTCTTCTTGAAGCTTTACTTTCTTATTACATAATCAAACTTCCTATACCACTATCTTAGTACTTTTTTCAAACCATACAAGATCTTCCTCAATTTGTAGACATAATCTTTTTTTCATTTGACTTTGAAGCCTTATGGTTGTTTCATATAAATCTCCTAATCCAAATCATCATAGAAAAAGTGATCTTCACATCTATTTACTTAACATCTAGGTTATGGCGTGTTGTTAAACCTAGCATAACTTACATGGATCACATTTTCACATTTGTATAAACTATTTCATTAAATCAACTACTTTTTATTACTAAAGTCCTTGACAATCAATCTAATTTTGTATCAAGAATTGATATGGAAGACTTACCAGTTATTTAAGCTTTTCAATCCTTATGTAGTTTAACAAAATCAAAATGTAATTATTATATAAGGATTTCATTTCATCCTCTATAACTTCTAACTATTCTCTTTCTACTCACTATCCATAGCTTCTTTAAAGCTTCAGATTCTCCTCTGTTAGTAATAAGTATACACTCATTAAGAGGGTAATGTGATGAGGACTTCTCTCTCTAACAAATCTCCTTAGAGAAGTTTATAGAGAATTTACGATTGTTAACTTTATATTTGCTAGTTACCAATTAACTATAACATCATATATTAAAGTATCTAAAATGTCTACACTCTGCTACTCTTTTTACGTTTGATCATCAGTTTTATTGTCGTCTTTGATCTTAGCATCTTGAAGATCATTTTAGTAGCATTTGGTGCGCATTTAAAGAAACTAGCTCAACATCAATCAACCTGTCATTTTTTAAAAATCATACTTTTCAGCCTTTTTAATATCCTCAGTAGTTTGGTCCTCAAAGTACACTACACCATGGCTTTTGACAAGTTTCTTCTCTACTACTAGATCATATAAATAATAGTCAAATACATCTTAACTATAATCAACAAAGATGTACTACTTAATTTTAACATTTAGCTTCAACCTCTCATCTTTAGGAACATGCATAAATACTTTACTTAGCAACAAAATTCTCAAGGGATCATAAGATACTTCGTTATGAAATCAAACTCTATTAGAGACAATACCATCCGAAGCAACAATAGGAAACTGTGCAAAGTGCTTCTGCCTGGAAAGAATTTGGCAACTTGGTTTTTACAAGTAAGCATCTAACTCTCTCCATTAAAGTTTTAGTTATCCTCTCTACTACTTAACCGAGGAATACTGAAAGGTATTATTGCATATGCATTTTAATTTCTTGTCAATTTGTTTGACAACAAAGTTTGAAATCCAAAGAATTCTTTAATAGCTCAAACTTTGTCCTTTAAAGCATAAACTCATAGTTTCTTAAAACGATCCTCAACAAAGTTAATCAAATCGAATAGCTCAATTATATGACATTACCTTAAAGGGCCAACAATCATTAGAGTATGCAAGATTTAGCAAATCCACTTTCCAAAATGAGGATGACCCTTAAAAGAAACTCTTTTTTTTCCAGCTAAGCAATAAACACATTTATCAAACATAGCTTCCGTAATCCTATAAAGTAAAATTTTATTAGCCAAGTAATCCCTTTCACATTTATATGACTGAGTCTTCTATGCTATAATTTTGATGAAGTATTACTATCCACCATATTCAGTAAACCACTTGAAATAAAACCTTACATCATATGAAAGTTGAAGGATTTGTTACCTTAAACTACAATCAATGAACCTTTTGTAAGTTTTCATTGCCTATCATTGAATATATTGTAATAACCATCATCATCAAGCTTTCTTGTAAAGATCAAATTCAAATGAATTTTAAATGTATGTTTGAAACGTTAAGAACTAACTTCGACAAATTGTTTTCATTTTAATCACCTTAAATGATGTCCATCGCTGACCATTTTCAATACTCCAAAATCACTTGGATTATGAGATGTGAAAAACTCCTTCCTTGGCATGACATGATAGGAGTACAAATGTCTACAACCTAACTTATAAAATACTAAATTAATGACATTTTCATCATAAGTAACAAGAATAATAGCAATATGGTTTTCATTACATCATCTTTATTTTCCTGTATCATCTCCCTTTTTAGCTTAAAACAATACTTCTTAATATATCTTGCTTTACCATAGTGATTATAAAAAAATTTCTTGTATTTGGACCTTAAACTCCTTATATCTTTCTATTTATCCTTCTAACCTTTGGATTTTCTTCTCACCTATTTTCAATAACAAAACACTTGATTATGATCTTCTTATCATCTTTTATTCAAAACATAAATTTTACATATTTGATGTTCATCACACCTCTAACACTAGAATTGTTCAAAGAAATACAATTTTTTAATAATATAGCCTAGCATTAATGTAACATCCCGGTTCCTACGGGAAGGGTAAAATGGGAATTCTGAGTGATCAGTGAGGGGTTAGTAATGTTATTATTGCTTCATGCATAATGTGGCATATTGAGGTTATGTATAGCTTATAGGCAACTGAACCGGGAGACAGTAAAGAATAAGTATTTGTTGCCTAGGATTGACGATTTGCTTGATCAGTTGCAGGGAGCTCAGGTGTTTACTAAGCTGGACTTGAGGTCAGGGTATTATCAGTTGAAGAT
>JAOQMR010000213.1:32659292-32672110 GCA_027563865.1 Erythroxylum pelleterianum
CACAATTCAAATTCACAACTCATAATTCAACATATCATCACATAGAACATGTCAAGTGTAATTAATCATCAAAACATCACACTCAATCTTGCATCATAACTTGACATATCAAATTGCAAATGCACACATAAATGGCTCGAGAGTTCTGTAGAACAAAATGAAGAAACTGAAGTTTACACTGTGAACAAAACGAGTCCAATTTCTCAGGATCTCATGGCCTCAAGTGGGCGACCGAGAGAAGGCTATAGGTCAATGTGCACGTGACTAACAAAACGTTCCTCTCTTACCCAAACACAATCAAATTTATGCTCAATTCATTTCCATACATTTTTCATATTCTCATGCTTTTTATGCTTTCTCCTTTTTTCATTCAATTCAAAATGTCATAACCTTTTTCAAGGTACAACATGGTCATAATTCATCATACAAAAAAAAAACCATTCGTCTTTCATGGCATGACATAATAAGGAATCATCATACATTTTTCAATAATCACATTCATTCAATTTAAGCAATTTAGCACACATTCATGAATAAGACAAAATTGCTCATTTTACACAACAACCATAAACATATTACCCACCTATTTACTTGCAAAAATCTAAGCTCAAGATTGCCTTTCCTTTTGCTCTTGGATTGTTATTCCTTGGTCTCCTCCAAACAACCAAGTTCTCATTTAACACAAAATTCCCATAGAAATTCATAAAACTTCAAAAATCAGAAAAATGAAATAAATGATAAAATGGGGTTTAGGCTTAACCTACCCATAGTCTATCTAGGTTGGAAAAACCAAAACCTAGTTTAGAAATCCATCAAAAAAATATCCATCTAGGGTTTCTCCTCTTTCTTCCTAAACAATTCATTCTCTTCTCTAATCCATTTTTGTTTTTCTACTAAGCAAGAAGAAAGATGATGCTTACCTTAGGTTTATCCCAAATCTTCTTTCTCCATTTTCCCTAGCTTCCATGAACTCTTCTTCCTTTTCTCTTCTCTTCCCACGATTTTCTCTGCTTTTTTCTAATTCTCCCAGGATTTTCCTCTTCTTCTTTTAAATAATACCACATTATGCTTGCTCTTCCCTTTTTACCCTTCATTTAATTGGTTCTCCCAAAATTTCCCCTTTTGTCCATCAACTACTAACATCTTAACTCCTTATTTTGATCAGGTAAATGAAGAAATTTGATAATACTTCCTTATAGAGAAATGTTCCTCTATGTCTTACGTTTCTAATGAAACCAAAATAATTCAATTTGGTTTAGTAATTTTGAAGATATACCTTAAACATTTTCGGGTTATTCACAGTCAAAAATAGTGTACCATGTACAACTTCCATCAAGAAATTCAATATCTTACAGACTGAATCCCAATTCGATGTTTTCATATGATTTGTATCCCTACATCTTTAGTTTACTCCAAATTAACAATCATCTCATTTGGATCTCTATAGGTCCATATATCCTCAAAATACTGAAGCATGTTCAGTAAAACATCCAACTCATATTCTTCCAACCAAACCCCTCACTTTCGTTCAATCAATATGTTTCAAATCAATTCATAATGCTACCAATTTTTTTAGAGTGGTACAAAAATGTCTTAAGAATCCATTGCTTCAAAAATCAAGTCATTTGGAGGTCTGATGAAGAAGTTATGGTCAAAAGACTATTGGATGTTCATCAACCTCTCAAAACTTCAAAGTCGCTATCGTGCAATTGCACCGTAGCGACTTTCGGGATTCAACCTCCAAAGTTGCTGTCGTGCTTTTGTACGATGGTGATTTTTGGCTAACCCTCAAAGTTACTGTCGTGCTTTTGGTATATAATCTTAAAAGCACGACGGTGCTTTTCCACTTCTTCTTCTTCACAGACGTCCTAACTTCTAAACTCTGTAACTTTTGATCCAGAACTCCAAATTTTGCAAACTTTATATCAATGGAAAGATAAAAAAATATACAATTTCTATGAATACCTAAACAACAATTTTTGCTTCTATAAGGGTCAAAATTTCCAAACAATGAAGCTGACCCAAAAATCCATCCTATACAGCATCACCAACTTCTAATAATTATATCTCCCAACTCAGATGTCTAAAAATCTCGTACTATATACCATTGGAAAGATAGAAAGATAAACTAAAAATTTTATGAGATAATTTTATCAAAATCTCTCTAAATCAACCCAGAAAAATCACAGAAGTTTCAGATTGAAAATCCAACTCTCCACTGTTCATTCTCATAGAATTTTCAGACTACCACTTTCCAAAATCCAACACTTCAATTTTTTTTTCTAGTTTTTCTAATCCATTTCAATCAACTCATTCACCATAATTTCATACTACTCCAAAATATTCAAGTTTAGTCAAAAATCATCAAAAACGAAGAATTCATAATCAACTTATTCATGCTCTGTTACTTTTCTGCATTTTCAACTTTCATGCTCAATCACTATTCTTCCTCTCAACTTCCATTTAAACTCAATATCATCCATAAACAAATTATAGTCCATGATTGATCATGAACATTAATAATAGAACATACACACATATACCCACTCATCATCAACTTACTACATTCACTACCTAAATCTTGTATATCATTTCAAATTCAAGAATTCTCCTTTTTCTTTACTCATAACTAATCACTAACAATGTATCATTTAATAGTTCTAACTTCCAAGAAAAATTCGGGGTACAATAATAGTATATGTCACAATGGTCCCTATGTGTTGAATTGATGTACTATACAATCTTTATGTTTGATGATTATTATTTCCATGCAAGATCAATCTCAAAGTTCCAATATGGAGAATAGGAGAAAACCCTTGTTCTTGAAGGAATTGGAAAAATTATGAAAAGTTTAAATTCTTGTCATCTATGGAACTATGGAGATCATATAATACATTATTGCTAGATGATTCACAATATAAGGTTTTACGTAATCTAGCATATAAATTTACTATTTACCTTTTATCTTTATTATAGGTGCATAATTGCTTTCTTTGTTTCATGATTTTACACCTTCTTATTTTTATTCTAACCTCTCTCTTTTTTTTACGTAAGGAGTTGAAGTGTTTCCTTACTCGTATCGATATTAAGATAATAACAATTCTACCTTAGGTGAGATACTCTAATGATTGTTATTTTTTATTTAGATTGACTGTAACAATTCTTTATTCTTACATATATATGGTTTTGGACAAGATTGCAAGGTGATCTTCATATGTATTTAGATTGATTGGTTAGGGGATCACATGTTTCGAATTATGTTACTTAGAATCCATATGATCAACATGCCATATGTCCCTAGTGCTTTTACTTATATGAGTGAAATTCCTAATTCTTTTGTCAAAAGAAGGTCCTAATGTTTAATCCTAAGGAAGGTTCCATTTAATTTCCATATGTGATTTCTTCTTCCCCAATCATTTATCCTCACTAGGTCATCTTCATAGCAATTATATTTCAATACCTCTAAAGCTGGATCCATAATGAAAAATATTATAAATTAATACCAAGTTCTTAGTTGTAATTATGCCAATAAACAAGAAAACCATAGAAATTTATATTTTCATAATTTAAAAACATTTGAATTATTAGGACTATAGACAAAGAAATCATAATACAAGATAAAAAATTCTTATTAATTATCTAGTGGTGACATCTTGAGTGCTCTCCTAATATTTCTCCATTAAGATGAATTACAAAAAGGCATAGGCAGTAACTTAATTCCAATATTCACAATACAATGATTAATTGCATTATTCGTCCAATATAACTTCTAATCTTGATCCTTTTTGAGTTCTTATATATTTTGAAATGAATCTTTTCTCTCATGAATCTTATATGATCATGGTCTATTTTTTCTATTTATCTGTTAGCAAACTGATAAGAGGATCTCATTATTTTTTCTGATTATAATTAAACTTTCGTTAGATATAAAACCTAAAAACTTGGAATATAATTGGTTTGAATAGAACAATGTAAGGCTTATATCACTTGAGTACACGTCCTACCATAGTTCTTATTTAAATTCAAACTTTGGAGATCAACTTGTAGGTGATTAATTCAAACATGATTACTTGAACTTCAATGTGATTAATTCAAACTTAGTATTAACATAAGAAATTCATAGGTTTAATAGACATGACAATTATTTACATAATAACCCCCAGGACGGTAGATAGGCTAGAAACCCGTGTTAATGCTTATAGTGAAATTTGGCGTTGCATGCAACAGATATAAATACAAAACTATTCAACAAGTGTATTATATTAAATATGAAATTTTCTTTTTTTCCATGCCCTATTTTGTGTTGAAAAGCGTCGCTCATCCTTCTTTTTTTGTATTATGTGGTTGTCTATCTATCTAGATAAGTCTCAACTAGTGTCTACCATATGTGTTGCTTTAATAGTACGAGTAATTGTGTTTGGGTTTTGTGTGAATGCAAAGGAGGTCTTGATTTTGTATTATTGTTTAGAATATTCTTATAATCATTGATGAAGGTTTATGTTCTTCTATAATAGTCTAAGTATTTATGTTTGGGTTTTATTTGAATTATTAACGAGTAGATGTATGAATTACATAAATATTTACTGTATGTGGAATGCGTTTGAGATCTTATGGATGATCCAATGTATAATAAACCCCTAGGACGATATATAGGATGGAAACTTGTGATGTAGCTGCCATGAGGCTTATCGATGAAAAATTCCACAAGTTTAGGAGTTATAGCGAGAACTTGCTTTCTCAATTCATATGGTGTAACAATGCCACATACCATAATGATTGTTTAAATTCAAACTTTGGAAATGACTTATAGGTGATTAATTAAAACATGAATAGTTGAACTTCATTGTGATTAATTCAAACTTAGTATTAACATAAGAAATTCATAGGTTTAACAGATATGACAATTCATTGCATAATAAACCCTTAGGATGATATATAGGCCAGAAACATGTGATGCAACTCCTATGAAGCTTATCGGTGAAAAATTCCACGAGCTTAGGAGTTACAGCGAGAACTTGCTTTCTCGATTCATATGGTGTAACAATGCCATGTACCATAGTGCTTGTTTAAATTCAAAATTTGGAAATGAACTTGTAGGTAATTAATTTAAACATGAATACATGAACTTCATTGTGATTGTTCTATATAGTGTTGGATTTAATAGATGTATGTACTTTTTTATTTTTTAATTTCACTTTTATCAATTAAGTCGTCCAACTTTTGTTCATATTTGGAATATTGTTAGAATAATTGATGGATAGATGACCACGTGTCGTAACGCTGGTCAAATTAAAATAATTAGACTATTATTATAGCAGTGGTGAGTCTAGGTTGATCCCACAGAGAGTGTGTGTGAAGTTTAAGAAATGAAATTAACCGGTGTTTACACTTAACGAGGGGTTTTGGATTTTTTGGAAGAACAAATAAAACTAACTAATGAAAACAAATTAAAGAAAAACATGCAAAAATGATAAATGTGGGAATTCAGTAGGGACCCAATTCTTTGGTTCAATCTCGACCTATACCCTAATTAAGCATATTTCATTAATTTGTTGTTCTTTAACCTCTCCTAGAAACTATTAATCGTTGGTTAATAATTAACCCAAGTTTTCTCTTAGGTTTTGTTTAATTAAGATACGATCATTAATTAAACTTAACCACCGAATAACCTAGGATACGATCTCTAGATTTAATTAGGCGGTAATATTATGAATTAGAAAAATCGATTAATCAAGGCAACAACCACATACAATGCGTCATTAACCTAGGTCATGTTATCCCTAATAATTACGAATCATTAGTCGCTACACATGAATTTCAACATAACAATTACGGATTATATTGAAATTCTAGCAATGGGTTTAAAATTAATAATTCAATGAAAGCATTAAAATCATCAATTCACAATACCTAATAGGTTCGTACATAAATAACCGAACAATAATGAAAATCCGTTTATTCATACACAATACCCAAATCAATTAAAATAGGATAGCACAAAATTCCTAATGAGAAAAAGAAACAACAAAATAATTAACAAATACTTAACTCGGGTCGTCGACATCGATATTACCTCCGAACTAGCATCGAGATATTTAGCCCTTCATGGGTCTTTCCCGGAAAAGTTGCTTCAACCCCATTCCAGATACCTAGCTAAAAAGTCCCTTAATTTCTGTTGACTATCGCAAGTTTCTTGTTCAATGTAGCTGGGACTTCTTTACTGTAGCTTGTGATGGGACGAATTAATTTTGTCCCTCATTAAATCCTTCGTAGCTTGCTCCTCATTGTTGAGTCTTGTCCCTGTAGTGTGCTCCAGCCACAAGCCTTTCTCCAGCAGCCAAGTCGCCCAGCTCCAAGCCTCATCAGTCCTTCTCTTCAAGCGCCGCACTCTTTTTATTTCCTCCACTCTTGGTTTATTCCTCTCTACTGTAGTGTGTCTCCTGTGCAGTGATAAGACAATTTAATTTGCTCCCCTCAAAACCCTGCCTACTGCTGGTCTGCTTCTTGGACGTAGCGTTTCATACAGCACACTCTGTGTTGTTGCGTGAAACGTAGCGCACGCTATGCGTTTTGCATTTTTCTCATCCTTTTTCTTTGAAATTACTTGCATTAAATTTTTTTTTCTTCTTTGTCTTCCGATTTTCATCTTTTAATTTTCTTTGTGCACTCCATGAAGACAAACGAGTATTAATCTTTGAAAAATGTCCCAAATGGGGTACTTTTGACTCACTTTAATTTCTTTGCTTCCAAATTGTACCTAAAATCATATATAAATTAAAGTGAGTATCTTAAGCATTTTTGTATCATTAATCGCTAAGTGTACATAATTAAATATATCAACAATTAAACACATATCAATAGATGTATGAATTATATTTCATTTGTAAGGTTATTATGAGTTAGAATGTGGTGATTGTCCAGTCACTAAGGTGGAATTGGTTTTGATTAGGTTTTCTAATGATGAACTCATATGATGGGATAAGTTATTTCAATTTAGAGTGGAAATGATCAGAGACTTGTAAAAACTTAGGTGATGTTGTGTAAAGTAATGGTTAAATGTTTTGTAAACTTAGGGGAAATGAAGGATACTAACTATGAAATCACATTTTTAAATAACAGTTTTATAGAAATGAGTAATGTCGTTAGATCTTGGATGTATAGACGATTAACACCTGATGGTTTTATTATTCCTGAGTTTGTTGAGGGAGTTGAAGCTTATTCAATATGCATGTTCTCAACCCGCATATATGAATGACCCAAAGATCAGATATCCATGTAAAAAGTGAAAATATATTCTTTTTCTTCCTATTGATGAAGTGAATCTCCATTTATTAAGAAAATGGTTTGTTTCAAATTATTTTGAGTAGACATAACATGAGGAGCCATTGATTTGTAGCACCTCAATGGGTAATGAAGTAAACTCGTCAATAAATGTGGATAAGTTTGAAATGAGGGTCTGGATTTAAAACAAATAATGTGGGTGTTGAAGAAAATCCTTACATCCAAATGGTTTATGATGCAGTTGGTTATACCTTTTAGGAAAATATAGAAAATCTTCAAGAACCAAACCCACATACAAAATAGTTTTTTGACTTACTACAATAAGCTGAATAAGAATTATGGCCAAATTGCGAGACGATTACTCAATTGTCTTCAATTACTCAAATATTGAACATAAATCCTGAAGGGCATATCTCTGATCGAATTTTTGCTAAAATTCTTTGTTGGTATAATAAATCATTACCTTCTGATTATACACTGGTTGATAATTTTTACAATATGAGAAAACTAATTAGGAGTCTTAGTTTGCTATTTGAAAAAATTGATTGCTTCAAATTGGGAAGTATGTTGTTTTGGAGAGATGACGTGGAATTATAAGAGTGCAAATTTTGCGATCAATCTAGGTTCAAACCTATAAAGCGTTCTATGAAACAAAAATTAGTACCATATAAGCGAATGTAGTATTTCTCACTAACTTAGAGACTTCAAAGACTATATGCCTCTAATGTTACTGCATCTCACATGATATGGCATAATGAACATAAATAGATGGAATAATGAGCCATCCATCAGATGCATTGACATAGAAACATTTAAATAACACCCATTTTGAGTTTGCAGCTGAAAGTCGAAATGTTAAGTTGAGATTGTGGAAAGATGGATTCCAACCTTTTGGCCAATCTGACCAATAATATTCATCATGGTCAATCATAATTACTCCTTATAATTTTCCTCTGTGGATGTGTATGAATGTGGCATATATGTTCTTGACAGTGATTGTGCCAGGGCCTAGAAATCCAAAGCATGAAATTGATGTATTCTTACAATCATTTGTATATGAATTGCATCATCTTTGGGAATATGATGTGTCTCTTAAACAAAATTTTGTGTTTAGAGTAGCTTTGATGTAGACTATTAGTGATTTTCTGGCATATGATATGTTGTCTAGATGCAGCACAACAAGAAAATTAGCTTGTCCTTATTGTGGCAATGATTCTGATGCATTTTATCTTCCAAAACAGGGCTAAAACATCTTAGTTTGACAACCACAGGAAATTTCTTCCTCTAGATCATCTATTTTGATGTAATAAACAAAATTTTGTTAAGAATATGATGATACAAACACTTCCTCTCCCTCACAAAGCTAGTGAAGAGATATTACAGGAGATTGATGAATTATGGTTACTGAAAGTTATAGAACTTGAAGCTAATGAAGTTAATACAAGCATTAGTAAAAACTTTGGTTGGAGAAACGAAGCATCTTTTGGGATTTGCCTTATTGGAAAACTAATTTGATACGTCATATTCTAGATGTGATGCATATTAAAAAAATATTTTTGACAATTTGTTCAATACCATAATGAACATTAAAGGGAGGACAGAGGATAATGCAAAATCATGAGCTAATTTGAAGCCTTTTTGTAGCAGGAATAAGTTGGATAAAGGTCTATGCACTGGTAAATATTTGAAAGCATGTGACACTTTGGAGAAAAAATAAAACGAAATTTTTTGTGAATGGTTGAAAAGTCTAAAGTTTCCTGATGGATATGTTTCAAACTTGACAAAGTATGTGGACATGAAGAAGTACAAATTATTTAGGATGAAAAATCATGACTGTCATGTGTTTATGCAAAGGCTAATTCCAATTACATTTTGGGAGTTGCAATTGAATAAGGTTTGGGAAGCTATAACTGAATTAAGTTTGTTTTTCAAAAGCTTTACATCATTAAAATAAATTTGGTTTTAATAGAAAAACTAGAAAGGGAAATTCCAGTAATCTTGTGCAAATTAGAAGGGATTTTCACTCTAAGCTTCTTTGATTGTATGGAGTGTCTACCTGTGCATTTAGCATACAAGGCTAAACTTGCTAGTTTAGTTCAATATCGATGGATATATCCGTTTGAGAGATAATTATAATAAATATTTAAATTGGAGTTATGGTATGTTTTAATCACATAATTGTTTATCAATAGCTATTTGTAATGTAGGTATTCGAACTACTTGAAGAAAAATGTCAAAAAACAAAGCTAGAGTTGAAGGTTTGATATGTAATGCTTATTTAGTGAAGGAAACAAGGACATTTTGTTCATATTATTTAAGTCGCATGTGCACATAAGAGAAAGAAAAATTTCTCGTAATGATAATTGGGGAGGAATGGGTGATGTTGATGATAATTTATCCATTTTCACATATCTTGGACAAACATATGAACGGTCAACAAGAAGAATGTTAACAGAGGAAGAAATAGAGGCTATCCATGGTTACATTTTATTGAATTGTCAAGAGATTCAACCTTTTGTGCAGTAAGTTGAAGTTGATTTTCAAATTGATTATTTGGTTTTTTAAAGTTAGTGTTGTTCACAACTAAAATACATAATAATGCCTTTAGATCATACGAGAAATGGTTATACGAGCTAATGCCGGAAAAAACACAGGATGACATCAATAAAGAAGTTGAAAGACATTTTCCTCGATGGTTCGAGAAATATGTAAGTTTTCACTTACACTTATTAAAATGGTTGAATAATCAAATCAAAGTGTTCAAATGATATTGTATTATTTAATATGATTTTTTTGTAGGCCTCGAAAAATTCTAATAGAGAACAAGTTCATGTGTGATATTGTGAATATACTTTTTTGAACTGCTAAATCGTATTCGGTACATGTCGTTAACGGATATAAATTTCATACAGAAAATCATGATCATAACATGACAACAATAAATAGTGGGGTTTGCATAGAGTGAGAATTGATGGATTACTATGGTAAAATTATTGAGATACTTCAAATTAAGTACCTTGCATTACCAATAAAATGGAGTGTGATATTTAAGTGTGACTAGTTTGATCCAACTCCTAATTTTAGTACAAAAGTGCACAACCAATAAAATCTAGTCAAAATCAACTAGCGAAGAAGATTTAGACAATTTAAACCTTTTGTGTTGGTAATGCGAGCGATTCAGGTGCATTATGTCCCTTTTCCCAGCTTACGACGAGATAAGTCAGATTAGTTGATCGTTTGTAAAGTAAAACCTAGAGGTGTTTTTGAATTACATGGAAAAGGAGAAAAATAAGAGAATTGAAAGTGAAGTGCTTCAGGAAGCTACATATGACGGGAATGAAACATTTAACGATCCAAATAATGAATATATTGAAATTTTTATTGGAGAGGATGAGGAGGGCAAGAGATCTGAAAAGAAGCCTGAGTTTGATTCTAATTCTTCAGAAAAAGAAGAAGGAAATGATTTATATGATCATGATAGCGATTAATTTGTGTTTGTAATAGAATATTATATGAATAAATCTATTATTACATCAACAATATATTGTTATATATTCAATTTATATTGTTCTATTACTGGAATATTTAATCAAATGTAAATTTAAGGTTAAAAATATGCACTACAAAGAAAACACGATATGATGCGGCCAAGGTTAAGGTTACCTCAATTTGGAGCCAATTACTTTCTAAGTGAAGCACCACATTCTGCAGTTGCTACAGAATCAGGTGCTGTACCTCCAGCTACTACACATTCAGATGAGGCATTGCCTTCTGTACCCATTGCTACACCATCTAACAACCCTACATTATCCACCACTTCTATACTGACAAAGATATCAGGGGTAAACGTTATGGATGAAGGAGGCAACCTCCAGCCTAGAGCTAAGTGAGTAGATGGAAGAACTTATTTCATAATTGTCAACAATCTGTGAGTGAAAATACATGCATAATGCTTATATATTAGGTTGGTTCTGTTTGAAACGTGGTTAAGAAATATGACATCCAAGTTCAAGAAGAAGATTGATCTTGAGGGTTATATATGGAATAATATCTCTCAAGCGACAAAAGATTTTTATTATTAGAAGTTTGAGGTACAAAAAATATTTTTTTTTGTATTTTTTATCTAATTAATTTTATACATTAATTAGATAAATATTGTAGGTTATAAGTAGTTATAGTATGTTTTTCTTTTATTTTTCAGAAAGATTTTTTTGGGATTCCAAATTTGACGTGGTAATTTATAAACTATAGGAGAGGCGAGTTGTACACGTTATAAAGACTTTCTTGGTGCGATACACAAGACTAGTGTACGACCTTCTTATATATCTGAAGAATTATGGAGTCATTGAAAAAATATTAGACATCACCTGAGGTAATGTCCATTTTAGAGTCCAATTCTGTAAACAGACGTGGAGGAGCAGGGGAGAGAGTCTTCCTGTATACATTGGAGGATCAATTACCCACCAGAAGTATGTAGAGAATCTTGTAAGTATCTACACTTTATATTTATATTCTGTTTTTTTACTTTAATGTATTTCAGTTTAATTTGATGTATGAATTTTTGGAATGAAAATATATGTGTATTATGGAGAATGATAATGTTATAAATGTCTGGTGCCATATATGACTGTGTTGTTGAATGACTTTCTTTGTTCAACAGGGGATAAATATAATAAAAAATAGAGAAAAATCTGCCGA
Organism: Erythroxylum pelleterianum; assembly: GCA_027563865.1. NCBI lineage: Eukaryota > Viridiplantae > Streptophyta > Magnoliopsida > Malpighiales > Erythroxylaceae > Erythroxylum > Erythroxylum pelleterianum. The sequence goes on from JAOQMR010000213.1 coordinate 32,671,272, forward strand.
AATTTTTTAAAATTGTAAGTCACTTATAACATTTTATTTTGATGTAGGAAAAATCTAAGGGCAGGAGGTCTACAAACCCTCAGCTCTTTTTGTATACCCACACTATTGGACCTCGAATTTATTTATTTATTTAGTATTGATTTATTTATTATTATTATTATTATTTGTAGAGTTGAGTCATTAAATTAGCAAGTATGAATAGAAATTAGAAATTAGAAATTAGAAAGAAGTGTTAGAATTAATGTGGTGTTAAGTGGGTTAAAGGAGAAGAGACATAAAAGACAAAAGAAGGGGCAAAATGGGAAGGACAAGGTAAATGAACGGTAAAAATGGGGAAAAGACCATTAAAAATGGTCTTGAATTAGAAGAAGAAGAGAGAAGTGTCGTGAGAACCAAAAAGAAAGAAGAAACAATCGTGAAAAGGAGAAGAGAAGAAGGGAGATCGTAGGAACTTGGAAGGAAGAAGAAAGAAGAAGAAAAAGAAGAGGAAATCAACTTGTTAGAGGTAACTTTTCATCTTTCTTCTTGCTAGGTTTAAAAAGGGATTAAATAGAGGCTAGGGTTTGTATTCGGAATGAAGGAAGAAAGAAGAGGAAGATGAAACCAAACTGATTTTGGATTTCTAAGCTAGGGTTTTTGTTGGACCCCACACCCCACCCTTCGGTGTTTGCAGGTTATACTGCGGCGTGTGTTTGGAGGTTATACCCCGGCGTGTGTTTGCGGGTTATACCGCGGCATCCAACACAAATCAGTATTGTCCTTTTTGGTCATGAGTGGAATCCACGATTCGAACCCATGACCTCAAGGTTTTGTTTCACTTTAAGTGAACGCCTCTCACC